>JAWWLV010000088.1:14655934-14679168 GCA_035041135.1 Platyrinchus mystaceus
TCTCTTAGATGGATGGCCTTAGGGGCTGACGAGCTCCATCTACCCGGGGGTGTCCCTGAAGCAGGACCGGGAATCGAGCCTGCGACCTCGGCGCTGAGAGCGCAGCATCTTAACCACTAGACCACCAGGGGTCCCCTACCATAACTTTAAAAGCAACTGTTAATATACAAAGGGGTTAATTTAGAGGGCATTTGTACAGACAGCCCATCAAACATAACTAAGAAGCCAGATGAGCAAGTTAGAAGATAATGATTTCTACTTTAACATGTTTAATCTGACATTGCTTTAACTATCATATTAATCAATTTAAGATACAGCACTACAGAAAAATAATGAAAAGCTTTTTCTAAAGAGCATCAAACAATTCTCCTCTGCTCTCCACAGTGTACAGTCCAATATACATTGTCAGTGAGTGCATCATCAAATCCACATTGATACCACAACCTAATTCAAAGCTTAGAAATAGCACATTGCCAACTCTGTTAGCAGCACAAGTAAAGCATCTATCATTCTACAAAGCCTTGAAAGTTTTTTTAAAAATATTTCAACTCTGAATTTGGCTTCTGCTTGAGGAAAAGATTACAAAATGTATTAGAAAAAAAGATTAAAAAATATTCAGGGTGTCTTATTAGAATAGATTTCATTATATTTTAAAGTAAATACTTTGTGCTTTTAAAAACAAATAAACAATAGAGGGGGAGTTTTGTTGGTTTTTGTTTGGTTTTTTTTTCTGCCATTACCTTTAGAAATATTAGCTGAGTACTATATAACTTCTAAAGTTAGTGTAGGCTAAGGATGGCAACCAACTGACAAAGAATGCCTGAAACTAGATTTGCCTGATAAAGTTCCTTTTGTTAAACCCAACCATTTGTTCATAAATTACTGATCTGACAATTTTGATTCTCAAAAATCCTACAAAAATAAAACCTTACAAAGAGAAGACATAGAACTAAAATTTCCCAGTTCCCCTGTAGATACTGAGAACAGCCATGAGCTCATCAGGTACTGGTTTTATAGCCTCCCCCTGTTTAATAGGTTGTAAACTTCTTATTTCTTTCTCCAGTATAACAATTATCTTCTCACCCTCCCTGAAGTAATGTCATACCAGCAAGCTCCTTTTTGGCAGTTCAATGCATGTCTGATTAAACAGAGTGTTTTTTCACAACTTCTGTTTAACCTTGAAATCTGCTGCTTCTATTTCAGACCTGATGAAGTGCTGGTGTGCCTGAAAGCTTGGCTCATTTTTTCCCCCTATACCAGCTGGTCTAATAAATTACTGCTTCCTAACAACCTCGTGTTAGCTATGTCCTTAGATGATACACAGCTAACCACCACTATGCCAAGTCAAAGTTGTTTTAAACCATGATAAAGAGTGCTTCTGGCTTAAGAAATAATAAAAAAACAAAGTCACCCAAACTACTACCTTGCATTAAAAGGTAGCCATTCACCTTCCCCACTCATCACATAGATGAGGGTTTATATGCAGGGAAAGGATCACTTATTAAATATCTTCCAGGAACATGAGCATTTTCTGTTTAACTGCTCTAAAGGTAGAATGCAATATATAAGTTGGACCGTGCATTGAGGTGACTCAAATTTGCCTGATGGTTAGGCTCCTAAACTGTCTGCTAGAGAGCACGAGTGTAAAACAAGCAGTTTGCATGATTTAAATTTTAAAGCAACTTTTCCACTTAATTTGAGAAAGGGAAGGGGGTGGGGAAGGAATGGTTTGTTGCAGATAAATCACCTCTTTTCAATCCATGGGTAAAAGGTCCCTTCTTTAAGGTTCGGCAGTTGGAGGCTTAACTCCCCTTTCAGACATGCCTTTATTTGGAAACAATGAGGGAGCAGGCAGGGGCAGGGCAGGGCTTTTTCATAAAAGCTGCCTGGCCACATGCAAATTAACAACAACTTGGCAAAATGAGTGGCAGCTCTGCACAATCAATACAGCCATATGCTCCTCGGACAAAAAACCGACCAAAACAACTGTGGAGTTTCCTGTTTGAAAAAGCAAACAAACAATAAAACCCTTTGTAATTGCTTATTAATCATTAAAGGAAAGAGAAGAAGGCCAGAGCTCCATATAAATCCCACAAGGCTTGAAGCTCACAGAACTACACTCTTTAGGACACTTACTGCCTGTATCACAGTGCTATCTTCAGGACTGCAGCGTATCTGCTCTTGAGAGCAAGGAGAGGCTCCTGATAAGAGAGCATAGTCACATGCAAGGCACAGGCAGCACTGGCTGTGAATGGGAGGGGGACAGGGAGCTTACTGAAGTGCTGACAAATGTCTCGATATAAAGCTTCAAACTGGGCACCATCAATGTACCAAAACACAGGAACAGGAGGCAGCTCACAGGCCGTTCACAGCAACACCTGCAAGATGGCTCCTTGAGATCACATCCCCCTTCTTCCCACAGACAGGGAGAATGACTATTTTTACACAGCCGCTGACCACTTTGACAAAAATAAATAGAACTAAAACTTGAGGCCAGTCATCTTGCTGATATTCCTATCTCCTGGGAGTCTCAGGAACATCAGCGGCAGAGGAGACCAAGTGAGGAGACCCCAAGAATTTGAAGTAATAACCTGACCTCAAGAAAAAGATCAGGATCTATTTGCATTTTTTTTTTCTCCACCCTACTTTCTCTCATAATAAGAAACTCTTCCAGCTGAAAAGCTGATGTACCTTCAGCAATTTTTCTTTTTTCTTTTGGAAGAAGAGACTCCATCAAGTTCCATTCAGGTTTTTTTCCTTATCTTCTTCCTTGCTGGTATTGCCAAGGTCAAATACAGGAACCTTACAAAAGGCATTAAAGCAAAACAGAAAGAAAAAGTATCTATCTAAAGGTACTTTCATCATCCTCAGAAAAAAACTTTTTGTTCCACAAGTTAAAGTTCACATTCTACACAACCTTTAGCTTGCAGTATCCCCTATGCTTCTGGAGCATTGGCTCAGTCTTGTTGAACTGAGGAAAAAAACGTTCACTTCCTTGCAGATGCCTAGCACTGGTGCTGGGTGGAACATCACCACTAAGCCAGTCTCTCACTTTCAATCTTTCTAGAACATAGTGTTCACAGAGACACCTGCCTTCAATGAGAGAAACCATTTGCATCCATTCTCTGATGGATGGTTGATTTGAGAAAGAAGGGGAAATACCTACTAAAAAAAAATCAGTGTGCTAAGGAAAAGCCTGGGCTTCCAACAAACAAGGTTTTTCTTCCCAGTGGACAGATTTGTGATGAAGGTTTGTCATCTGTTCAGTTCTTCCTCTGTGGCAAGTAACTTTGCTGTCTCCTGCACAAATGCAACCAACGCAACTTTGGCTGTCTGCGAGTTACATTCAAAAGCCTCTCATCCAGAACAGTCTTGAACTTTGTTTTCCATCATAAAAATGTATCTTGCAGATGTATATTTTTATTTTTCCTGCCTGATCTTATGTAGAGAGGCCACACTGTTAAAGCACGGTAAGCAGGAAGGTGTAGGAGAATTTCTGTGGCACAAGTCCCTCTTGTAGTAAGAGGGCTCAAGACGGAGCAGTTAAGTGTGGAATTCTTACTTAATCATACAAACTGCAGGACTAGGCAAGTGATAAATATGCTTTCCTCTCAGAAGACTCTGAAAGCCTCTGTCCAAAAGGCAGCCTATGTTTTACGCTCAAAAGCAGACACTGCCTCTTTAGTCACCCTACAACAAGGGCTGCTGAAAGCTGAGATTAATAAGTGATTTTCCTTCTCTCAAAATTGCAGCACATCTCCCTTGACCAGTAGCGATTTCCTGCTGCACTCCCCAAACTGATGAGAGCTCTTGAAAGTATTATTTCTGATAAAGTATATTTCAAAATTTAAGACTTTGCATTTTCATAGTCACATAGCATCTCTGTTAGACTTACTGAACCGCTGAAGTGTTGCCTCTTAAGAAGAAAGATTGCAATTTCAAGTTGGAATGATTTTCTAAATCCTCCCAAACCTTCAGAATCCTATTTAGCATGTTTTGACATTCGCAGTTGTTTTCAGTCTTTTTGCTGGGATTCAAGAACTGCTTCATCTCTGTTTATAGTATTTGTGTTCCTTGCTCTGGCAAAATAAAGGGAGTGAGCAGCTGTTCCTGTTCTGTGACCAAAACAAATAACTAGTTTGGTTTAGATTTTAACTTCATATCACATCTAAAAAAAATGCCAAATAATATTTTGTTCCTCTTCCTTCTATGGATTGTTCCATTAAAAGGGTCCTGTGGTACAGATTTTCCTTCAAGAAACACAGTAATGTGTTCTTCCTTTTAACCTTTCTATTTAAGAAGGGAAATATTATTACAAGTGGAATAGAAACATTAATTTCACTAAGATCCAATAATTTAGAAGTTTTATTACCCTGATTCCAGGGTAGCTATAGTGCTGTTTAGCAGTTTTGCCGATTGCACGACTACAAGGACATGTATGACAGATTGGCTTCAGCATTTCTCTCAAAGTTTTAATCAATACTGTGGAAAAAATGGAATAGCAGAAATAAGAGTATGCTGACCATCAACAAAAGTTAGAAATTTTCAGTTTGTTTCTTCCAAGTGGGATTAGGACTGTGACCTCAGTAGCTCTCTCCAAACCCTCATCAGTTCTGAAAACATTATAAAATACTGCTATTCTACAAAACTGAAATCTGAAATTTTTCATAACTCTTTTGAGACAAAGAGAGACTGTTAAAACAAAGCAACAATCCTAAAAACTGATTGCTACCTTGAGTAAGTAAAGTTACAGAAGCATTAGTATTCCCTGTAATAAGTCTAGTGAACACTACAGATTGCATTTAACAACTGGCAATTTTTGAGAGAGCAACCACATGCTCGCCAGCCCAGCAGGGCACTTTATGACAAGTAACCCAGAAACTGTAACCAATTCAATGACAAAAATAAGCTCAAAAGAAATTATTGGCAACTCAATTACTAGAAGGTGATTTATTTCCACAGTAGCTGGATGTAAATATTTCCTCTTCTCTATAATGCTAGACTTTCAGTTCAGGGAATGTATTAAGAGATTCAGAACCTACATCCAACACTGTGGCTCCCTCTGATTGTTGTGTTGTGTAAAAACTATTGTGAGAGTATGTTCAGCCTAGTTAGCCAGGAATTTTACCATCTCTATAATTAACTCTGGAATCTAACATCATCATCCCCTCAAGGTTGTCTTAAAATTTTAATAGCCTGGTTTATGAATATTCATTTCCCAGCATTATACTTCCAGGAATTTATGAAAACCCAATGGCATGTCAGTGCCCAAATAGGTTCCATTATTTCTGCTCCTTCCTTAGCATATTTATTACAAGTCAGGAAGTGAGTCAAGCCTGCAGTTGATCCAACCATCTAGGTAATTTCATAGAGATTACCCAACACAGCAGACATCCGAGTGCTAAGTGTGTCTATTAATCCCTCCGCTGGACGTGATGCTTCTTCACAGGCCTCAGTGGTTCTAGGCTACAAAACTTGTTACTCCCTTATCTCCTCCTGTTTCTCTCCTCCTACATGCGACTGCAATGACAAGCCAAGCACCAACAACCGGCCCTTCAAAGACTGCTCCTATGCAAGAGCAGAGCTGCCCAAACCACAAAGAGTTTATCAGATGAGTATAGACAATTATTCCTCGCAGTCAGCTTGCTCCAGCAAGTGCTACAAGTCAGATCGAACTGCCACGCTGCAACACCTAAACAAAGTTTGTGACACGTTTTTCCATTACCCAGAGGCATAAACGGTGCTTCGGTACCAAAACGTAAAATTTCTTTGACAGTTTATTTTTTTCTGAACTGTGACAATGCTGCAGTTTTAGATCACTGGTTTGGGCATTACTGTATGTCACAGAGACGTGACCCAACCATCTCCAGACATAAAGCATCTCCAGTTCTCAAAGGAGAGCTCAATAAAGTCCATAGTGCAGGTAGATCAAAAGCTCTTACGAACTTGAATTGGGAAACAAATATTTAGAGCATGGTTTGTAAGGAATATTAAATTTAAGGCTACACTGAATGTATTAAGACAGGTGTGTATTAAGCCACAAGCTTCCTCCTAATATTCATGCAAACTGGAAAGCAAAACTAGAAAGACAAACAGTATGTGTCATTTCTCCTATCAATTCCTTAGCTATGCTTCTCCATTGTCAGCAGAGAGGCAGCTCAACAGAGCTCAGAACTACTTTTGTCATTTCCTAACAAAATGAATTTAAAAAGAACTTTCTGAAATTACTGTCAAACCTTACCTTAGAATAAGTGATGCAATTATGTGATTTTCTCCTCAGCACCACTGCTTCAGAACAAACAAGATAAGAGGTATCTGTCATAAATGAGCATGCCAAGGTTCTGGTTTCTGTTTCTGCTCCAAATATTTACTGAGCAATGAAAAGCTTGATATTTGGAAAAGTAATTACCAACAGTACCATTAGGCACACATAATATTTAAAAAGGTGTCTCCAAAGAGAACTTGTACACTACTCAGCAGGAATAAAGGAGGAGAGAAATGCAAATAAAGAATAACTTAAGTAATAAAATGGGTATAATCCTTGCAGGGAAAGGGAAGTTAGAGACCAGCAACTCAGACAGTAAAGAAGAAAGGTCAGAAGTCCTGAAGGTTGTAATCATGATCCTGTTTTAAAAAAAGAAAGGCTAAAATTGTGACTGATACAATGGCCTGTGGGCCAGTCCATAAAGTCTGAAGTACCATAAATAAAATGGCTTTATAGAACATCATCACTTGCAGTTTTTCACTTGATGCCTCCTCTAGCTTGCAGGTCACAGCTCTGGACAGAGACTGGTGTTTGGGAAGACTACTGTAAATTCTTACCAAAACCTGGGGAAAAGCCTTGCACTACAGACAGTCCTGGACACTGGTCAGGTACAACAAGCACTGTGGTGGAATTACAGTATTTCTGCCTTGTTTTCGTGGACAAACCAGCCTATTTGGCCTTGTTTATTTCTTTCCCAGCCGCCTTTGGGGAGGAATAATTTATGCTAGGTCTTCAGAACACAAAGACCTATTATAAAAGTCACAAGATGCCTGTTTGCCCTAACTGAGAGAAATCCTTTGTGGTGGAGGGGGAAGGGGGACCTTTCACTTCTACGGGATCTCCTTTAGAAGCTGAATGTTTTTTTAATTATTATGATTATTTTAAAAAACAACAGGTTAAAATAATTTACTTCAAAAACCCCTGAGCCAAAAGCTTGATCTTTGCTTTGCTAAGTGCTCCAAAAGGAGGTGAAAAAAATCTGAACTAAGTCTGCCCTGCAAAACTCTAGTACCACCATCATCCTCTCTCTCTCTCTTTTTTTTTTTTTTTTTTTTTTTTTTTTTTTTTTTTTGTGTGGCTTGTAAATTAAATCTCTGGCCTGCAACAAAACCAGGTTTGGGTAGCTGTCAACCCTTAAATCTAAACAGCTACAACACTTGGCAGGTGGTTGAAGGAAGGACTTTTAGCTACAAAGAAAAACATGATAGGCTGGATAAAGCTGAATGCTCAATTTTTTTTGGCACCTGATACTCTTGTAGGATATACAGCCATGTTGGCCAGCTTCAGGGTCCTGAATTATGTAAATATTTCCAAACATTTTGAGCTTGTCTGCCTTGCTAGACCACCCACAGGGAGTACAGCTTGATGGCCATGGGAACAGTACCACCAAATGCATTGTTTTTTACTGTACTCTACTGCATACACTTAACCCCCAGTGAACTGACAAAATTACTCCTCTGCATCAGGAAGATTCTCACACGTCTGCCCAGCAGGAGCAGCAGTAAAGCATCCCTTTACAGGCAGAAGGGCACATCTCAGCTCCACTGGCTTTCATGGTTAAGTTTCAGCCTACCAGTCTAGGAATATGCAAGGGCCACACTTAAGTTTTGCTCCCCTGCCAACAGTGAAAGTGTTTAACACAAAAATCCATGTTTGTGGAAGCAACACAGACATCAAAAATGATATGTTAATTCAACTAATTGTTACATGTCACAAGAAAGAAGCAATTCAGAAGTGTTAATCAGTCTGAAGTTCATTTCAACTCAAACCATTCATTAGACTCTGAAGTTGAGCAGCAGGCTGTGTTTCATAGACTGAATAAAAAAAATATAAATAAGGAGTAAAATAGCCCAAGGAACCAAATGAGGCATTGTAAGGGTACAGGTCATGTAAGTGAAGTCATGTTGAGAACTAGTAATTTACACCTCCTAGGGTGTAATCCCATGATGCAATACTCAGATTAAATCTTAGACTATTATCCCAGCATATCAACCCTGTCAGTTCCCAGCAGAGAGGTGACTGAAGATCCTGTTTAAACTAGCTCATTTATCCAATCAAGACAGTGGAAACAAAAGCATGGGAGAGCTCCTCTTCTTTAAGTGCTTCCCTTTAAAATACCTCTACCTTTCTGTCTCAAAGCCTGGTCCCTAAATCTTGATCTCTTCTAACTCTTTGCCTTCTCTCCTCTCTCTCTCCAAAGTCTTGCAATAGAGAGCAAGAGGCCTGCTGTGAAAGGCTACTTGCAATACCAGGAAGAACAAGCCAGGACAACTAAGCCTAATAGTTCTTGATTTATCTCAAGTGTTTGCTGAGAAGAATGTGTGTGAAGTCACTTTTTCCCTGAAAATTAACTTCTGTGGAGTTGTGCTGTCATGTCATTTCATTGTCTGCAGTCTCACATCATCACAGGCATTGCAAGTCACTCATAAAAGTTTACTCAATTACTAGCCCTGGGTTTAAATCAGAAATATTTAGTGTTTCACCAGAAATGTGCTACTTTTCTGCTGCCTTCAATCAAGCTGCAAAGTTCCTGTGATATCAAACATAAGTCTTTCATAGATGCCCTTCTGAATTATGCCCTAGTTTTACTTATACCTATTTTTACTGAAGTCCAAACAACCCAGCACAGGTAGCCTATGAGCTTTTGTAATTCAAGACAAACACTTACTTATAATATCTCAAATGAAAGGTGCAGAACTAACTAATTTCAAGTAGAAGACTGTTCAGGTTTAAGTCCCCATGGCACACTTTCCGAAGCATGACACAGAGGCAGGTAAATCACTGGGAAATTTTAACCCTGGGTTAGAAGACACAGCAATAGACTTGGTCCAAAAATCAGTGTAGTGACTTACCACGGTTTGCTTAAGCCTCTAAATCAAGCAAACTGAGGCTATCATGAACACAGTATGCTAGACCTCACGTCATAAACATTTAAATATTGACATCCCACCTGATGTGGTGAAAGCAAAGCACTGAGGTACCTCACAGAGCTCACAGGGCCCTCAGTTTTTGTTTCTTCTCCTGCCACCTAGCCAGAGCCAACACAGTGTTCCCTACTCACCTATCCTCCATTCTCACTCCCACACTGAGTACCTCTTTTCAAAACCTGACTCTCACACCATCACTATATCAGCACCCACACTGGCATAGCCATGTCAGCGGGTCTGAGAAACCCTCAGGGCTCGAGAGGAAGTGGAAAAAAGTTCTTACAGAGCAGTTTCGTGATTTATAGGACCATGGAGCCAACTGACACTGCTGGAGAGACTGGTTCTGGAGCAAACTGAGAATGGAGAGGAGAGCGGGAAGGATTCCTAAACTGGTATTTTAAAGCAAGCTTGCAACTTCCACTATTCCTACCTGCCAATCCAAACTATTAGCTGCCTAAAGCAGTCAGAAGAACAAGCTTGGTAGCCCTGGCTTTGATTATTTGCAGGAACACGATCCAGTAGGTGTGCTGCAATGTCTAACGCAGGTGGACAGCAACCATCATTCCTGACAATAGTAGGAAAGAATGGGACTGGCCTCACCAAATGGCATCCAATTGCTTAGGTATTTCCAAAAGAAATTAGGAGACCTCATTTTGAAACTTACCCACTCCAAGACAACCCTAAGCACCAGTCTACAAGCAAGTGAATAGCAAGGCTGCTTTCGACCTTCCTTGCTTAAAGTAGGACAGCTATGAAGAACACAAAGTCTTATCGATGATTTTATGGGTTTTTTTCTGCAATTAGTAATTGCATTAATTCCTAGTTAATATGTCTGGAACACATTACTTGCTCAGAGAATAAAATGTTGGACAGAAGTGTGTTGATAACTATGTTTTCTCCTTTGACTTAACCCTTATGAATCCTTAGAGTCTGAAAACACGCATAGTCCAAATAGCCAGAAACACAATTAACACCAGAAAATCTAAGCTCTGTGGCTCACTCTGAGTAAGTGCGAGGATGGGTAACTTTTCCTGTGCCTACCTAAACATAGCTCTTACACATAAAGGGTTGTGACTTCACCTAATGACTGATCAGCAAAGGCTTCCAGCCTCTAGTCAGAAGAGAAATGCCAACCATTTGCATATACAGGAGCTTTTTTAACTTCAGAACTCTTTCAGTTACCAAAGTTCCTCTCATCTGAACATTTATCTCTTATCTGTCACACTATGCTATAAGTGAGCACAGGATCATCAAATCTGTCCTTTTGAGCTCCGACGTACTTCAGGACAACCAAGTCTTTGCTACTTTTAAATCACTTAACCTGGCCAGGTTTTCTACAGCTTAAACATGCCATTCCCACCTCTGCAAGATCTCCATCTGGACAGGTCACTCTTCAAATACACATGGCAATCAGGAGCCTGATGAAGACTTGGCACAGATTCCTACATGCCAATCCTCCTGGCACCAGCACTGTTGGCCTGCCTGGCTCTTCACTGCATGACTCACAGCTGCTGAAAGGGGCAATATGTTTGTGTGAGTCTATTTGCCCTTTACAGATACATGTACACATACATATCTACCTGCCTGATCCACACTCCTCCAAAATCCTCAGGAGATGTCAAGGGTAGATTTGCATGTCATTTCAGAAGATTTATGACCTTAACTTTGTCAGCATAGGTGGTTAGTTCAGTTAGTCTTTTTTTGCTCTGAATAAGCCAAAAGACCCTTATCCTTTCTAGAAATTTTAATGAGGGGGAAAAAAAATCAAAGTTGTCCACACACCAAATGCAAAGAATTTTTGCAAACAGAAGATATTTCTTCCAGAGGTGTTCTGATTCACTATGTTTCAGGTACAAAACAACTGTAGCCAGTTGATACAATTCTAGAGGATTCTGATAAGCAGAATTGACCACAAAAGTCTTTCTAATGGTTCGTTCTCAGGACAGTTGGTTGACTGAGAGTGCAAACTTTTTTATTTTTATGCAGAGCTACAGTAATAATTTCCAATAATTCCACATGTAAACTGACACTGAATTTTGACAATATTGAAACTGCATCTGCCACAGTTACATTTGTAACACACCTTTACGTATCTGTGTGCTGATAAATAGAATATTTTAGTATGTAGAGCTCTATGACCAAAACATATTCTGTGGTATTTTATAAAGTATAATTTAAGGAATGGAAGCAGGAAAGATGGGAAACTTCAACCCAAGAATTTGGTATTTAAATCTGTAATGCAGCCTTTAAAGACCAGACTTAATTTTACTGGTATAAAATGAAGTTTCCAATTCTGATCCACAACCTCCAAATGCAAAGTTTCCTAACTTGCAAAGCCACCCCCTACTATCTGATTAGAATGAAAAGATGGAGGTTGAGGTATGTTTTCAAAGTCAACTTGCACAATTCACACAGATTTTGCTAAGTTCAACTCAGGGAGTTAGCGTTTGAAACAGGTTAGTAAAAACTAACTCTAGAGTTTTTAAGGCATGCAGTAAGCTTTATTTGCCTCAGCTTCAAGATTGCTTAGAGTTACCAACACAGAAGCCTTAAGTCTGTTTTTCAGATGAGTTATATGCTCTGGATGTTTGACTACAATAAGAAATATGTAATTCAAGGTTAGCTTTACTCACTGCAAAAAATAGCTACTTGTCTTCACAATGAAGAGGAACAAAAAGTGAAATCCAGTGCTGCTGGAGCAACAACTGTGTCATTTGTTCAGCTCCAGTTGCCTGTGTTAGAAGAATCTGGCAAGTTTTTTTTATTGTAACTGAAGACAGGCAGGTGTTATGATGACTGACACTGAAGCCAAGTCAACCCAGGTCTTAACTCCCAGACCTAACTTGTGGCTACATGGTTAGCCTGACCAACCCTAGTCACCGCTGGAATGCCAACAGCTGCCTGAAATGCTGCTTTCAGTAGGATCTCACCTTGCTTTCAGGGCCAGTTGGCTCTTAATGGAAAATACACTGAAATACTCTTCATTTTTCATGTTAATATAAACAGTTGGGGCAATTATTTTCTAAGAGTTAGAGAGTTATTGTAGCTGTCTCTGAGCCTTAGCTGGGCTTCTTGTCAGAAGGGGCAAGATTGAAAAAGTCACATGTAAAAGCACATATGACTTGCATGTTCTTTAGAACAACTTGGTGCAACTGTTCTGAAACATTAATCCACACTCCTTCATCCTTCCGCAGTGAGCTACTAGGAGACAGTGCTACCTTTGTTTTATTTTGGGGAATAGACAGTATTTTTGTCTAAATCTAAGGCTGATATAACAAAGCAAGAATGAAATCCTGTGGGTCTTTGCTGACTGCCAAGAGTTTTACAGGTATAAGCCACGAGGAGCACATTTGGCAGTCATTAACTCCACAGAAGTATTATTAACTTCTTACAGTACTTTGGCAGTAACACCTAAATGCAGTTCCTTTATAACAGACCACTACTAACAGCATGGCATCTTCTGGTGTCAGACGGCTGAGTTCTGTCTGGAAATTGCACACTTCCTCCGTAATGGTATGATGGAGCCTCAAGTTGCTTTAGAAATGTATCTCGCCTTAGTTATTACAACACATGATGGTTGGTGTCCAAGTTTCTCGTGATGTTTTTTTGTATACCTGAAGAGAGATGTGTCTGGAAATCCAAACTATTTTATTCTGGGTCTTTGAAAGATTTTTTTTTTTTAAACTCTGAAAACTGGCATCATTAGAGCAAAGAGAGACCATTTTATCAACTAAATCCAAACAAATCAGCAGAGAGTTAATACATAGTTGTTGTACCCTCTCTACTGAAAGACTCCCTTCAACACACCACCACGTGAATAAGTGACATCAGAAGCATTTTTATCACCAGTTACCCAATGCATTCTTATCTGCTTAAGGCAGACTCCAAGTAGGACATGTTTTGCTTATTAAAAATCACGACCTTCCAATGTGTCTGTTAACCCTAAAGTGTCTAATTGGGAAAATAGCAAAACCAGGGAACTAATAAGGTGAGACCATTGTGCACACTAATTCCTTTTCGAGATCACTATTCCCCTCCATTATGCCAAATGGAGACTTTTCCATGGAGAAACAGAAGCCTTTGCATCCAGCAAGAAAATACACTGAGAATCACAATGCCTTTGCTAAGTGAATAATCTCAGCCACCCTGGTACTGCAAACTATTCCACAGCTTTTGCCTCCTGAAAACTGCAGTGAAATTGCCAGGCACAACAGCCAACACACTGGAGGAAAAAAAGTGAACTCAAAAAATGACAATTTAAACTAAAAAAGCTTGTGCAATTTCTCCTCTGTTCTTTATATTAAAGGTTTCATAGACAAGAGCTGATCTTGTGAACATGTTCTAAACAAGTAAAATGACAATGTTGCATTAAAAAAAAAAACCAAAACCACAAACCACAAATTCTACACACTTTTAATATCCTTTTGCATAAACAAATGTAGTAAGACTATATAAAGCTTTCAGACCACTTCATCAACATAACCTAGACAAAAGAGAAACCTCAGCTCATAATATGTTAGGATGTATAAGACACATAAACTTTCCACACAGAAAACTGGCAAAAAACTCCTCTGACCTGTCTGGAAATGTTTGGCCACAAATGGCTCAACTCGACCCTCTTTGAGTCTACCTGGACTCACTGTGAAGATAAAATCTGTGCTATCATTTTACTGTTCCTCAACTAGACAGTTTTGGGGAGCTCTGCGTACAGTTACAGTGTCTCTTCTCTGTATAAAAATGACATAGTTCAAAGACAAATCAATACTGCTTGCATGTCCCCACTACCTTTATCTCATATAAACTATCAAATACAAAGAATTTAGCAAAGAAATGTCAAGTACAAAGCTATGATCCTGCAGAATAAAGCCCAGAGAAATCTGAAATTCTCCTTCCTACCGGAAATTTTTGCCAAAAATGTAATAGCAATTCAATCAAGACAAAACAGCATGGGATGAGGTAGAATTAACACCTAAATTGAGCTGGGGAAGAAAATTTACCTATTCCAGCATGTTTAAGTCTTTTCTGCATGAAGAGGACCGGATATTGTTACTTTTCATCAATCAAAATATTTCCTGCATTAGACCATAGGTGCATTTGATTCTGAAATTCAAGTTAAGAGCTCTAACAGTATATTCCTGCTCTTCTGCACACTCTGGGGTATCTAACTTCCATATCTGATGGCTTTGTGGCTTTAAGGCTTTTAAGGCATTGACACCTTCTAACAGATTAACAAGAACAAAACAGGCATGTTAAAATGGTGGAACAATTTATAGCAACTTGCTTTTTGAAATGTAATTAGCAAAGGAAAACAAAATCAGATCACATAAAAAAGGATGCCTCTTAAAAATACTAATTTAACTAGGAATGATGTAAAAACATTTTAATATCAGGTATCAAACTGAAGCACAAATCTGTTAATCCAATACAAAAATTAGGATGCTGTCTGAAGGAGTATATTGATGAGGCAGTTTCTTCCTAATCCTCACTGCTTCTGCAGGTAGAATGATTCTATCTCCTATAAAATACACAGATAGAGGTGAGTATTTAAATGTATATCTAACAAAGTCTGTGCGAGAAAAATTCCATATATATATTTTATTGGTTATTCCAATAAAATATTCCCATCCCTAAACTGATACGGTAGTTTTTAAACAGTAATGCTCCAGACATGTTCTGTCTTCTGGTATTCCCTGGGCTAAAACAAAGGCTTATATAATTCAGAATAAAAATTCTAGATACATTTGATGGAGAAATATAGATTTGTAATCCAAAGAAAATGGAAGATGGACTGAAATTGCTAGTTCCTGAAAGGGAAGATTTTTTTTTTTTTAGCAAGGACACCATTCTTGTTTCTGGAGATTAAATCACAGCACCTGGGATATCCTTGAAGCAAGGAAACATTTCTTCCCATCCCCCTGTCCCTTATGCTCCCCCCCTTTAACAGGCTGGAATGAACCCACTTGCCTTTCAACCTGACAACACTGTGAATATTCTCAAACAACTGGCTCGAGTAACTGCGTGCAAGGACACTGCTGCAGGAGAGGAAGGTAAAACAGTGCCAGTAATTTCTACCTGTGTGTTCTGATAATGTTTAAAAATAAGAGAATGGAAAGTTGGAGGAAGCTTTCTTCAGAACACTCCAAGTCCCAAAGTACAACAGAGTTATCCAATGCAACAGTATTCACATGTGTTTACAGAACTTCTTAAATACAAGAGAAAATTACTACTGAAAACTTTTGTTGTTATATAAGTGCTCTTATAGCCGTTTGTAGCACTGTGGCTAAGGTTAACATATTAAAACTGAAAAAGAATAGACACATCACACAAACCAACCAGTGACAGGACTTTCCATTCATAGCAGAATGAACTCATCTTCTAAGCAAAACCACGAAAATAAAAACACAAAATGCCTTTAAGGAAGGCTGAAGGACTGGCATGCACAGGCTGGAAAAAACCCACTTGCATTTCAACCTGACAATGCTGCGAATATTCTCAAACAACTGACTCGAGCGACTGTGTGCAAGCTCTCCGGACGAGGTGCTACTTACTTCAGAGTCCTGTAAAAAATCCACTCGTCTGCCTTTACACAGAGGACAGGAAGATGTAGCAAAAGGAATCAAAGTCTTCTCAAAATAGTTACAGATATCGCCTGAAGCTCTCTTTAGCCAAGTATTTAATAATTCTTCTTTTAAAGAAGTTACTCACTTCAGCTAAGATTCCTTTCCAAAGGACCTAACACTCATCCGCTTAGAAAACAGAAAAGTGACTTCACAAAAGTTACCAAATATCAACATGCATGGCTGGCAAGTACATGTGCAGTCAAGATGATTCAGATAAGTCAGATAAATTTAGAACAGTGCTTTCCTAAAAGCATGCGTTCACCAAATGCAGTAAATATGCAGCAGCTATATCCAAGTGCTGATTCCAAATATCAGAGCAAAAAATTTATTAGTGAAAATCTCCTTTTAAGAGTTCGCTGCCATCTGAAGTCCTCAACAGTGTTATTTCTTGATCTGCCTTTAGTATTTCCATCCATCACTGGATTTATCCACATAAAAAGCTATAGGCTCTCCAACCTCAGAGGACGAAGCCAAATGCAGTGTGGCAACTTCACAGAGGACCAACCTTTTATGGTTGGAACAGTAGAGCTTTGATACAGCTAATCTACCATAAATAGCTCTTGAAACTCAGAAGGATCAAATCAGCTGTTGCAACAGTCCCAGCCTGTAGCTGCTTCAAATCCAATTATACTGTCAACTCTGTCTTGCAGCCCTCCTTTTTACTCCCCCCATCCAAAACATTTTTAGTCCTCCTCCTGACAGAAATGAGAAGCTGCTAAGACAAATGCAGCAGAATTAAACACATGAAAAACAAATCTGAAACAAATGCACAACTATTCTTACAATTAACTTAAGGAAGAAAAGTTTTATTCTGTTAAAAAACAGCTTAAGTATTTTATGCCCTTATAAAAGAAGTTATCAGCCCCGACTTGTAATGCAAACATACAATTTGAAATAAGCAAACAGTTCCAAGAACAGCAAGGACAGCTTTAAAAGGTGGGTGAAACTAAGCAGATAAACTTCATGGGACACTATCCATGTCCCAGATTGAGGCATAAAGCATTGCTTGCATATTTTTTTCTGTAACCTAAATACACTTGTGAAGTACTAGAATTCCCTGTTATAAATCCTTGAATTACAATGTTTGCTTTCAGGTAGTTAGAATCATTTCCCCACAAAGAAGTTGAGAACTATAATTTAAGAATTTTTACAGAATTAGGACCTTCCAAAATATATGTTTACTAACCATACAAGTTGTTATAACTGAAAATTACCACTAGGACTACAAGAGCACAGTAATTCCTGAGAAACCAGTGCAGTGACATGGTTCTGGGGAAAAAAAAATCAGGCTTGGATCCAATGAAACATAGGTGAGCACCTCACAGTGCAAAGAAACAGCACACAATGCAAGTATGTAATTATAGGCAAATAAAAGGTATTTTTTTCAACCATATATTATTAACATCCCCCAGTCTCTCCAAAACAAAGAGTTCAATTACTCCAGGGCAGTACAGGAACTCTGGTACTTCAAAGGGGAAGAAGCATCTTGTGGGCAAAACCTGTTATCTCTATATCCCACAAGCATGTAAATTCTGAACAGTGCCAGGGCATCCTCCTAAAATACTTGGCATGACATCTACAATCTAGGCAGCAATCCTTCTTATTCGAGCAAGGGTAGAAGGGGATCGTTAATTCATGCTATTCAAACTGCTTTAAGGGCCTGAAATTTGACTCCTCTAGAAGCTACTCTAATGGAAGGGCCAAAAAATAACTTAAACTTAATAAAAAAACCATCTTCCTCTTAATGGAAAATTGTCAGCCATACACCATCTTACTCCTCTTTGGGCTTGTGTTAAATTTTATCATCTCAGTTAAAGGCCCGGGTTTTAGCTGATTTGCAAAGTGTGTAACATACCTTGAACACAAAAAGAGTCCCTGTTTTCAATCTTGGCAACACCGATGATAACAAAGCAACTTTAATTAGGTGTGGGTGGGTTAAATGAAGAGGTTTGCTATCTCCTCTAAATTGTGCATGAAGAACCCAGCTGGGTCACCTTCTGGAAGTCTCAGTAAAGTCTAAGAGCCATAAGAAGGCACAGAGAGTTTTCCCTTTAGGGCCCAGCATATGCCCAACTGAATCAATTCAGATACACAGGGGACAGTGAGCTTTTCATTAGCATGAAGTAAACACAGCATGTGACAAGTAGATAAAACAGACCAGCAAGATCTATCCAACTAAGTGTATCACTTTGAACAGAGCTTGTAGAACATGTCACATTATGCTTCTGCACTGTGGTGAAAAAAAAGTAGCTGAACCAACTGCTCACAAAAGTTCAACAGACCTCTTAAAAATGCAGCAGGCATGCTTGCAGCTGGTAAAGAGAAGGAGCAGCCGAGAGCATGCTGCCAGAGCACAACCACTGGTGCTTTATGTCCTATCCATAACCATTTAAAATCCAAGGTCTTTTATTACTGTGGAATTTGAAGGATGCAAGTTATGACATGGAAACACACCCCCTCTCAAGAAGCAGGACTGGGATTGCTTGTTTCTTTTATAGAAACCACTCTACATTCATTCTCCCTATCACACAGGGAACTATGTTAAAGATTTCACTTTCATATCTAATTTAAAAAACCCAAATCCTCTGTGTGCTTTTTCACATACAATTCCTTGGCTATAAGCACACAAAGCAGAGCTGCCTACCACAGAAATGTGGTAGTTTTTCCCTCTTCCTCCCCAATACAAAATTTCTGTAAACACAGAGTAGAGGAAACCACTGCCAGTACATTAGTTCACCACTAGCTCTTTTCAACAAGCCTAAGATCTAGCATGTGTCTTCCAGACATTATCACATCTATTATCAAAGAGAGTGAGACATCACGTACCTCAGGCCACAGGTTCTGCCCCAATGAAGACAGAAGCACAAATTAACAGACAGACTTTTGATACCAAGGTCTTGCTTTGCAAGAGAGGGTATATGCTTCAATGAGTAACAGGCAAGAAATAACACCAGTGTAACACACAGTGAAGTGCACACAGCATGAAAAGTCTGGATTAAGCATTCTTTTATTTAACAGTTCAGCCTTCCAGTTTACAGATATCTTCTTTTCAGCTAGGGAGGGAAGGGGAAGGAGAAGGAGAGACTTCCCAGAAAAAAACCCACAGACAAATTTAATAAAAAGCGACTTACCAACATCCATTGTTAGAATCATGACCCCACTTCTGTGTCCCAGGAAGCAGGAAGCCTTACCCATCCAGTGTATGCGAATGACTCAGAAGGACAGCATGGCTTTGTTTCAGCTTATATCTTCTGGCTCATTCACCCCTCCTCCCTTTCGTGGGATAAAAGTGTTGCCTGTGCCTGGCTACCCCTATTGGCTCAGCTAGGGAAACATACTCATTTAGCACATTCAAGTTTCTGTGAGAGACTAAAATGACCCACAGAGGATTTTTTATTTATCTTAAAAAAACCAACCCCAAAACCAACAACACTTTAAAAGAAAACCCAAAACCAACACAAACACTTTCTGTCTTTCTGGGAGAAGATATCATTCATTCTTTCACTACTAGACACATATAAAATGATGTTATTGCCACAGGGGCAAACAAATCCCTGCACTCTGAATCAACGAGAAGGTGGCAAGTCAGGGAGGACTCCACAGTATTCAGTAATCCCCAGTTCAGCTGCATTGTCTGTCCATGGGAATAAAGCCACATGTTCTGTGTCAAAGCCTATGCCCCCCAAACCAGCTTATCTTCAATGCAAACTGTATATAACCCAAAAACTGAGGAACTTTCAGTTTGCCAGAGAGGATTTGCTCTTCCATTTTATTTTTAAATAGGCAGAACAGTAAAAGATTCCTGCCTTAATGAAGACGCACATACAGACTCTACAGGTTTAACTTGCAGTGAGGAAAAAAAAGTAATTTTTTTTCTTAACCTATAGGATTCTCTAAATGTAACAACTGGTATAATCTAGGCTTGGGCTGAAGAATTTAGAAAGCTGTTACAATCTATTTGTGAACCACCTCTCCAATGAGATAATAGTTTTAAAAAAACACCACAATATAAGTGAAAAAGCTATCTGATCCAGATATCACAACCCTTTGTTAACTTTGATCAAACCATAGGACAGCCTAAGAAGTGCATTTGGAAGGAGAGAAGCTGGAGGGGGAGAGGAATTTGTTTCTTTCTGTACTGCAAAATCCTTTAAAACTTGTAGTCAGAACCTGAAAGGCGAGCTGCTGTATCTTGGCATTGTGAACTGTCAACAGACTTGATATCTGTACTTATGGGTTCAGCAAACACAGTGAAGGAAACACTGGTGTTGTCTTTGACAAGAATTACCTTTTCTAAATAAAGCCTGGACATATTAGGCTACTGTCTCACCACGTTAGTCACCACTAGATAACCTAAGATTCATAACTCTGCAATACAACCACAAGTGTATTTTGGAAGTGTAGCTTGCGGTTGTTGAAATAAACAGAGTACTCCCTCTCCTCCCTCCGTTTTTAGAAAAGGTATCAGTCGCAAGTCATGAACACCAAGGTTTGTAGAAGCCACTGATGAAGTTAGAATGCACAATTCAAAGAAATGAGCAAAAACATTACAATTGAATCATTGCTTCTCAGATTTTTTGACCCTCTCCTGCTTTGCATGGCTTTACAACTACACTCTTGAGTTACTACAGTTTGGGGGGTAAACATACCTGTAAAGTTGAAAATTACTGACATTTTCAGTAGGGCACTGCAATAAAAGCTTTGGGAATAAACTAATTCCAATCCTAGAAACAAAATTGAAAGTTTTCACTGAATGGAAATTAGGAAGAAATTACCCAGGTGGACAGGCTGCTCCTCAAAAACCCCACTACAGAAAGTACACAGTGTCAGACCTGATGGGTCAAAATCAAAGTTTTGAGGATGTCTTCAAGTAATGCAATCCTAAAGTCTGAGAGGAATTGTATGGAGAAAATAGCATAAGATCAATCCTTACCAACAAGGTAGAAAGTGAAGAGCTGATAGCCTTTTAAACACAACTGAAGACCTGGAACCTCTGCACAAAACACCAGGCTATTCCAACACTAAAACTTCCACTCCAGGTAAACTGAGCACAAGTAACATTGCCAGAGAATAAGAGGCACAACAGGTACTATAGCAAACACACACACTTTAACAAAAGCATGTTGTGTAAGAGCAAACCACTTTCAACAGGATGACATTCCCTGTAAGATTAGCTTGGCTTTTGCAAGAAGTCTAGTACTACTGTTCTGTGCCAGTAAAGTGCAAAAGTTCAAGTAAAGTTCTCAAAACAAAGAAAAAGGAAAAAAAGCCCCAACTGCTGGATCAGCAAGAGATTGTCAGGTACTGCATGGCACTATTTTTTAAAATGGTGCAACCATTAATAATTCAACTTACAAAGTATTCAAAAAAAATAGCTGAATTGAAACCACAGTAGAGGGGAACACAATCTTATTGAAAAAATAAGTAGGAAATAAATCCTTTTGCCTTTAGCCTGAGAAGGGAGAGGATGAAGTTTCCAGGGGGGTTAGCAAGAACATTAACCTGAAGGGGACTGTTGCACTGACAGGGCATTTATAAAAACCGGGCATCCCCAGTGTTCCATTTCTATCCTAGATGGCAGAAATTAATCAGTTCACTGTTTTTGCAAGCTACACTAGCCTGCAAGAGTTGGCTGAAATTTATGCAATTAAAAATACACCAGTATTAGAAGGAACACTCCATGTTTCTTCATATATAAGCAGGGCTGCTTAAGTGTCCCACAAGACAGCGCATGGATTTGCACATGAAGCCTTGACTTTGCTCTTTTTGTGGAAGTTACGCAGTACAGGTAGTACACGATAAATGATATGCTGCTAGCAAAGCTAACACTGCAAATTAAAAAACCAAAATACCTGGTCATAAACTGTGTCTACTGGAATTACATGAAAAGAGAGCATAAGTGCATCTGATTGCACTCTGCACATTTTCAGCCTCCAGAGTCCACTGTCCAGTCTTACTCAGATGCAACTCCAGCAACAAAGTAGAACAAAGTAGAAAGCTGGGTCATGATCTCCAGAGATCACCAATTTTCTTCTATCATTTTACAGTCTGATAATCTGAAGTCCATGTAACTGCTTAATGAACATACATTGTAAGCCAGTTACAGATACAGTAAATACTGAACAGTATTGCAAGATGCTGTGGAAAAACTTGAACATTTTCATCTGAAGACTATATATCCAAATAGTATGTGGGTTAGTTATCAGACCTTGCCCAGTTATGTCACAGTAAGTGTGTAAATTGTGTACTGTTAACAAACTCTAGTTGTGTAAATTGTCTATGAAAATAAACCTCATTTTAGCTGTTGATTGTTTTTTAAATACAGCCAGAATACTCATTCACATGGTCTAACAGCATCATCTTCTGAAGGTTACAACCATTTTATGATGGTATATACAAAGAAACAAGTTCAGCAAGAAATTCTCTGGAGGCTTGACTTACTTGAGTCTTTGTTGAAAGAAGTTAAGTACATATTACCCTTAAAAAACTAAATTCCCATGACTGTTCACATACCTGCATTAGTATTGCAAGAACAGCCTACTTCTGCTCACCTTCATTACATTATTCACTGCATAGAAACCATGCAGCCAATAAATGTGATGTGAATGTGCTTGCTCAAACATTTTTGGTGGTGACTTTATACAAATGCTTTAATTCTTAATTGTCAAGATTCAGTTTCCTTTTTCCCATGATCAAAGTTATCAGGGCTAGGGTTTTGCTTTTCTACTGCAAGCCCTTACAACTTTTCAAAGCTCTCTAGCACATGTAAGAGCAAGCACTGTCCCAGTCCACCACTTTTCTTCTAATATGTTAAAACCAGCAAAGGAAGCTTTCATTCAAACTTCCACTCTTTATACCATGTTCTCACAGCTTTCAGGACCTATGACAAGTTGCAAGGAACTCAGATCTCATGTAATTCTGGAGCAAGAACTGTGAAAAAACATAGGCTACATGTAGCAAGAGAACTAACAGGATGACAGCTCTTACCTGGCAGTATGACCAGAACTAGACATCAATTTGCTTTTAGGAAAGTTAAAAGATAGATCACCTATATACTATTATGCTGATACGAACCAGCGAGACCTTCCTGATCATGTCCAAGAAATCACATCTCTCAATTAACAAAAATTACACAGTTCTCCAAGAGCCAGATTAATCCCACAAGTTATGGGAGCTCTGCCTTTGTGGAACAGCCAGAACCTGCTACACAAACACATATACAAAAAGGTACCTTTTGTTCTTGGTTTGTGTTCACACAGGAAAATAGTCTCCCTTATCCAAGAACTGAAAAAAACTGAATCAAATCTAACTGCAAATATACAGTCAACCATGAAGAGCGGGCAACGTGAGAGAGAGTACAGATCTGTAATTAATTAAAATGTTACATTTGAAGAAATTGTACATAGTCTACAATGGTTGAAG
>JAWWLV010000088.1:14685385-14724751 GCA_035041135.1 Platyrinchus mystaceus
ACGTAGGTTTGTTTAGAGTGACCTTCTCTTAGATGGATGGCCTTAGGGGCTGACGAGCTCCATCTGCCCGGGGACCCGAGATTCGAACCTGTGGCCTTGGCGCTGAGAGACCAGTGGGGATCCCTGGTGGCCTATCAGCTAACTATAGTTTTATGATAAGAACTATTTAATGAGAGCATAGCACATTCTAAGACAACAGGACAACTGAAACGGATGCCCAAATTATTCAGATCTTGCATACCACTTCTGCCCACTCCCTATGCACCTGCCTCTGGACAACAAATCCCAGAGATGCTCACTTTACTTCAGACCATTTCTTACACCTCCTTTAAAAGCAGGGCATCATTCAGCTTTTCCAAGTGAAGTAATATTTTCAATGTGAGCAAGTTTTCCAATGTCTGAAAAGCAGACCTTTGTGGCTATGTTGGAACAAGAGCTTTTACATGCAATCTAGAGTAGAAACTCTTATAAATTAAAATATCTTTTGAACAAGATTTTAAAACACTCAGAAATTGTTTCAAAAAGAGTTAAGCACAACATGAAAACAGCCATCATAACCTCAATGTTTGAAGGAAGTATTCAGAACTCATCTCAGAGATAGATGTTTGAAAGTAAATTCAGATCAACTACAGGAGGTTCTTTACATTTGCAATCCCAGAGTTGAGTCTGTGAAGATAACCTACGAAGTAAGGGTTGAGTTTTTAATACTGGTTTCTAGCTGTTAGTACCAAAATTCAATAGACCCTTACCTGTGATGAAAACATCTGAAAGAATAGATTTACATTACTTTAAAAACCCACTATTTAATTATGTGTTCAAACCTAAACAGTTTCAGACCACTTCTGAAATACATGCAAGTCACTAGAAAGACAATTATGAATATCTGCCACTTGCCTTCTGCACAGCAGTGAGCTTTTTACCACCCCAACCATGAGTTCCACCTCAACATTATTTGTGACCTGCATCTGGAAGTCTGATTTTTGGATATACTGTATCCTGCAATCTAAACCTGAGCCTCCCTTGTCAGACGAAGGCGATAGCAACAAGTATACAAGCTGTAAGGCAGTACAGCATCCTTCATGCAATTTGCTAAGCAGTCTAGAAGACAGAGGATTTCTAGCTTCTGGCCCGGAATGCTACAGGTCAAATCTTACCCATAAGAATTGCTTTTCTTTTCTATATCACATATATTTCATAGCCAAGCACTCTTACTCCAGCTAACAGTAGCACTCAGAATTTACAAAGATAGCGGTCACCAAGTAAGGTCATTTCAGGCAGAGTTATGAACATGATTCATGTTTTAATGTGAGAGATCCTGCTCTAAGCCACTAAGCCACCTTTCGTTTCCAATACAAGTAAACCAACTCAGCCACCTACTTACCTCATGTACAGCCCATACATCACTTGAACAAGGAACTGCATTCAGAAATTCCTTATGCTAAACTCTAATTTCCATCCAGAAAACAGTTTGCCACCAACTAGGAAGGCATGATACCACTCTCCCAGTTCCAAAGGAGCAACAGTTAATGCACAGAGCACATCAGAGCTCTGAATAAGTGAGTGGAGAAGTGTGTGAGTGAGCTCCAACAGCTTGCACAACAGATCCTTGCCATTGTATTTGACAGAATGTCTTCTTCCAACTGTTTTTTCTCAAAATTCTTGTATTTAATTCAATGCATGTGGTGGGGGGAATGACTTTGAGAACAGTGATGTGCAGCAGTACACAGATGTTCCACATTTGTCATGTCACATGAACCTTGTGGCTAACACTCAACCCTTGAAAGTCTAAAAAGCCTCCTACATAAAAATCCACATGATGTATTTGTTTCTAGAAGAACACCAGACAATATATTAGACTTCTGGAGACAGACTTCTCCAATACTGTCCTTCATTTAAAAAAAAAAAATCCAAACCAAAACACCTGCAAGAAGCTTTGTTTTGTTTCAAGACATAAAAGTAAAAAACCAAACCAACCAAACAACAGCAACAAAAAAAAAAAAAAAAAAAAAAAAAAAAAAAAAAAGATAAAGAAATTAAGTCAAGTGGTAGCTTGACAAAATCTGTCAGAGCTAGGAGGAAGCCCTTCAAAATTAATTAACTGCAGTGTATTGTGCAAAGAAAATGCACATATGTTACATACAATCACGTCCAAAATATTTTTTGGCTAGCCCTTTTTCTAAAGAAACTTTAAAACAGGAGTGATACAGACAGCTTCATAACTAGCACAGAGCTCCAAAATCTTCACTCAAACACTTTCCTAATTTCTTTCTTCCCAAATGAATTAAAAAAAAAAAATAGGCATAGAAACTGATGCCAGAATACATGACCTAAGCTCTGCCCTCAGACCCTTACTTTCAGCACTGCCTTCATAAGGAACATAGCTGAAAATGCTGTGCATCCAGAAATTTGGTGAAATTCAGGATTGGTGAAATACTCCATTATAAATTTTGCATTAGGCCATTGATAAAGTGTCACACTGCAGACTGTGTGAGTTATCAGGTAGCTGTGACCAACTGATTTTTTACTAAGTTGGCAATATAATACCATGTAATTATTTGTTTCAGACACTAACTCCTGAGCTATCTTTATTAAAAGGCAGTAGTCCTTAAACAGAAATGTGTTGTAGTTGACAGATCACTGTCTATCCAAAAATCCCATTTCTAAGGGAAAGTTACCTCAGGTTAACTATGAACTCCTCATGAAATACACCCAGCTTACACCTGGAGGTCTACAGTTATGGCCAGGTTCAGTATGTTTGGATTTTCACATACACTAGAAAGCATCTATTAATTCATACATCAGTATTTGCAAACAAGCAATAAATTCAGGTAGAATAAATCTAAAGCCACTTCCTACCAATTATTGAATGCGACAGACCTGAGGTCAGCACCCTATATAACAACACAAGAGAGAAGGTTTCAATTTCTTGCTGACAGAAGCTTGTATGACCTTGAAGAAGTCACCGGGTTGGTCTGTGGCTCCATGGCAATCTCTGCCAGCTGCTGGCTGCCAGATTCCCATTCCTCTCCCTTCCCTGCTCCGCAACATTTGACCCTGCACTGACTCATTTCAGACCAGCAACCATAAAAATAATTCAATTGCTCTCTTACATATTAAACACAGCTGAGTCAGTGCAGGGTTAGAAGAGCAGAGGGGTGCTGGTACATGTGGGTGAGAACATGGTAGCCAGCCCCGTAACCCAGCTCCCAGTCCATCATTCCAGATAAAGGGAACTCTTCAATTTCACAGCAGTCTGGTGAGGATAAACAACTAAAGGTTAAAAAAGCACTAAGATTCATGTTAAGTCATTGGAGCAATTTTTTAGATTATGTGCCTAAGGAAGGGATTTTTTTCCACAGAATACACATTTTGGGTAAGTCTTTGGCTTCCATTGCCCAAATTTCTAAGTTCCCTAGGGACTTTGAGTCAGAGACCTAGTGAAGTAAAATAAAGCTTACAGAGGGATGATTGCTGATACAGGAGACTTCACGACAGGTCTCTGTCTTGGAGGAAGCTCCAGTACAAGGGAGGTAACAGGGAACAGTTGTAGAAGGGGCCTTCCCTTCTACAAGTCTGGAGGCTCAACAAGATTATAATTTGCTGCTGTTTCTGTGATTCTTTCTGTATCTGGGTGTGAGGAATCACACAGCAGATTTATCTGAACAAGTACAGATCCTTATATCAGAAGTCTACATGGTGCTTTATCTCAGTTAGGCAACACCTAGCCATAAAAAAACAGACAAAAACCAAACAACGATAACAAACCAAAACCAACCAAACAAAAAAACAAGACAAAAAATCCAAAAAGGCAAGATATCAGTACATTCTTAAAGCATGCCAAAGGGATGCTACAGCTTCCTGTGATCTCAAGAGTACTGGCTGTATCTCTATTGCTGTTTTGGGACTGGCTACCTCAAAGGCCAGGCAAGACAATCCATCAGGAAGTCCATCAACTCCATGGCTGAACAGCTCAGCTCTCTCCTCCAACACCCATGTTCTGGAGAGCACTTTTTTCCTAGACTGGTACAACTGTTGTATTCTTCCTAGTACATCTGTTGGCACAGCTGTCTTAGGTGAGAGAACTAGATAGGGTGTATGGGATCAGAACAGTTATGTGTTAATAGTACCAAAGCAGAACCAGAAAGATCACGGCAATGTTCACTTTATTACCACAATTAGAATACAGCAGAGAGAAAATATTTAGCAACATATATTATCTAGCAGAATAAGTAGCAAAAACCTCACTGAACATTTAAAGGCTATTTTGAGCAGATTATTAAAGTGACCTGTTGGAAACACACCTATATTAGTAAAGAAATTCAGCACATACCTAACAATAAGTTTATTTCTTAGGCATATTTTGTACAACTGCCACGTATCTCCTCACACATACTTTAAACAATTAAGTAGTAGCATTTACCCATCTGCAAAACCTTGAACAGCCTCTGGAGCCTTTAGTCTCCTTGTTTGTTTTATGAAATCACATCACAAACAATCCAGTCTTATTCATGAGGAAAGCTTTGGAAATTATACTCACTTAGTGGACTACATAATTATGGTAGAGATTATCTAGGCCTGTGGGAATTGTGTAGTTCCTTGCTAACTGTCTCTGCCATTAAAAAGTTTATGTTGCTTAATAGTTTATTTATGGACTTAGGCTCTTTTGGTTTAAGGTAACTGTCTCAAATTATAGCTTAAGCCCAAGATCAGAACAATTTTGTGGTGTACTTCATTGTAGCCAACAGCAGTCTTGTTAGTCAGTAATATAGCCATGAATACTGTATGTAGAATACAACAGTCTGAATTTACTGGAAGCAATGCCATTACCACACTGCCAGTTTTACATAAATCTAGTCAGAAGATATCTTTGCTGTTTGGCAGGCTATTGAATAAACAGTGAGGGGGAAAAGCAAGAGTGATATACAGATCTTGTAGAGGAAAGTTATGCATGTTTATTACAATACAAGAAGCACTTGTGATAAGAATTTACATTATCAGAGTGAAGTAGTGTCTATGCTGACAAACTCAGTTTTGAAAACAGAAGCAAGTACCATGAGCCAGAACACCAGGAATGCTGGAAGAGCCATAGTTTGATTGCTCTGCATATCATTTAGCTGCTAGCAGCAAGAAGCTTCCAACTGAACAAGCGACAGAAAAACATCTTTGCCACAGGTAACTCCTGGGAAAGCAGGGCTGTGATTCTCACAGCACGTTTACTGTGATCCCCACCGTTGCTGGCAAGCTCATCCAGCACTCCTCTCCTCCACTGCAGGGCTGGGAAGACACCTCAACAGGCACAGACCTCCCTGCTTGACACACTTGAGAAACTGCAGTGCTGAGACACCACCTCGGTCCTGCCCTGCACAAAGGGGTGCCCTCTCGCTTTTCCCCAACTCCATGGAAATTCCTAACCTACCTGCTCAGGGCAGATGTTCAGTTTGCCCTTCAGCCAGCAGCAGGCAAGTGAATTTTCTGAAACATACACAAAGGGCTAAAACACAAAGATATATTTTTCTTTTTTTTGGACTTTTTTTTAGTTTGTGCTACCATGTTTCACTTACAGAGTGAGGTGGTTTTTAAGGCTCCTAATAAGCCACTGAAGAGCGAGACACAGTGTAGAAAAGCAATTCCCTCTCAGCCAGGTAAGCCACTATGCTGAATGCAAAAGGACAAGAACATCAATGAATGCAGAAAGTAACTATCTGCATCATCATTGAAATTCATCTAAGTTCAGGTGAATTTCCCTACTTACAGGATAAAAAAGGAGCAGGGAAAAAAAAATCCACAAACAAAAACAAAACAAAAAAACTCCAAACAACCAACATTCACAGCACAATACAAACAAACAGATTAAAACTTCAGGGCTTGCAGCAAATCTAGGAATCAAGTATTGTTTTCAATCTCTTCCTTCCAGTTTAGAGAGTGTGCTGTAAAAACACCCACTTCATGTATCAGCCAACTGGCAAGCCCAAGTGTTCTGGGTTTATTTTATCTGAGTGACTTCTAACCTGCACTTGCACAGCTCTGCTCAGCCAGATCTTGGGTAGAAATCCAGACTGTGCATGTCTACTGCTGAGAGCTACCTTTGAAATGGGCCAGTGTGCAAGTAACTGAGGTGGGAATCTCTTCTAACAGAGTGCCCTGGGAGAGAAACAGTGGCCAGAAATATGGACTATAGTTAGAGCTTTAGCCATGAGTTCAGAGGGCAAATCACATTGCTTGAGCTCTCTTAGGCCCACTCACTCCTTAATCTGCAGCTTGAATTCCTTCCACATATCAAATAGATATACTAAAATAAAAGCCAAGTACTAGCTGCATGAACTAGCTCTTCCCCCAAATCCAATTTAAAGAAGTGCTGCAATTGCCACATGTTCTAGGAAGCATGAGTATGGGTATCCCAGTGACATATAGTCTGAGTTCCATCCAGATCCCTGTATACAGGTTTCACTGACTGTGCATTCACATAACTTCAGCAACGCTGACTAAGATACACCTGGCAAAGAGAAGATTGCTTTTATCTCTGCTAAGCAGCTGCCATTAATTTAAGTCACAGTAGTCCATCTTGACCTCATATCCTAACACAGGCAAACACCTGTGTCAAATGAGACTTGCAGTCAATCACCTGCTCAACTGTTTATCTGAGCAAGAATGTTTTCTTTCTCATGAGCCTCCTGGAAACAGAGCATACCTGTAATTAAATAAATGCCAATCTTAGCTAAAATAAAATATAATCTTAGATTTAAAAGTTTTGTTATTTAATAGGCTCCTTTACAACTAAAATGAGATATCAGAGGTGGTTCCATTACAGTGTCTCTCAAGTCCTTTGGCAGAGGCACTGGTTATGTAGGACATCTTCCGAAAGGGCTGCAAAACCAAATTATAATGTTCTTAGTCTTGTTGAGTAGCAACACTTATGAAAGAGATATTTCACCAGTATATAAATCAATGTCTTTGTCAACTTAATAGCAGTATGGAGCAGATTTCCACACATGCTTATTAGATTGTCTTCCAAGTTCTCAAAATGAATTTTTGAAACATTTCTTCAGACTCAGAGATATTTGGAAGTTTTACTTTCATAAGAATAGCATTTTTTTCCTATGAAAGACACGTTTGATTATGCAGCAGATTACAGTTCTTAACCACCTCTTCGAAAAACTCCATACATTCAAGAATTCATTATCACAATGTCAATTTTATTTGATTTGCTTAGATTCTCTCACTTCTCTGACTCATTTTGCAGTCATTTTATCTCCTTACTGTAACTTAAGGCTATGGCATTCAAAGTACATAAATTTCAGTGTTACTAATAAGCACTAAGGTCTAGAGACTCATTCCTTCAAGCTGGAGTGCATTCCCCTTCTCCAAGACAAATCAGCTTTCACTTGCTTTCATCAGTTTTGATACTTTACTGTCTTCCTTAAATATGTGAGAAATACTGAAAATCAGATGCATCAATTAATCTCTAGGATAGTTACAAACTAGATCTGTAGCACATTTTAAGTGAGAAACTGCTCTGTTTCCATTAGTCAATTAGTCAGTCCAAAAACATAACATATTCACTGCTTTAAAGATGCTGAACTTCTTAGATGCCAAGAAGTGGAGAGATCACAACTGTTTGTTACGGGACCAAAGAGGAACAGACGTGCTGCATTCAAGGGCAGAAAGAGACAGAGTTGACAGCAGTGTCACTGCTGAAATTCCAGTTCATCACAAACACCACTTACAGCTTTGACTTGCAGCACTGGTTAAATGGATAAGTGTCCATTTCTGCAGTTTAATAATTCAGAAAAAAACCCAACAAACTTTAAAAAGACAGTTCTACATACAATAATTATTCAGTTTTGAACATGAAGTATTTCAAATTAGTCTGTAAAAGATTATTATTTTTCCCCCCTCATTAGGCCTTTACCTACAGAGACAAAGTTTGTTGAGATGATATAATTCACATAAGTAATGCCTTCCTTCAAAACTCACACCACTGCCCCACTCTGGCAAAATTATTGAGTGGTGCAGAAACCAAAAAGTGGCATACAAGATGTGCATGATTTTTTTTTTCCTTGCCTGAAAAGAAAGACTCTGAAAATATGGTTAAAGGAGAAGATTTGGTGGAGGTCAGGCAAAGGTTAAAGTGCTAAATGAGAATTAAAGATGTGCAGACCCATAATAAAAAAGCAGTTCCTTAAAATATACCTGCTTTCCAGCAGCCCTTTTCCCTAAAGCTGGCAAGTGGTTACCTAATTAGGAATCCTATTTTCCTCCTCTTTTTTCCACAGGCATCTCTCCTGGTCAGGTTATTATGCATCATCATAAAATGCACAAGCACATCATCCAAATCCAACAGAAAACAAGTTATCTCAGCTGTTAGGACTATTTGGATCAACTGGATATGGCTTGACTGTCTAGCAGTGAGGTCTTTGGAGCAAGTTAATGAGGAACACACAGCAAGAAATACTAAAGAAACTTCCCAAAGAACTGATTGATGACAGAAACAAGACCATAAAACATAAAATAGAAACAGTTGAATATTGTACCAAAGATAACAGTCACAGCTAACTACAGTCTCTAGAAATGCCAGACTCAGAAATGGAAGAAATACTGAACAATTATTTTCCTCAGACAAGGCAGAAAGACATGACTAATGTTGCACCGTTGTTAACCAGTAGGTCGTGCACTGTCCCATTCAGACCACCTCTTAACAATGTATTCAAGACACATTCCCTCTGTCTAGATTTATCTTCTGGACTTCAGCATCTTGTAGCAGCATGGCAGAAAACAACTCCCTTATTAATGAAATTAATTTCAATAAAAATAAGTTCAGTAAATGTAAGAATTCCCAAAGTTTAAAAAAATATATTTTCAAACAAAACAATGTAATGAGGGACATACTGGATTCATGTAGCCCATCACACTTCCATTCACCTATGTGCATTTGCAAATATGCTCTGTTACTGACAACACTATGTTACTCTGCAGAACAAAGGAACTCTTCTAGAACTATAATCATCTTCTGATCTGCAACATCTCAAAGCATCTCAAGCTTCCTCAACAACAACTGAGACAGCTCTCTTCACTGAGCAATTATGGAACAAGACTGAAGACTTACCTATACATGACAATGAGAGCTGTAGTCAAAAACCCCTCCCCAAGGTCTTGGAAATTGATAGTACTATGCAAGAAAGAAACAGAAACAAGATGAAGACAAGATGAAGGCAGTAGACAAGATGAAGCAAGACTCTCAAGTGCCCAAGACAACTGGAACATAAGAGTGATTCTTATGAATCAGGTGCACACACAAATAAATGCTTGTTCTAAACAACAGCACTCAATACAGAAGCTATTAAGAGGAAGTAAAAGAAAAACCAAACCAAAAACCAAAACATAAACCACAATACTCAGGTTGCCATGAACAACCAAATAATATCAGATTTTTGTGCTCAAAGTAGGTATATTACTTAAATAGGATTAATCAAATAGATGGTGCAATTAACACTGGAAAAAATATAAAGTAGTATTTTTGAGCATAATCTGAATAGTCCCAACTAAGTTCCAGCAGCACATTCCAGGATAAGGGTCCTCCATATCACATCTAATAAGTTAAATATGTCAGTGCTGTGAGACACCAAAAACAGCACTTAAAACAACAGAGCGCAGTAAGCAGTACTCTGCTAACAAACCCTACAGTGAGGGCACCTGTTAACAATTAACACAGGAAAATCTCTGAACAACGTGGACTTTGCTATGGAGATATTAACTTTGAATCTAAATCTCAGATCTGAATTATGCAGTATTTTGGACTATAAGATCACCTGACAATAATGTAAAAAAAAAAAAAGTCTAATGAGAATCTTTTCAGGACATTCCTCAGAAGGAAACATGTGAAGAGGTTAATTTATATAAGTGAAGTTCAAGTCAAGCAGCTCACTCTGCTCATTGCCAGATGGCTCCAAAATGTATTTCATCTACCTGTAATGCAGAATACCCTCTCACATCTGGAGCTTCCACAGCCATGAGTCTCCCCTTAGCACACAGGATGCACATCTACTGCCAGAATGAAGTGAGAATTCAAATAGTTTCGTTTTGGTGGTTTGTTGTTGGGGTTTGATTTCCTTTAACACAAATACGTCAATGCAATACTTTACAAGGAGCAAAAGTTTTGTTAAGATGTAAAACAACATAGGGCCTTCTTTTGTTTTGGTCAAACAGGTATATCTGAATTAGCCTGGAGAATATACTGATAGTACAGCACAGCCTCCTCTAAAACATTGGGGCAATTCAACACCTGCAGCAGCCAATAGAGCCAGGTGTCCTTTCTCAATGAACTCCAGCAATAATCTGGAGATCTTGGTCTGGGAGGTCATGTCTTTGGGCACAAGACTCCTGTACTGCAAGGTAGGTGTGCAGGGCAGTCAGGTTACCAAGCTGCACCTGGGATGGCACAAAGTCAGCAGGCAGAAGCAATGGTTTTGTTAAACTTAACTGGCAGTTCTTTGGAAGCCACTTTGTTTCAAGCCAATCCTTGTAAGTGACCAGCTTTTACCCTGTATTAAAGTGGTTTTGAGACATTAAAAAATTCTGGGGTTTATGCAAGTTGTCATAACTCCTTTGTGGCCAAACATGCATTGGTGGCACTATTGAGCAGTTACAGAAAAGGCTAGGAATCAGATCATTGCTGGGAATGTTTCCAAGCAGACACTTGTATTCTCAAATAAGAAACTTATCTTCCTCTTGCCAAAGTAAATCCCCAGTTGAAAAACTAGGTGAAAAAGCATTCACTGATGATCACAAGCCAAAGTCATCAGGTTCAATAGCATGTATTACTCTCTAGTAAACTTTTAAGTACTCAGCTCAAGTTCAACAAAGCTTAACAAAGCTTCCCAAAACTTCCTACGTTCTTTGCATTGACCCATGTATAGTTATTTCAAATCTCCTTACTCCCTAGCATTTCTTCCCCATTTTCTTTAATTTACTCCACCACTACAGAAGAGACATGCTGTCACCATGACTATTCTAACTCCAAAATGCAGCAACTCATGCTGCCTTTAAAAGATGCCGGATGCTCTCATAGCATTTTTACAATCTGATGAACAAGTAAAGCATCTGCAATTTTAGATTAATAACAGTCATACACAGTTACAATCCAACAGAGCTAAGCAACACTGTGCAACTGCAACTGTTTTAGGCCTTTCCCAGCTATGACCTTTCCTGGGAAGTGTACAGTTTCCTTTAAACAAAAAACTTGTAAAAACATAGTGTGGAATAGGAGCTACACATACAAAGAAAAAAAATTCACTTCCAGAATTTTAAGCTTCAAAGAAACACTAGTTCAGTGTACCATTTGAAAACTTTTAATTTGTCAAATCAGAACTGAAAGGTGTAATCAGAAAACTCATGATTAAAATGGATCCATGTTACAGAAAGTGAACTGTGGAGAGCACATATTTTTTGCCCAGTGTGATGCTGCACCAGCTCCCACACACACTGGAGGTCTGAGACCTTCCTTGGTTCACTAACAGTGGACACTGATATGCTGACACAGCAACAAAAACCTGAGATAAAGCAGCTTACAAAGTTGAAGGAGTGGACTAGAGCCACCCCAGAATAATCAGCACATGCATACAGCTGGGAGCAGGAAGAAAAGAGCGAAATGGGAGGAGTAGAGAGCTGTTAAGAGTAATAAAATTTCATCCCCAAAATGGCATTATTGCAAAGCCACAGACATAAAAAGGTTGTCCTGAAAACTGTAGTACATATTTCAAAGCTCATTAAAATTGTCTCTAAAGTTTTCAGAGTAGGGTTTCAGTGGGAGAAGGGGAATCATTTCTCTAGATTACCCGGCAAAGTCTTCCCTTTCTTGGGGTGAGTTCTGAGGCTCCACAGAGTAACCTCACTAGCCTGTGCACAGAATATTCAGTAATACTGTAAATAGCATTTACAATAAAAGTCTGCAAACTGAACAGCTGTTGGGACATAAACCATAACTGAGAGGACAGCCAACACTGAGACTGCTGCAAGGGAAAAGTCCCAAAGCCCAAGGAAGCCGACATGCAAGCCATGATTTCCAGAAGCAAAGGAGCAAGCCGAGGGTAGCACACCAGGAGGATGCTGCTAGGGCTGGATTCCAGAAGCCTTGGTGTGTGCAGCATGAGACTGTTTGTGAGAAGCATGAATTTATTTTATGCACAGCCTTCCAGTACAGAAAGTTATGCCTGACCAGAAAAGAAAGTTAATTTGGCCTTGTTTAGCAAATTCTTAAAACTCTGCCAAAGCATTGTCCAGATGACACAAGACAGCTACTGGCAAGTTGCTGCTCTCAGAAATTACAGACTCTCAATGAGTTGTTTAACCTCTTTGTTACTTTTAGGTTGTAGAAAGAGCGATGGCTACATAGGTAGAGTATAAAGGCAAGAATTGTTCAGGCTTGGGGAAATCAGACTCTAGACACACCATGACAGATGTCCTGCCTTAAATAGCAGCAGTAACGTTCCAGTACTTGAGAACCCAGCTATCACTCCAAAATAGTAGAAAGTATAAAACATTAACAAAGATGATATGATAAATCTGTTTCAAACAAGTAGCCTATACAGCAAAGGAAAACAAAAAAAAAAATCACTTTTATCACTGCTAGCTTAGGTGATTTCCTACATCCCCACCCATTGTTCCTTCTTCTTTCATTTAAAAAAAAAAAAAAAAGCCTTGTGTAATTTGAGTTCTACTCTTGATAGTGTATTTGAAAGGAACAAAAATTAAGGACACAGTTCTCAGTTAAAAAAGAGAGTTTTACTTCACACAAAGACTGAAAAACTGATCATGGCGTGCATACCAAATTCAGAATAGGGATTTAAAAAAAAAAAAAAAAAAAAAAAAGAGGTTGAGAAGACCAGGTCATAAAGAAAGAGACTAACAAAGAAAGATTCTCAGTACAGTCTCAGTGAAATCATATAACTAATTTTTCAAGTCACCTGAATCTTACGTTCCCAGCCTGTAGTGCACATATCACATACTACACTAAGTAGTAAGTGATCAAGGCATGTTGAGATTCCCACAAGTGTTGTCCAAGGAGTGCACACAAGCACATGTATGCATATATGTGTGTGTGTGTGTGTACTGAGACATTGCCACCAGCAAAGGCAATTTCAAGTGCCTTCTGGTTTCAGAAACCCCAACAAAGCAACTCATCGAACACATTGCTGTATTTAACACAGGGATCACGTTCAGTTGCTGCAACTGTCAGAGACTTAAGGGGGTAAAAATAATTGAGCAATAAAGATGGTCTTAGGCTTGTAGGCATTTGACAAGCATCCAAGTCCCAGTAGCATGCACAGTGAATAGAAGTGACTGGAAACATTTGAGCAAGTGATCTTCTGTTTATCAAAAGAGTAGCATTTCTTAGAGCAGCTCTCCAGAAGCCACACCAAAAAACACTAGAACATTCTGAACATTTAATACACAAAATTAATGACTGTTTTACAAGAGTTAGAAGTTTTCCACAATAACAACTTGTGGTTTCCTGTGCAAGGAAGAATGCCAATTCATACCAACGTGTTCATGGAAAAAGTTTTTTTTCAGGGCTTCCTTAAGAAACTAACCTCTGTAACACCAAGATTACTTGCTTTGTTTCAGAGGTGATTGAAATGATTATAAGTTCCCATATTGGTCTTTGCATAAGAAACATTTAATGAAGTAACATTTGTTTTATTGGAGGGACAGTGTCTGCTATTGCATCATGACAGTATATTTGTACATTACTCTAGGAATCTCACAAGTCATTATAACTCTTGAAGACAGTAATTAAGGTGTTCCTTCTCTTTATTGCACTTGGAAAGATCTTTCAGCTGAACTTCAGCACAAAACCACTCTGGTTCTCAGCTTCATTACTTCACACACATATATGGGCCTTTTGGGGTTTTGCTTTTGATTTCAGCAGCTCCTTGCTGGCAAGCACTTCCCGGGAGTCCAGAAAGAGCATGTCCAACCAAATACTGCTATAAATATTTCTTTTGAAGTGCTACTAGGTATTCTAACAGTAGGTCAAATGAAACAAAATCACTGGTAACTTCTTTTTTGCAGCTCCCTATATCTGTACTGTAAGGCAGATTAGATTCCCAAGCCAGGGCATGGAAATTTATATCTCACCTGGAATGTTTCATCTGCCATCTCGCTGCCCACACAAATCCCTTCAAGTTGTCTGTGGCTGTACTATCCTAGCAGGGTACACCACACAGTGCATTTCAGACGCGAAGTTTACTACAGAAGCATAAGCTGAGCATTCCCCTCTTAAACCACAAATTTTAAGAACACAAAATGCATCTCTTGCAGTAGCTAGCTATGCTAGAGTTTGCTTTTATTAATATAAGTCCTAGCAAGTTGTTTAGCTAGGTTCAGTGACACTTAAATTCAAAGTTCATTTCACTCAACGTAATTTAATTTCAAGCTAAAAGAATTAAACTTGCATTTCATACCAGGAATCCATACAAACAACTCGGTTCCATACACCAGGTTTTTGCTTGCAATGGGAAGCCAGAAAAATGTTGTTGCCAACCCACAAAAACAATACAAAAGGAGGCATTTGCATGCAAGTTGTGAAGTCAGGCATGCACCAAATATTATGGAGACAAGACAAAAGAGTGTATTTCAGGAGAAACAAATCCTTTGTCTGTCAACTATTAGCACTCTACAATATAACAGGAAGGAAGAGGACAGGCAGAGCATTCAGAAGAGGTTTGGTGCAATCCCACGGTCAGGGTGTTTATAGTGTTCTGACGAGTCTTTACTCTCTGATCTTTGCAAGGGTCAAGTTCTGCACAAACTCCTTTGAAGTAATATTTGTCACAGCATATGCTTTAAACCACAAATGACAAAATCCTCTGACTAAAAGGGATGCTAAGCAACTTTGCAGATGACACAAAACTGGGAGGAGCTGTTGACTCCCTCGAAGTCAGGGACACCCTGCAGAGAGACCTCCACAAATTAGAGGACTGGGCAATCACCAACCATAGGAAATTCAACAGGGGGGAGTGCCGGATTCGGCACCTGGAGTGGGGCAACCCTGGATGTACGTACAAACTGGGGAATGAGATGGTGGAGGCAGTGCTGTGGAAAGGGGCCTGGGGGTCCTGGTCAATGGCAAGTTGAATATGAGTCAGCAGTGCCCTGGCAGCCAGGTGGGCCAACCGTGTCCTGGGGGGCATCAGGCAAAGCATCACCAGCTGGTCCAGGGAGGGGATTGTCCTGCTCTGCTCTGACCTGGGGCTCTGGGGAGCCATGCTCGTGGCTGATAAGCTACATACAGGGCAGAGACTTGAGCCACACAACCTGTGAGATAATAGGCATCCAAACTGACCTACTAAGATCTGCAATGACCACCCCAGAGGAAAACAATCTAAAGTGCCAAAGTTAAAGTTCATAACCTACATAACATATAAACTTCTGGCTTAAGGAAGAAGCTTTACCTGCCCTTGCTCTATTTCTTTCTTTAAATTAACACACACTCTAATTTTTAGTCTCAAAGAGCAGTGGAAGAATCAGTGAAGTGAGGCAAGCACAGCAGCACTTACCACTAGCTGAGCAAAGGAAATCATTAACAACAGCAAAAGGAAACAAAGGTAGAAGGGATTAATTCAAGTTACATTTTCAGAACAGCAATCTTCCTGCTGCTGGAAATGCTGCTCTCTTGCGCAGTCAACAAGGTCTACTCCTCCCCTAAGCCTTACAGTTGTCAACTTTCCTGGGGTTGGAAGGTATTACATAGACAGACATGTCTTTAAATTGGCTGGGAAGCCAATTTAGGTTCAGAGGAAACTTTAAAATAAATATTTTCCCCTGTAGAGGATGGAGCAAATTTAAGCCAAGTTAAAAATATTGGCAGAACCTTTCATTTAAGAAAAAAACAAAAAACAAAAAACCAAAAAACAACCCAAACAAAACAAAAAAGCCACCTAACAAAAACCTTTCTCAAATGCTCTATTTGAATGCCTTTCCAACACATCCACCAACTTCCTTAAGAACAGTTTTTGGAAAAAGAGGGTAACCCCTTCTTTTTCCCCCTGTTATTTTAAACATGTTTAAGCAATTTAATGCCATTTAAAGTCTTATCACTTCACTTCCCACCACCTTCTATGTGAAAGAAATATTTCTTTCTCCTAAAGACTTTAATAATTGAACACTTCTTATTAATCAGATACTGTCTTCCTCCTCTGTTCAATTGAGGACAAACCAACACCTCCTTATTTTCTTACTTCTCAAAATTCACTTCTCCCAATATCCTCTGTCCATTCCCTAAATTCACAACAAAGGGGTTTATGAATTAATCAGCAGCACTTTAAAAAAAAATTAAGATGCTCTCCCTAACCTTCTCTGTGACAGAAGTTTCCCCTCTATTCCCCACTTATCCTTCCATGGCCTCAGTATCGGTCTGCTGTTCTGGATGAGAACCCCTGTTACTTGTTTTCTAAAGAACTGTTCATGTAGTTATTAAATCCAGAACACACATTAATTTCTACATTTTCTGTATTAACTACACATTTTAATCAAATATCTGTGACTCTACTCAGCTAACACAACTGTGGCTCTAATATGATCACTTCAAACTACAGGCCTGTATTTCTGCTATGATTTCAGACAAATACTGATTTAGTGCTTCAATACTGACTTTGAAAAATTAATTTTCCAGAAGACAAGTGCAAGCACCTAGCCAAAGACAGTGTTCCAACTTCTTTTAAGTCAGTAGCATTAGAATGGAAAAGTTCAAACTCTCAACCATTTGGAGATATAAAAAACAGATCCTGAAATATGTTACCTAAAATCAAGAGACTTTTTTTTATGTTTTTGCTTTTGTTTTTACAGGCCAACCCTCTATTATTAAGCCAGAGTCATCCTAGCATAATTTAGGTAGTGTTGATGTTTAACATGAAAGCTACAACCAGCAAGGACAGAGTAGGCCTGGTGAAAGGAGAAGAAAAAAAGGGGTAGAAAAAAAGAAATATATTTACAGTAATCTGAAAATTTTCTCTCTGAGTAATAGCATTCTCAGGCCAATTACAATGGGCAACTTGGACCCTGGAGCAGCCTTTTCTGCTATCAAAAGCAAGAATGCACAAGTCGTTCCCTTCCAGTCTCCTTTACCATGAAATAAATAACACAACCATGAAAAATCAAATTTACATTCTTGAATTAGAAACTGCATTATAAATATGATTTCAAGCAAACACCTGATTTATCCCCTTTTATGAGAGTATGGAAAACTAGTTAATGAAACCACCTCAAGCCTCTGAAAACTTTACCACTATCTTTAAAATCTCTTGCAGCTACCAAGGATATGCTCCTCCTCACCCAAAGTTTCAAACTGACATTGTAGAAAACGTTAAGTGGTTAGAACAGTAACTTTAGTCATTAACAGAATTTTCTCCTTTTTCCAAAGGTGCTTGAATTTACTCTCACTTTTAACTTCTATACCTCCGGGCAAATAGTTATGGATTCAGTGCTGCAGTAAAGAGCAGTTCAATCCCACAAAGCATTTTCCAGACACTTCTATCACTTTCATGGCAGTGACAGCAGGCTGGAAGGATTTTTCCTTAAGGCAGGTCTCAACCTGTGTTTCCTCACCTGGACTGAGCACCCACTGCAGATGCAAGGCATTGCAGAGTCTCTGTCCTTTCCTTGACATCCAATCTGAGCAGTGCTGCCAATGAAACAAAAGTTTCGAGAAACAGTAAACAAAAGGGTTGGCTGACAAGAGAGCACAGGATGCCTCGTTAAATGGAACATTGTTCAGAGAAGTGGGGAAACAAAGGAGATGTTGACATGGCTTTAAGGGACACCTTTTAGTACCCCAGTTCTTTTGGATTAGTTACTACCACAGGCTGCAGATGTACATACATATGTAAACACAGTTGTATTTCCTATTTGTTTCAAATCTATGAAAAATAAAGATTTTTCATGCAATCTGTTCAACTAGTGACGAAGAAAACATCTAACAACTTTGATATAGTAAGAATGGTCTGCTTTTCTCCTAAGTCTAATAAAAGCAGGAGAGGGGCTCGCAACACCTAGCACTTAACAAGAATTTTATCTCCACTAATACTTAACACCAGAGAAACAAATGCAGCTACAGTTGCCCGTATTAAGCAGCTGGCAAGCTCAGAGATGGAAAAGTTGCGGAACAGCTGGGGAATGCAAGACCCTTTTGAACAGGCTGCTATATGATCCAAAATAATGGTACATGTTTACACACAACACAATGGCAGCAACAGCCAAATGCAGGTCTGGTGAATGGACTACAGCTGCTCCTTCCCTCGGACAAGGCACAGCAAGCAGATACAAAGGAGTTCATATTCACAAAATATGGCTTTCATCTTAAAAGGCAGCAGTCTGATTTCCAGAATAGACAGCTGGCCCTCCAACTGGACTAAAATGTACAGGATTCTGTATGACAAGTTACCCCCTAAAACGAGTCTGGATTAGGGTCACAGAGCTTTCCAAACTGCTGCTACTTTACCACCAACAGTTTCCAACAACGTGTTACTCAGACTAACAGGTTGCCCATCTAAACATATAAAAACCCTTGTCTCGTGACAGTATTTTCCAGCTAGCGTCAGGAAGATAGCCTTTTACAAACTCTTAATATAGACACTGACTACACAGAAGTTAGCTATCCACTTCAGAGAAAGATGTTCACTACGTTGGAAAGGAGAGTTTGAATAAACATGGACTATTTTACAGCTTTTTTATGCTAGTGTTGCACATTGATGTAAAAGTAAGTTGGCACCTGAAGACAACACATTCCACTGCTCACATCTAGACAGAGGGATGGTCCTTATATGCTGCTGCTTATGCAAAAATGATAGCATGTTGCAAAGAGCACTCTCTTGTTTCACAACTGCCATCTGAAGACAACTTTATTTTGTAAGTGACCTTGTACAAAAATTGCATCACCTTATTTCAAGTCATCTTCCCAGTTTTCAAGTCTCAGAAGCGCAGTATCAGCGGTACCATCTGTTTTGCTCAAGACAAACCATGATTAAACAGTGCTAAGGAACTGGCTATTACTTTATATTGTAACCATACCACTCCTAATTATGCCAGGCACCAAAACAGAGTTAGTAATGAAATGTTTCAACTCACTGCATCTTGATTAAAAACAGTGTAACTCAAAAGACACGCTTTTTGACTGAGAGAAGGAGACAGCATGGAAAGATCTCTTCTACCTCTTTTGCATGTGGCCATTAATGTTACGATCCCAGTTAAGAGCTACTCAGAACATGATAGTCAAAACTGGACGAAGACAGCTGTCATAGCAACAATAATAGATGCAGACACAATTTTTAACCTCCGTCACTTTTACAAAATAAAATACCACTAACAGTCATCACAGAAAGCAGAATTTTGAAATACAGGTTGTAAGACTCTGTCTTGTAATTAATGGGACTCTGCCAACAAACATCTCTTAGCACACCTAAGCAACAAACATCTGTACACTTTAATTTCAGGCTTCTGATAAAGATGTTTTAGTGAAATTCTTCTGTGAATTAAGACATACTTCTAAGAAATTCCCCATATGAATGGAATATGAATAAAGAAACAAAGTAAGTAGAGCCTTGAGTCACACTTCCAGAAAAGATGCTTCTTTTACCAAAATAGTACTATGCTAAATACCCTTCCTGCAAAGCATAGATAGGCACGCTACCCTCAAACCCTACCATCTGTAAAGGTAAGAGCACAGATTTGCTCTTCCAGCTGCACTGACACTGCGCTTGCTAGGAGCTGCTGCAAAGTGCTGCCCTGTTGTGGCAGTGGGAGTGATGGCTTGTATCCCTGAGGGACCTCAACTGAGCTCCAGAGCCCCATCTGCATCAGGAGCTTTTTCTCCGGAATTTCGAACTAGTTCTGCTGCCCAGATTTATCCAGTTTTGAGCACATCCCACTACTTTAGTGTCTCTAAAGTCTTGTTCTCAAAATAAAAAAGTAAAAATGGAAGCTTAAAACGTTGCACAATGTTGGAATGAGTTATGACATCAGCAAAGCTTAGCACAGTTCAGCAAACAGATGATTTTTAACAGTCACAGGTAATGCACTGACAGTCAACCTACATGAGCAAGTGACGTGATTGATCTGGACGATCCATAAACTGCACTGAACCTCTCCCAAATTACTCTCCATACTTACCATAATGGATTACTCTTTCTACCAAGCTCACAAAAATAACCAAAAACCAAACCCAAACCTAAATTTTAAAACCCACAGAAGAGCCAAAGAACTCTAGTTCCTTATCAGTTAGTCGCCACTGAACTAATTACTGCCTTAAAGGAGAAGGTATCCATCTTAAAATTCCAATGCTGTACTTAACAGCTACAGACAAAGATTCTTCTTTGGTTTCACTCCCCTTCTTTGTAGCCACATCAAATATTGTCATTTATTTTCAATTAAAAGACCTATGAGGGTTTCTTTGTGCGCATGAATGGGAGGGCGAGTTTCCATCTTTCTGAGTTCTTTTTAACAAGCGTTTTATATGTGGATATAAACTCAGGTCTTTCACAAAACACTTACCACTATTATTTTCCACAAAGAAACTAAGAAAACAAATATTTTAATAGCTCATTCCTGATTTTCTCTAAACTGCACACAGATAAGGTTGTTTTAGAAATTGTTAGGAGGTACATCTACACCAAAGTGTACTTGCCATAACAAAGATTTCCCTGCCATGTAGATCTGACAGCCATGTCCCAACAGGCTCCAGATCGTTCATACACATACCAAGTATTGTTCAAAGCAGACTTGCTTTAAGCAAGATTAAATACCTGTTCAGTTTGAACTGTCCCAGTGCCAGGATAAACTACACTAAACTAGTTCAGACGATTATCCCGCTGGGCACCAATGGCCTTTGAAACTCCCAGTACCCCAGAATCTGCTGCTTCTGGGAATTATGCCAGGAGCTGTGGGATAGCTCTCCACAGAGGACATTACAAATTAAATATTTTAGAAGTGTGCTTGTGTTTACATGGAGCAAGGCTGCAACAGTTCAGCATGTGAGTCAGGATGGTTTGCATCCACACAGAACCGAGCAGTGCAGTTGGGAACTATAAATTTTCTAGGGAAACAAAGAGTGTGAAATGACTCCCCCAGGGGAATACAGTCAGGCCACACCTAGCAGGAGCTAACACTACCTGAAGACAGGAATTTTACTCAGAGCTTTACTACTAAAAAGCCCATGACTTTCCTATGGCGACTGCAGAAGTTTCTAGCCAGGACAGACACTTTGGTCCTGCTTGTATCAGAGGTTAGTAATAATATCATGGACAGATAAACTTACAGGCACGCACATCCATGCTAGGATACAGCTCTTTAAGTGTTATAATTAACAGTCAACTACTTTAAAGTGAAAGCTGAAGCATATTTCCTACCAGGATAGGAAAGAAAAATTTTAACTGCATCTCAGTACCATAACATACAACAAAGTCTTCAGACAGGTGAAAAAAGCAGAACTAAAAAGAACAAACTATTCTAGTGCATCTCACCATGCCGTTACCTACGGTCAGATGCATTTAAGGACCAGGCCAACACCCTTTTATTGAGGCCTCAGGAGGCACAGCAAAACAGGATGACATATCAAGCCTCTGAACATCCCACTAGGGAAGAACATCTCGTGGCAGAACAGCTGTCAGGCCTATGTTTCAAGAGTTGAGCACGTTACCGCTATTCCTGTCTCCACAACAGGCACTTTGGTCTCATGAAGGCTTGAAAACGACCATAAAGAAACCAAGACTATTTCTCTGAAAACCCAGCTGGACTTCTGCCATTGCTGGTTACACAGGGCATTCCACAGAGCCAGAGGACAGCACATCCTCATCTCAAACTGCACTTTCATGTCAGAGGTAACAACACCACAATGTAGTAACTCTGAACACAGTTCTGTTGTCATAAACCTCATTAGCCACATGAATCAGTCAAGAGAAGGTTCAATTTTCCAGTGGCTTTCGTTTTCATTTTGAACAAAATAGATTAAGATATTACAGGCCAAGAACATTTTTCAGTATGATAAAGTTTGGTTCACTCTTAAAGAAACACACTTGCCCATGATAAAAATAATGATAAAACCCGATAAAATATGTTCAGAACATATTCCATATTGGAAGGACTGTTCACACATGCAGAAGAACTAGGTACCTAGCACGACAGGAGTACCATCTTTCAGCACATGAGATACTGTCTGAGCTAAGATCAGTCTATGATGACAACAACAACTGTTGAAGACACAGAACAATATCAGAACTAAATGAATAATGTTCACTTCCTATTTTCATTCCCAGGCTTCATGCTGCTGCCCCCTGCCAAGTAATAAACTCGAGTACACTCAGACTTTCAAAGACCTCTCAAGTCGCTCTTAAAAGAGTCATAATCCATGATCACGTGCAGACTTCAAGAAGTTAACAGTAGAATGGATGCAAAGGTGTCGTTAAATAGACAGTTCTCCAGCACTGGGTACCCATGCTCTATGTAATACCCTGCAAGCACTGCACTTGCAACTGTTAGAATACCCCACTCATTTTTCTCCTATTCATCACAATACTTCATTGTTTCCCCCCTTTTTAAACACATTATTGTTTTCTGGAGTTTGGAAAACAAGTCCAGGCAAGCTGCAACCCCACTGCTGACCCATATAAGCCAAGGTGAGTGTTCAACCTCCAACCCAGCTATGGGGCTCTGGGCCAAAGAGGTTCCGTGCATCACTAAACAAGCTCCCTGTTGATTCTGCCAGCTTTTCCCGGTATCCCGCCGTGCTGTAACGAGTCAGCATCATAAAGTCCCTCTTTCTTTACATCACACGTGCGCGCTGCCGCTGCTGCCGATGCCTTTTCTTCCAGCTGCAAGAAGAGACAAAACTCCTTCAAACATTTCTCAGCCCCGCTGCGAAGCGGCCCCTGCGCCGCGGGCGGCCCCGGGAGCGGACCGTGCGCCGCGCCCCCCGCTCGCTGCTCTCGCCGGCGCCGATCCGTCCCCGCACATCGCGGCCCCAGAGCAGGTGCTCCCGCAGCGTGCGGGGAGCGCGGGGCACCGCGGACGGGGCGAGCCCCGCATCCACCACGGGGTGCGCGCCGGGGAGAGCCCCGAGCCGGAGTGACAGCACGGCCCCGGCGAGAGACAGCGGGGAAGTTTCGTGCAGCACCTTCGCGACGCAAACCCGCTGCCCGGGCGAGCGGGAGCCCGCGGCGCCTCCTCCGAGGCGGCGGCGGCGGCCGTGCCCCGGGGGCAGCGCCCGCGCGGGTTCCGCTCCCGCGGCGAACGGGCGGCGAGCGTGGCCGCCGACACTCACCTCGCACCCGGCGGCTCCCGGGCAGCCGCAGCCTGCGGCGGCCTCGTCAGTCCGTCCGTCCGTCCGTCCGTCCGTGCCTCCGGCCGGCCGGCGGGGCGGGGCGGAGCGGGGCGGGGGCAGCGGCGCGGCCACGAGGGGCGGGGGGCGGCTGCCACCGCCTCCTCCGCGGGGCGGGGCGGAGCGGCCCTTCGGCACCGCGTCCCGGCGGGAGCGGAGCGGGAGCGGGATCGGCCCCGGGGAGAGCGGGGGGAGCGGCGGTGGCCCCACTCGGGAGGGGACGGGACGGGACGGGACGGGACGGGACGGGACGGGACGGGACCCCCGCCCGGCTCTCCCCGTTCCCCGCGCGCCTCCTGGAGACGCTGCCCCGCGTCTTAAAGGGGCCGCGCCCGGCGCGGCGCGAGGAGAGTTTTTTGGGTCCCCTTCCACCGTGCCCGGCCAATAGAATGTTTAATTATTTAAGGGAGACCAGGCCCAATGACAGAGCTCCAGAGCAGAAAAACGGCTGGGCAGGGCTCAGCAGCTTACTCATGCGTAAGTTTATGGGTAGCTCCTGCATGAGCAGTTTTTATGGTTAGTGTTTCTCTGTTCAGAGACGTACAACTCTCTTTATTAATTTGCACGACCTTTCCCGGCTATCTCAACCTGATGGCAGAACTTGTTCTGCTGGGCTGCAGCAGATCCTGGGAAGAATGTGGGGAGAAGGCTGTCTAAAGGAGCTCTCCCTACTACTGGGGCCACATGAGGTAGAAGCTGGGGAATGCAGAAACTCATCACCACTTTTTATTTATAGGGATTAACTTATTTTTTATTATTTTTTCTCGGATGTACTTATGTAAAACCAAGTAATCGTTAGGAAGGTGAGAGAAATACAAATACAATGTTGTAGACCTCACCACAGTGGTCCAGCAAAGGTGTTAGTCCACATAGTAAAAAACTAGAGCATTCAAATTTTCTGATATTAAACATCTACCTTCTGGGGAAGGTAGAATCTTTTTATTTTCCTTTCACTTCAATCTTTTACCTTAATCAAACCCTTTCTAAGTGAATTACATGGAGAATTCAAGCCCTGCTTGATCAAATCTTATTAAGCAACCTGAAATATGAACAACAGCATTTACCACACAGAGAATAATCAAAGGGGGAATAATTTGAAGAATATGTTAAACCTGAGAGCTTAGGTAGGGAAAACATGGAACTGAAAAGAATACATGCTTCTGTTCCATTCAGCTGCAGAGGAGAGCTATCTTCTCTATATCTGTTTAAAGTCTGTGCAGAAAAATGGGAGAAAACCTCAAGGTGTGGAAACATGCTGAGATGAGGCAAACCTAAAAATTTCAAATAATCACCCTACAAGTATTTCACAGGACACACTACAAAATATCTTTGTCTGCAGCACTACAGCAGCTTTATGCTCTAGCTGAGTTCAGAATGAATATTGAGGGCTTAGCGTGAAACATCGCTGGGCTTTATAGCTTTGTGGCAGAGAGAATTTTTTTAATTGCAAGATAATGATGTGGTGTGGGCACATGCCTTTTACCTAGTGGCTATGAATTGCTTTGTGCAGATACATGAAACCCACATCAAATAGAAAGTGTGGATGTGTCCTTCCAGTCTTAGGGAGAGAAGGAGGAAAGCTACCGTGGAAAGGAGGTCAAACTTAAATCATAGCAAGGTTAAAAGCCATAGATAAAAAAAGTAACCTTGAAAATATGGCTTATCCTGCTGCCTTTCAAGACAATTTGTCCTCTTGTTCAACACCCCTATTTGAAACTATCAAAGGTTTTTCCTTTCCCTATGTAAAAAAAAAAAAAAAAAAAAAAAAAAAAGGCAGCACCGTCTTGCTGGAATTGTCAAGGTTTAGAGATGGAATTTTGATTCTGCTGAAAAATGCCCTTTAATATATAGGTCTGAGAGGAGCAAAAAGTAATTGAAATGTTAAACTTGTTTTTGTTGAGTGACATGATGCTGTCCTTTTTCTGTTTTCAAATGTCAGAATGGTTTCTTGATGGAACTTTTGCAACTGAAAACCTGCAACCCATTTAACAAGAACTCTGTGTTCATCCTAGCTCAGAACTGATTTGTGTGTCTGGATTTAGCTTTAGGCACGGTCTCTGCCATCTTCTGCCAGAGCCTTCTCTCCTGCAAACTTAATCCATGATCCAGATACATGATTATTTTAAATTTACATTTCAAAAGGAGCAAAAGATTGATTTGAATTCCAAGGTAGGAGAGGGAGGCACAGCAACATTTGAATCTTTTGTTCCCAGAAGAACCAGCAAAAGTTAAGATTATTAAAGAAGTATAATTCGGGTCAGACCAACCATCTTAATCCATGTCAGCTATTTTCTACTCATTTTTAATGTGTTAGACATACGCATGTTTGATTTATGATGACAGTCAAAAGCATCTGTACTTTGGGGCACAAGCAAATTCTTATTTAAACAATGGGCTCCCTGGGGAGAGATATAGAAAAGAAATGACTTTTTTTTTGCAAATAGTTCAGCGTTTTTCACTCCGTTAAGTATTTTGCTTTGTTTTGAAAAGTGCTCTGCAGAAGACACAATGACTCAGCTTATTATAAAGAAGTCCAACAATTATAAAGAAGTCCACTCACCTTTATGTGACCTGTGTGACTATGAACCAGGATGGCACTGATGAAATACCATTACCGTTTGCTGGCCTTGGAGTGACCCACGTGAAAAGAATTGGTCATCTCAGTCTCATTGGCAGCATACAAGTATTCACATCTTAAAAACATTTGGAGCTAGTTGGCAGTCTGAGGCCTTGTCTGCAGTCGGGATTAGCTCTGATTTCAGGAATTATTTTAGCTTCTGGTAAAAACCCACTGTAGATCAAGTTGTGCAAATTGTGATCTATGCTGCCTTCTGCATCATTTAATAGGTGATATGGGGACTAGCTCTAATTGCAGACGAGGTTCAAGAAAAGGAACCATTTTCTGAATAGTTACATATCCTGGATCAACTCTCATGATGTGCTTGAGTAGTTTATTTGAAGTTTTTTAGGAAAAAGGTGCTGAAAATATCAGAAGATAAGCATCTGTAGCATTTTCTGTTCAAGCCTGCGCTGGTTGGAGATTTTGTTCTGTAACCAGATGTTGTGCTGTATATGCATTGATATGGTAAGAAACAGTCTTGAAAGTAACATTTAAAATCACTAGTAAACTTCTCAGAATTCAGCATGCCAGGTTTGTAAATGAATGCTCTGCCTGCTCCTTTTAAACCCAGGATCTTGAACCCAGACATCTCTGCACATAAGGAACTTTCTTGCCAAGCTTCGGAACTGACCTCTGTACCTCGGCACAGTTGATACACTGTGACAAAGATGTGCCTCACTGTAGAGCCCAGTGTAAACTATTAATGTCAACAAAGAGGCCAAAGCAGAGAGACAGAAATACCTCTGTTCCTGCAAGGTTCACACATATGGAGAAAGCAGGGGGAAAAAAAAGTACCAATCTGCATTTCAGCTGCTTTTCTAAATGAACATATTCAACAATGTGGCAGGCTAGTAGCTTTGTCTTCCTGTCTAAGACTAGGCCAAACTAGAGTGAGAAAGCCTAGGGTCTTTTAAAATAAGGTGTGAAATACTCTGGGACAAGTGTAGAATTTTAGAAAAGAGCCAAAACCCCTGTCCACCCTCAGAAGAGCAGAATGACAGAACTCTGGCAGCCGTAGTAGCCACCACCGATTTATTTACGAGTGTCTGGAGTTGGTCCAGTGTAATTATGGGCCAGAAGTCCAGATCAGATTCACTTGACATTTGAGAAAGTCTGTGGAAAAACAGTAATAATAAACTGATAATAACTATCTGTCTCATAGGCAACAAAAAATAAAGGGAAGAGAAAGGGCAGGTGGGGAGTGGGGGTGGCAACATAATCCCCATAAGATCTCCTGCTTGTCAGGAGATACTTCAGTACATACCCCTATGTATATTCTGAAAGGAGCTGTGGAGAATTTTGGAGTAAGTTCTGCCTCATTTTAGTGCTATTGCAATTATTGCTCTGGAAAAAAAAAAAAATGAAAATGAGGAGTGCAAAGAAAGGTGGGATAAGTTGGGACAGCAGTTCCTTTAGGTGGAGTACATAGTTTGTGGCCCACATGGCACTCATACAAGCATGCTCATCACCTAAATTATACTACCATGAAGCTGTTGGCTTTGGAAAAAGATGTTTGAAGAAACCATGCTGTAACATATGGTTTGCTTTCAACTTCATGCACAGTATAGAAATACAGTTTCTGTGCTTTACTGCAGGTCTGTTCTGCTTGTTCACAGCAATGGTATAACATGTATGAATATTAGGGTTAAAAATCTTTGTATGTAAAACATATGAAGTCTTATATCAGGATTTATAGTCCACTTTTCAGTCCTTTCCATTTGAATCACTTCATATTAGTTGCTGTTGAAGTTCTATAGGACTGCTTTTAAAAATCAACCCTCTGGGGGTTTTCCAGTAAAAAGTATTTTTCAAGTGAGGTAAGTTGATTAATTCTGCTGAATGGGAAAGGCATCTTCTCTGACAAGAAAGAGGACTGACATTTAGTTTACAGTTGTCTCAAGTATTTTGTTTCAGGTGATGGAATTGAATTGCAAGTTATGAGTAAATGTTTAGCAAATCAAGAACAGTTAGATACATTTATGGTACATGTTAAACAGCATAGGTTTCAGAATGTATCGCCTACATATGCACAGGTACAAAGGACTCCATATATGTCAATGGTTTTCCTCAGAGGAAGCATTCCAATTAGCTGCTTTCATCAGACAACAGCAACCAAATGTCAAGTGCCCTGGCAATCGATACCAAGGCCAGTAACACTAGACAGTGCCTGAAGGAAAAGGAATCCTGCATGAAAGAATGGAGTTACTGGTCCAGAACATGTTGCCTTCAAGTGACCTGCTTTGCCATGCTCACCAAACTTCTTAGGAATTTCCAACTCGCAATTGGAGTAACTCCAGTTCTGAAGGAGAAAGAAAATTGAAAAAGGAAGGGTCACAGCTGTATGCAGAAAAAAATCAGTTCTCAGATATCTAGTGAATGTACACTTCTTCTGGTTAACATGGGAGTCACACACATCTCCCTGATCTGACAATGGTATCATCTATTTCTGCTTAGGAACTATATGTAGAACCGGACTTCCATGTTATTTAAGGGGTTTGGTTGGTTAGTTTTTAATTTGGCTTTTTATTTAACTTCTTTATTTGACATCTGTTTAGTGCTTTAGGTTAATGTATTATTTCTCATAGGTCTTGAGGAGGTGACTTAGAAGTCTGAGGCACTGGCGTAAGGTCAATAATAAAAGTTTGAACTATAGGATTGGAATTCTTTTTTTCGTACCTACCATACATCTGGCTTTCACCAGACATGTCTTTTTTTTACTCCTGGAATTGGAGAATGATGACAATTGTCTGGAACAGCCTTACCAGAATAGCAACTCTGCCTGGATTGCTGGATATCTGGAAATCCTAGACACATTCACCATGCATTGCAGATCAGCTCCACAAACTATGCAGTACTTCCACAGTGTTAAACCTTCTGAGCATATGTTGCCCAGATGAACTCCACAACCCATACTAAACCCACTTACTGTGCAAAGTCAGATTTACTATATAATTTATGCACTGTACATCTGATACTTGGACATGCTGGGCTTATGGAGATCTTCTGTTCTTCCCATGCTCATAGAATTCTACTGGGTATTTCTTGGGTACAAATGAAGTTACTTTTTAACTACTTGTTTGCATGTCCCTCAATGATGAGACACTGTTATCCGGAAAATCTTATTTTTGTTTGGAATCAGCACATAAAATTCAGCAAGACTGTTACAGTTGGTCAGCTGAGGTTGCACCCAAACCACTGAGCTCGGTGGAGTATTGGAGCATAGGACACATTGAATGAAGCTTTCAACTACTGAAAGCATCTGAAGAACATAAAGAAAAAGTGGAAAGCCTCTGTACATGTCCCTCAGAAAGTAGCTGGCACTGACGTATACATTCCAGCAAAGCCAGTGGGCCTGTCTGTCACAGTTTTCTTCATGTTTTTGGTGTAACAGGCCTCACATGGAGCTCACAGTCATTAAAATACAAAATTCTAGTGCTTCTAGAATAATATGTGAGATTTTGAAAGTCTTTCCTCTGCTTTGACTTCCAGTACCATCTAGCAGTCTTATGGCAGATATAACAATGTGAGACAGTTAATATGCAAGAGGAACAAAAATAGTAATTCCATAATGACAAGAAATGCCACCATTAGCAATCCTATTTTGCTGTTCATAAGAATTTAGAGAGATATTGGCATCAAATACACACAGTCTGTAGTGCTTAAAAGGAACTTAATGTTGCTGTTTCAGAAGTACTGCCTTCCTGTGGCAGTACTGGACTGCACTCAGGTGCTCCCCAATGATTTCAGAGAGCTTCAGCGTGCTCAACCTTTGCTTGTAAGGGATAGTATGAGAGCAGTCTGCCCAATGCGAGTCCTTTTTGCTGCAGAACTTTTTGGGTTTAGAGAAAGGATTGTTTTGCATTACTTTGGAGTAACAGGGATTTTATTTTACATAATTAAGTAATTTAAAAAGTTGCATTCAAGGGGATAACAGTATTTGGGGAAATCAATTTAATTTTCTTAATTGTTTCAACTGAAAAATAGAAGGGGAAGAATCAGAAGCATCAAATGTTTAGGCAAATTTTATTTTTAATCAAATGTGCTTTGACTTTGGATTTGAAAATGTCAGGTCAACTTTATGTTTGGTTTAATTTTAAAAGAGCTGCAAAACTGTTAAATAAATGTAAGAATGAAACAAAACACCTTGGAAAAAATCACAACTCTGGAAGTTTTTTAATTCCCCACCCTCCTTTTTTTTTCCAATACTGTGCTCACTGAATCAGAAGTCCATGACCCATTGCCTTTGTGGGCCAGCTCTGGCCACTGCTCAAACATTCAGTAATACTGTTTAAATGAAGCTGTGTCTTGGGCTTGTTAGCTGGAGCTAGAGTCTTTGTGGTTGAAGCTGGGAGGTGGAAGTGGATGGTCCTGAGTAATCCATTAGCAATAATAAGTTGTCTGGAGCACTCTTGTGCTTAAACACAGTTTTCTTATGAAGACCCACAATTGCTAATACTGAAAGACATGTGAAAAGAATCACCTTTTTAAATTATTCCTTCCCAAGTCTTACAGCAGTGCCATACAAACATACAGCGTGATTAATGTTAGCACTCCCAGGAAAAGCCTGTGTTTGTTGCAATCTTTCACTAGAATCCTGCAGTTTAATAGCTTATTCGTTATTTATTGTCCGTCTTAAAGTCATATGTTAGCAACAGATACGAGAGAGGCTAGGAAAAAAACCCACAACAAAAAAACAGAAAACAGTGGAGACACTTCTTATAGGCAATCCACATCAAAGAACAAAGGACTGTAGGAGGGGAAACCAGAGCTTAGAGTGACTTCTGTCTACAAGAATGAAAATATTTGCAATCTCACTTGCCGTGTTTGTAGTCAGAAAAGCTACATGGAACACATCTTCCTCCAGGCCAGTGTGCTCACATCTCATCTGTGAAATAAAGATCTCATTTTTGGCTTGTCTAAAGCAACTTTTCAGAGAACTAGAATAAGGTTATTTGAATAGGAAAGCCCTAATTTAAACAAGTAACACTCTGTACAACTCAGAGCTTTTCCAGCAAACTGAATTCATGAAGGAACAAAAAACCTAAATGGAGATGTTTTGTCTCTTAATGAAAGCCCACCCAGTCTCTTTTAGGTCTAAATAAAACTTTCAAGGCAGGAATGTTATGGATTCTGTGAAGCAAATTCTGGTTTATGACCAAGTGATATACCAAAGTACACTTTGGTGACGTAGCAGTTTTTTGTTGCATTTTTGTATTGTGATCTTTCATATAAAAACCCCATCATTAATGTCACTGTGTTGAGTAATGTAAGCACTGTTATCAGTATACACTAATTTTGCTACTGTTCTTCTATATTCAATGTTTGTCTACAACATGACTCAGATAGCAAGATTAGACAAAAATCAAGGTGAACCATCAGCTACTACTCCCAACCACAGACATGAAGGTTAGTGTGTCTTTCAACTGAAAACTTGGTCTCTGAATATATACAGTTTGCATGAGAACCACTGCACACATTTCCAGAATATTGCAATACATAATATTGCCACTATATTGTTGGCAGTAATGCAGAAGGTACAAAAAATGTTTTAAAAGACAAGCTTGTAAGTTCATCTGCAGTGCTGACAATTTACATACTTTTACCCCAGCCCTGGAGGTACTGTTGCCAAAGATTTGTGTCTGGTAGTAAGCAAAAGCAAAATGTGAGAACATATTAATCCCAGCTCTGACACTGTGTGAAGGAGTAAATTCCATAACAATGATCATTTTATGAAGATTAGAAATTATTTAGTGATAAAATGCATTCTCCCAAAAGTTAAGGTACGTCAAATCAAGGACAAATTATCTTCTATTTGCCTCCTATTGCATGTATTTGTTTATTTAGACCCCAGTAGAACGTATCAGCGAAGTATTTGAGAACTCTCAAAGAACACAGTAGTAAATACTTTGAATAAAATAGTTATAGTTGGAGATTTTAAGTTAAGCATATGCTGAAGTGATTTGCCCGATTCATATTGAGGAGTGAGCTCACAAGCTGTGATTGACAGATGTTTGTAGCAAAGGATGTTGGTACTTTAAGCTCTTTTTTTTCTTCTAATTTTCTTCAGCTATTTGAACTCCTACCAAGTGCTGTAATAGCTGGGGGGGTGGGGAAAAATTAAAAAAAAAAAAAGCTGTAATACAGCAGGATCTGGCAGAAAACCTCTCTTCATTGATATACTCCAAAATCTGGGTACTGAAGTTGGAGATGAGCAAGGAAGCACCTATGTTTGGGAAAATCCCTGGAGACCAGTTGCATTAATTCTGAACCTCATCATGTTTCTGTGCCAGTGGGGAAGAGCCAGAGCAGAAACAGCCACACAGGAGTTTTTTAAAAGCTCAGTGGGTTTAATGTCATGAGAAGGTCGTAAGCAGTAAACTGTCAAACTGCACTCCTTTCTCCTACTGTGAACTAATAGCTACATAAGGTACGAGGCAGTGGAAAATCAGGTTCTAAAGCTATAACTCATTTTTTGCAAAATGTTTACATTTTAACCATTTATAATGTCTTAGTGTGTTCAAATAATCTGTAAACCCATGATCTTGAAGCCAGTCCAAAACCAATAAAAAAGCCAGTACCTGCAACAAAAATGTCACAAGTCAAGGAATGTTAAATGTGCTGCACTGAACTGTATATATTTGGGTGGGATTGTTTGTAGGTTCACAGATTTGGCCTGGCTTGGGCAGATTTAGCTCACTTTTTGGAAAGTGCATCCTCTTGCATTTGGGTTGGATCTTCTTCCTGTTCTTCTCTGGTTTTCTATATCAATTATCTTTACACCCAGGTCCAAATCCTAACATTCTTCATAATCATTCTCACTAAAGCAAATAACCCTCCCCAATTTGATGTGAGTATAATAATATTTCATTACTATACAACTGAAACACCATGAAACACCCATAAAATGTTATATTTTGTGCTAGAAGTAGTGAGGAAACTCTGAATAATACTACTTCTCCTTGACACTGCTGGCAACTATGAATGGTTGGGGTTTATGGTGCTGTGTATATGCAGATCATATACAAATCAGATCATATACAGAAGCATAAGGGGAGAAAATTCAGATAACTTAGGAGAGAGGGCACTACCATAATGAGAGGGCACTACCATAATTCTGCACGGTTACCAAGTTATTTTTCCCAGTAGAAATAATGCCAATAAATGTGGAAAGATGTAGGCAAACATCTCATTGATGGGAAAAATTAGTTAGGAAGTTTGTTCTTCAGACATTCACTGCTGTCCTATCTCCTGCTCCTTTGCAAACACTGGAACCTGAGCGAAACTGAATGTTTGTGAAAGTTGGTGGAGACTTGTAAGTTCTGTTTTCCGCTGTTGTAAGGCCTTTTAATGCTGCAAAGGAGGCACAAAAAAAAAAGCAGAAAGTGGCAAAGAGCTGCCAACAGCATCTGAGGGGAAGATGTTCTTGTTGGAGCCCAGGAGGTGATTCCAGGGCAAACTTCTTTCCAGTCACATTGAGACAGATGACCAGCAGGTGAATGCGCTGCTACCTTACCTGTCAAGTATGCCAAGTACAAGATGTGGAGGACACTTATATAACATTTATGGTACTTTTTAGTAGAATTTAGTAGAAAATAGTAACCAAGGAAGACTCTGGATGAGCCTTCCAGTCTATTCCTAGTGCTGGGCAAACATTTTCTAAATTAGTGTTTTCTATTTTGAAAATGCTGACTCATCAGTGGGAATGTGTCAAGGTGTATATTTCATGTAGGAAATATTCATGCTTAGTAAAAGGAAATTTATTTAAGGCTTATTTCAGAGATTCTAGAATAATATTTTTCTTCTTTATTCCTCTTTCATAAGAACTCTTATTCTTTAAAAAAGCAAGCAAACAAGCAAAAGCTAAATGGAGGTTTTTTAATTCTAACAAAATTATATATTTCTGTTGATATGAGCATTTTTGAATATTTTCTTTTATAGGGCTTTGTGAATTCTCTGATTTCCCCCCCCTCCAAACCTGGATATGTTTCAAAATGTCAGAATTTCCTGTGAAACAGAAGTTCCAGCTCTGCCATGTCTTGGAGCCTTTAGATTGGGAAATGGTAGTTAGTCTCCCTAATTACACCAATAAACTCAAAATTGCAGGAGAGGAAAAAAAAAAAAAAGTTGTGAGAAGAACTAACTTATGCAGATTTGTATGGTGAACATGTCCTCAGCAAACTCAAGCATACATGCAATTTTCCTTGTAACAGAAGTATTTCTCCTTATATACAGGAGCTTTCCAAAAATAAACCTGTGTCTGCCCTCTGACACTGTTGTGTGAAGGATACATCAGTGGTATGGTACAAGCCATTCTTCTAGTCACTTTTTCTCATCAAACTGGAATAAGAAGTTGGATTTTGTTTAAATCTGTGGCAAAAATAATCACTCATAAAATCATGGAATCTGAATGTTACCATTTGAGGCCTTTTAAAGTTGCCTTGCTTTGCTCAGCTGTGCTATTTCAACTGCTCATTATTGGCATACTTAAATATTCATCTACAAACTTGGAAATTACAGTTCTCTTCCTGAACAGTGTCTGAGACTTTTATTTTTCAAGTAAATTTAACAAATGCTTTCTCTCTCTTTCTCTCAAATCCCTTTTCAGAAGATTGAAAGAGAGAATGCCTAGAGGATATAATATCACAAGGCTTTCACCTACTTAATACAATTGATCCTGCCTAAGAAGAGTATTGATAATTCATGCTATCTGACCAAATCACTTTTCATTTCTAAAAGTGTATACTGTGTGATGGACAAAGGGAAAGAGATATGTAGACAATAGTAAATTCAGCTGTGTAACTTCTGTTAGACCAAAGACCAGAGGAAGAACTGCAAAGATTAGTAGGAAGGTTCTGGGCTACTGTAACTTTTTTAAAAAGTCAAAAACGAACTAAAATAAACTTCACAACTTTGTTTTTTCTAAGAATGTGTAAATTTGGATGCACAAAGAAGTAATATACTATCTACAAAAAACATTTCCATTCGCTGGCTCCTCCCATCTGAATTCACTGGATTTTGGCCAGAGAGTTGTAACTGCCAAATTTTTCTCTAACAGAAAATCCATCTGAGCAAAATTTAATATTGGCAGAGGATGTTTGGAGACATGTGTGAAAAATTAGGAACCCTTTAAGGGAAGAAGTCACCCAATTAAAAATGTGCAGAAAATAATGTATCATACATTCCCATCAAATCCCTTTTGATTTCAAGTACCAAAATAATGACTGGATCAGATCCCAGTTGAGTCTAGAGCTGGCTAAACTGTTTGTTATGGATTTACCATTACTTTTGGAGAGAGAAAAAAATGTGAATTGAATTTTTTAATGTTTTTAGTGTGGCTTTTTACCTACTTTCTTAGTTGAATACCTTGTACAAATAATTTTCAGTCCTTTGGCTCTTTGAAATAGCTTCCTTTAAGCATTTCCACGCATTTATCTGTGTTGTGTGTTTCTACTTTCAAGTATTGTTTTTCCTTGACTGGATGACTCTTAAATTTAAAATAGAATCATAAATCAGGGGATAAAAATATCAAACTGTAGCATATTTTGTTTCAAGAGGGTAATTACTAACCTAAAATATATGAAAAGTTTGTAACCACAGGCATGTGGGGGAAATGCTAAATAAGGCAAGAGATTAATAATACTGCAAATTAAACAGAACACATTCTTCAGCTTATTAGCAACCATATTTGCTACTTAATAATTTTTTTGTCTTGCTCTGTAAATACTGATTCAACCCTACCACAATATGTGTAGTATTGGACCTGTAGAACAGAAATCAGTGATTTTTTTTTTATTTTGCAGATAAAATGAAAAACTGCAAAATAATTCTGTGAAGTTCTTTCTCCCTGTTTCATTTTGTAATTACCATCAAATCACTTTCTTGTTTAAATAACACCTTTTTTTGTAAAAGAAATAAAAAATTCAAAATTATTTCCAAACTCAATATTTAATTTTCAGCATTCTTAAGCAAAAACCTCTGGGTGTTATCCATTTGACCAGGTGTAAGCATCACAATCTTAAATGCATGCATGTCTCTGAATAAAGTGAATTGACATCCAGATATGTCTCTTTCCCTGAATTTACTATAAGTACAGAGTTAAACAAAATGCTTAACTTGGATACAGACAAGTATTTTTGCAATAGGTTTGAAATTACTTCACATATTGAAGTCTTAAATTTGTGATTTATCAATTCAAACCTGAATTTTTCTGCATATTTGGTCCAACTCCACTTCTGAAGCATGCCCCAGAGAGAGATATGATCAAATGGTACTTAATTCTCCATGTCCATAACTATTTGAGTTTTATTATTTCATTTCAAATTATATGTCTTTTATCATAGCTGCAGGGTGTGTTACAGAGTTACCCTTTACTCTGCTAATCAAGAAGAATGTCTCTATTATTCTCCACATTTCTTTCCTGGAGGCAGTCCCTGTTTCTGGGTGTATGCAGGCAAAGTGATCAGCTCACCAGACGTATCACTGGAAGTCTGAACAGAGACAGCACAGTGAATTTCCAGCCTGTTGGTTTCTGTGATTGATTAAATAGAGATCTATGCATTCCAGAATGAAAAACAAACAAAAACTCATCCTTCATGAGCATCTTCTCTAACTAGGGTGATACAGAGCTGAGAAATTATTTTGATATGTGGTAATAAGTCTTTAGCAAAGAACTTGGTTTCATTAGGAAGCTGCTGGACCACATGAGCTCTCACATATGGCAATCCAGGTACAAACAGTGAAGATAAAATAGCTTTATAATAAGTAACATTTTTGTAGTCTATATTCCTATATTGGCAGAACCCCTTCTTGAAACAATGAAAGTTAATTTATTTTTTTTCCTTGTGCAAGTTGTGGTATACCTGTCCCCCTATGCCCGGTTTGGTAACTAGTTACAACATTTTTAATAGAATCAAAGCACAATTTAGGTTAGAAAGAGCTTCTGGAAGCCACCTGGTCTAATTCCCTGCTTAAAACAGGACTAACTTCAATGGTAGATCAGGTTGGTCAGGATCTCATCCAGTTGAGATTTGAGTATCTGTAAGGATGAAGTCTCTGCAAGCTCTTTGGACAAGTTGTTCTGGTGTTTGGCTGCCCTCAAGGAATTTTTTTCCTAATTGGAATTTCCTTCTTGCTGTTTGTCTCTGTTGCCTCTTTGGCTGCTGACCTCTAAGGTGAGTATGTCTCCATCTTCTGTATAACTACCCAATAGGTATTTGGGACATCAATTAGACCCCCACTTCTGGCCTTCTTCAGGCTCAACAATCTCAATTGCCTCAGACTCTGTTTTTAAGTCATGCACTCCATCATCTTAACCATTTTAGTGGGCCCCTACTAATAATTGCTGTATTTTTCACTTTTTCTGCAGTCTCTTAGAATTGCCACTTTAAAAAACTCCCACGCCCTTGAAGTCAAAGTACATTTTTATTTGTGCAATTTCCAAAATATTTTCTGTAATCTGATCATCCCAAAAGAGAGCTGTGTGAAAAATGTAACCAGCTTTTCTAGTCATCTGGTCTGTGGAAGAGTGACTTACTCCATTGAGGCAGCCAAATTTAAAAAGGAAAAGAACCAGATTTAGCAACCATATCAAAAGCAGACATGGTTTCAAGGGACTAAAATTCCTATTCCATCCATATACCAGCTGAGGCAGATAGCACAAAGAACTTCCTAACTCTCTGTTTAAAGGTGGATGGAGAATGTAACACTATTTAAAATCTAAAATTAGTAATGAATGTGTACATCGGGTTAAAAATTACACATACATTTCTGAAGACATACCAGGGAAGACCAATGACAATGTGGTCAAAATTAAGGCACTGAGCCTATTTTTGCTAGAAAATACAAGGGGTTAACAGAGTATAGAAGGTGTGACTGCAATTAAAATACTGATTCCTCTTTGATTTCAGTAGAAAGGCATCAAGGTAGACTGACAGATTTCTGTCCACAAAGAATCCTTAACTGTACATTCAAACCAGAGGATATCCTCTGAGCCCAGGCCTACTTCTGTGGGCATGGCAACTATTTAAAACACGGTAGCAGAATCTGGGCCTATAACACATGGCTTTATCTTGTACGGGGAAAACCCAGAGTTAGTGTCAATCCAAAATCAAGCCAGTTATGAACTGAAGTGAGGAATAAGCACTGTCCTGACATCTGGGGTGAGTGCCTGCTGTCCCACCAGCGCTTCTGCAAATAGGTCAGTGGCCAATTTGTGCTCCCTGCCTGGCCGCGAGCACAGGCTGCCAGCGGGGAGTGAGTCAGCTGAGCCCTGCACTCAGTGCTGAGTGATTGCTGGCTTCCTTCTCTAAATGCTTCACCCCTTCCTGCAGTGTGGAGAAAGTTAACCAAGCTTTCCGGAGAGTCCAGGGGTGGGTGTTCATTTTTGAAGAACAACTGGGAACTGACAGTCTCAGCTTCCTGCTGGTCACTGTTGTGCTTCTGGGAGGGAAGGCTGAGCCACTTCCCCAACCCCAAAATCTTAAGCCATGCACTGAGGCTGACCCAGTGCCAACACGCTTCCTGCAGCTGATATGTTTGTATTTCATCCTTGTAATCAGTGACACCACCAACTGCAGCATCAGTTGCAGGGAAAAAGAGAACCTCTGACAGGTATGGGGTTGTTTTTCATGTGCAGCAGGATTTGACTTGTTTATTGAAGGAAGTGTAGTTATTAGTTGTGTCACGGAACTCCTGCCCATTTGGGGACCAGTGGGAAAGAGTCCTTTCCTATCCATTTAGACCAGGTGTAACTACTGGGGCAATGGCCAAAAGGAGGAAGGCAACAATCTCTTAATCGACCTGGCTTAGTAGTGGCTTAATCTGGCTACATTTCTGGGATTTCTGGATTTACACTCAGAAAGCAAACCAAATATATTATACAAATTATTAAGACAAATACTACTAGAAAATAATGTAATATATTATAGAAATCATAATAATATATATTGATGTTATATTTTAAAACCAAATTTGCAGGTAAATATATGTAGCTAGCTGCCCAGAAACTCTTTCTATGTGCCCTGTACAAAGGCAGCACTCCTCCTGCTCTGGTGAGTGCACAGCAAGCGTGGTTGCCACACTACATATATATTATGCTATTGAAGTGCATACGTGCAAGATGTCCATTATGTCCCAAACATTTCAGATTTGCGTGACCCACGCCCAAGAAAAAGACAAAGCAACTATGGCTCCAGCTGTTTAGTTTATTTGGAAAAAGAGCCTCAAGGCTCTTCCTGCATCATTCTGTTAATTCCTCATTGTCAAGCTGGTAACATTTGATTTCTTTCTTTTTTCTTTTTCTGTTTTTTTTTTTTTCTTTTTCTTTTTCTTTTTCTTTTTCTTTTTCTTTTTCTTTTTCTTTTTCTTTTTCTTTTTCTTTTTCTTT
>JAWWLV010000088.1:14724850-14787245 GCA_035041135.1 Platyrinchus mystaceus
CCTTCCTTCCTTCCTTCCTTCCTTCCTTCCTTCCTTCCTTCCTTCCTTCCTTCCTTCCTTCCTTCCTTCCTTCCCTTCTTTCCTCCATTCTTTTGTTCCTTCCTTCTTTCCTTCTTTCTTCTTTTCTGCCACTGGCCTTGTCTCTCTTCCCATTTTGTTTTAAAAAATAATTTCTGCAAAAGTTTCCAAAGCATAATTATCTCAGGAAATACTTGTGTTCTCTGGAAGCCAGTATTGTTAAATACCTGTGGATTTACTTCAAAGAAGAGGAAAGTTTAAATACAGAATTACTGGCAAATTAGCTCATTTCTAATTTTCATCTGCCTATTTTAGATTTGTAGCTACAGACAAACCTTAATGTAGGACAAACTTTAGCTTAAGGAGGCACCATTATTTGCTATGAGACAAGGGTCAGAAGCAAGCTCTGGAAACCATTTGTCAGTAGACCCTGATAAAACCAGGAAGCTATTCATGTGGTTTGTATTGCCACTAAATCTTTTAAAGCACTATTTATCATGGTGACAGCCACCAAATAAATCCAACAATTATAAAGGAACTCTGCTGAACAGTTTCAACACTACAACATTCAGTTGGAGCATCAAACACTCATCTGAGCCAGGTTCTGGGAAGACACTAGAAATATCTCATAGCCACTTAGTGAAGAAAAGCATATGGACTCATGAAAATGAACTTTACTACACAAAAGTGATGTACAGAGCAGAGTAACCAATGATGCTTGCCATCTGTGCAGCATGAAAGGATACCTTGAAACTAGAGGAGGGTGAGAAAAGGAATCAGATGTAAAGGATACTTTCTCTGAAGATGGTTTGCAGTCAATTGTTGTCCCTGGAGGATGATAGATATATCTTACCCAGGCAGTGATCCTGCACATAAACAACAGTTGCAATGTTAGCACCTTGTATGCTATTCCTGATAAGTTTAAAACATTAGACAGTTGGTCATGGGAAGAAGAGAGCCAACAGCACTTACAGCTTAGAGACAGCAGGAGCTCTGAGGCCTGCCTGGAAAGCTGACAGAAAGTCACGAGATGGGTACTTAATGAACTGGGTGGGTAGAAGACTTTGACCCTCTGGTTCTCTCGTGTTTTGTCCCAATTGAAAAGCTCTGGGCACACTCAGGCTGTCTTGGCTGGTTTCTCTACCCAAAGGTCATGAGATTGCTTGATTTTCTTTGAGGTTTTTCACCAAAAGAGACTGTGCCAGCTGCTATAGCACTTGCAGGCTAGTCTGGTTCAAGGCTCTGTGGAGGCAAGCTGCACAGTTCCCTGCCTGGTTCTTTTCCCAGTCCAGAAGAGCCAGAACAGATCTCTTCTAACAGCTGTGCAAAGAAACAACCTGGAAAGGCTGGTACGCAGCATTGTTTTAAGTAACAAACTCCTAGAAGAAAGAGAAGCCATCAGTTTCCTGCTCTGTTACTGTTGGATAACTGAGCTCAGCTTTTCTTCTTGTTCATCTTTTTCTCCTTTGTTTTCCCTCTTCCTACATCTCAATCACCGTCCTGAGTGCCCTTACAGGCTCAAATTGCCCCCACCTTTCCTCCCATTCCAGTACTCCCTCTCATCTCCTATTTCAATAATATTTTCCCCATGACATACCCTGAATCTAGATTTATGTAATATAAATGCAGCAAATGAGTCAGAAAGAAATGGAGCTAACAAACCATGCATCTATCACCACCCCCTCCCTCGATTTGTCTCTGCTATTATATCCCACAAACTTGACCATTGTTAGTTCTTTCAACTTGCAAGTTATTAAGACCAAGAACTCTATCTTTCCATGAATTTGGGCAGCAAACCATTCAGTGGAGACCTAATTTCTGCTTGGGGCATTGCAATAATATTAGTTACAGTAACTGAGAATCTCAGGTGTACTTTGGCTGGAGTTGAACCATAACAAAAAGCAAGCCTCTGGACTATAAGCAAGGAAGAAGCTTATTCAGCCCTGACAGTGGAGTTTCTCACTTTTGCCAAGCTTGGAATAGCAGTTTATATTTTTCACTCCTGAAACAGTACAGAAGATTCCCTGTAGGAAAGCCTAGGGGTTCTAGCCCAAGTTTTTACTTAATGAGTTGGGGACAGAGCTGAGAAATGTCCTAGGGACACCTCCTTACATCCCTCCTGGTACACCTAGATGAAAGCCATCTGCTAAGAACTCGCTAACACACATCCCGCTTGACCCGCCTGTAGTCAGAACTCTTCTCTCTGTCTGGGGCTTCACCCTCCAGGCTGAGTACCTTGGCAAGTCCACTTTGTATCCAGCCAGATTCTGCAGAGAGCTTTTAACTCCAATTAGGGGTCTTGTGTTTCCTTTGTATTTTCACTACACATCCAGATATGACTGGAATTTCTGCTGATTTTAAGAGCTTTGCCTCCAAGGCAATTAGACAGTCTGGCATCAGTTTTTAGGCAAATAAATTCTTTTGTCCATAGATGTGCATATATTTTGTCAGGAGTGGTGCATCTATTGCTCTGTTAGGCAGTTATCTCAAGCCCACACCTTGTAGACTGAGATATATCAGGAGCCATTTACCTTTGTACACAGGCATCAGTCATTTACATCCATGTATATGGCAGAACTGCCTCAGCAGCGAGTGGCAGATCCTTTACTGTGCAGTGACAGGGACGTATTTTAGGATTTGCCTAATGCCCAGAATCACTGGTTTCACTTGGTTTCCTGTTTCCAGACTGGAGCTGTCAAGCTGTTTTAACACAGCAGAATGTATCAAGACAGATGGCTAACATGGAGGGGGTCACGAATAGCCAGCAAGTTCATTAACTCACAGACACTTTCTGGAAATCTGGAAATAGGGCTATGGACTAACTTTGAATTCATGAGTCCCGGTTTATTTCCATCTCTCTGCCGCTGCACTGGTTTGTGAGCCTGGACAACAGGTTTCATTTCTCTGTCTTACCTCCTAACAATGCTTCTTCTGTAAATAACCAGGCCTTGTTACTCAAACCCCATTAAATTACTGTTAGGTTAAATTCTTTTTCAAATATGAAAGCACATTCACAGAGAGGTTGTGAAGTGGTCTGTAAAGCTTGAATGGAAATGTCACCCCCACACTCTCCCAGCCTAACTGAGTTGAGAATCTCTCCCTACATGGTTTCACAAGGTGACATGGCAAATAAAGTCAGAGAATAGAAAGCTGGAAATTTTAGTTTCTAGATGTGTTCTCAGAAGATTGGATCCTTGTCCTCATTCTGCTTTTGTAGCTAGCAATTTCCTGAGGAAAATAATAGCTTGAGAACCAGAGGTGGGAGGAAAAAGAGAATCTTGCTGGCACAATGAGCAGGGTCAGCACTCAGCTTGGCCAGTACCTGTTTTGACCTTGTCTGTCTCTCTTTTGGAAAATATAAATGAGTAAAGGGAAGGAGCTTTGTAGAACTTTTGAGAGTTTTTTCAGTATTGAAAATGTTGCCACAAAACTAAGCTAGCATGGGAAACACATTAGATCAATGATTCATCATATTTAGTTTCTTCTTTGACAGTGGTTAATACCAGATACTTCAGAAAAATATGCAAGTAACTTTATATAGTAGATAGCCTAATGTTAGGCTGCCCAAGACAAGTTTCTTCCCAAAGCCAGGTATCTGGCTGATGGCCTGGTCCGTGAAAGTTTATTTCCCCACAATAGTGGTTTAAAAAAGATGCAATGATACACTGATTCCATAGATTACCTAATCACTGCACTGAATTATTTGTTTTTCCGAAGTACAAGTTATTAGAAACAGAACAGGAAGGAATGTTTTGAACTGTCTTGGTCTCTAACCTACCCAGATGAACCAAAGCACTGGGATATTATTTTAAGTGCTCTTCAAAGGGAGTTGTAAGAGAGTGTGAGTCTTGAAAGCATCCCTTGCATCCATTTGTGGGGGCCATGCCTCTACCTCTATTATCTACATGCATCTCCCTCAAAAGAAAATGAATAGTCAGAAACAGGTTTGGGTAGTTTTCATAGTTTTCTGGGTCTGGGCTCAGTCAAGTTCCTGAAAACTAATGTCTATTTCAAATTTACATATACCCCATATTTCAGTAGATGAGGAACTGGTAAAACATCCTCTCAAAAAAAGATTTTCAGCTCTCTCACTTCTGGCAGTGTTCAGAAACCATGCAAACCCAGCATTTTCTTGTGGCATTTCTGCTTTTTTCGTCCTGATGCCAGGATGAAATGAGAAACATAATGAACACCTAAAAACCTACTCATGAGAGCACTTCAGGTAGTTGCAGTCTGCCTCCAAAACAGCTGATGACACTGGCAGATCCTGGGATATATCTTCTGGATGGGACAGCTCTCTTCAGGTAGTTGCTTCCACTGCTTGTGGCTGACTGAAGTGTCTCCATGTATCTGATAAAAGAGAAACATTCAGATTAAACATTCAGTTTTTAAACATTTTAACTGTAACTACTGGAGTTTTTTTGCTCCTTCTTAGTTTGCATCTATCTTAAAACAGATACTGGTCATAATTGTAGTCTCTTCCTGCCTCTTTCAACCAAAATATTTCTGAAGACAGAAGAAGAAAAAAAGCCCATTCTTACCTTCTCAGTCCTTCTTCCAAATTCACAATAATAATGTCCAACCTTTTGATGATACTGTAGCCTTTGAGGGATCGTGTCTGAGGACACTATGAAGCCAGAAATACCTACTGGTCAGTAGCAACAGCATAGCTGGTCAATCTTGCCTATGTATGTGCTCTGGAGAGCATGGCTTGTCTGCAGTAAGGCCTTCTAAAGTCTACTTCTTCTTAGCTTTTTAAGGCACTTTCTATGCCTTGATGCTGTAGCAAGGCCCCATTTGTCTTGTGTAAGTTCATTGTAATCTCACTGTAATGAACTTTATGTAAGTTATTTCATGGACTACGCTTGGAGTCCTAGTTGTCAAAGTATTTGGTTCTCACAAGTTAGTGCAGAGATAAACATAGCCAAGCTCGGCTGAGAACTGAAATAAAAGGATTAGCAAAGATGGACTGTAATTACCTTTCTGCCTCTGCCCATTACCCTGTGCAGAAGCTGCTGTTAGCCCACAGGCACAGTATCATAGGCATTTAAGATTCAGTGCCTTTGCAAAAGATTAAGAAATTTTGGGGGAACACCAGGATATTTAGGACAGTCAGATCAAGAACTGGTTCTAAAAGGGAATTTAAATTCATTTAGGGTAGAAGTGCACATCTTCAAAGGCAGCATCTGTCAGATCTGGGAGATCTTCCACTGCAAGATCATTTCTTTGTGAGGAGGAGATTTTTCAACACCGACTAATTCACTAACCAGACTGGGACTGGAAAGGACTGGCAAATTACAAGCAAGGTGACAGCAGTTTTTTTCTACTCCAGATTCTGATCAACTGTCTCAAGTTTCTCCTGCATTAAATATTTTGAAGCCTCAGACACCAGCTGAGAGTTGGACAGAGGAAGAAAGCAGACATACAAAAGTTAATGAAATGCTGAGCTAAGAAGTTGATGTCCCCTGCATAGGTAAGGGAAAGAGACCAACTCTTGCCATCACCCAGGGATTTTTTAGTGTAGTACAGCCTTTGGGATTTATAATTCAGGCTGCTTGGGATAATGTTGTTCTGTCTTTTGCTGTAACGATCTCCCAGTGTGATAGAGTTACAAAGAGGGCAGTACATAGTTTTGTACACATTCATGTTTTCCAGGCCAGTTAAACAAGCTTTCATTTGTTTTAGAAGGAATCTATTCAAACTTTGGTAGATCAAGTAAATAATTGTGAGTTTCCTTTCTTCCTCGCACTTGGAATCCAGTCTGGATCACGCATAGACATGATGTGGGAGGAGGAAAGGGACCTCCAAGAAGTTAAATGCCTCCCACCATTAATTGAAGCAAAATGATCCCATTTCACACATTGCCCTCCACAGCAACTGTATTAATTCAGCACTTCACCCTGTAACAACAAAACAGAGAGGTCATCACTCACCCTGCTGCAGTCCCAGCTCTGGCTCTTCTCTAAACAGTTTTTTTATCCATCCTACCCAGACAGCCCCTCAGATTGTGGCCCCTGGAGCCATCTGTTCCAAGGCCTGATCCAGATTTCTGGCCCTACTGTGCCTCCTGCTACTGACATCTGCTCTATCTCCAGCATGTTTTGGGTGTCACTGGCATTCAGCTGTGCCTTTCACAAGACATTGGTTTGTTCTGCACTTTAACCAGCAGCTAACTGGTCCTCTGCCCCATTAGCAGCACACTGACCCACCAACTTTTATCACTGTATAACTGAAATGAGCTGAATCCTGAAGAAATTAAACAGGCTACATGTAAAACAATGGTTACATTTACATAAATTTGTCAGTAGCTTTCAGTTGGTAGGCAGTGAATGGAGATGGAGGATATAACCCTAGGAGTGCAGACTCAAAGAAATGGGGAAAGTTATTGTAGAACCCTCAAAAGGCAGCATCTGCTCCACAGACTTTAAATGAACCCTAGCAATAAAAAAGGTGAGCCAGAAACTTTAATCAACTGCCCCAGAAAGGTGAGCAGTCCCACGTGCAGAGTTCATATGAGCCTGGTCTTTAGAGGATTTTGTGAATATGGTGGCGAGCTCTGACTAAAACCCTGATAAAATCCTCTAGGATAAACTGTAATTCATGGCCTAATCTTTTCCCTCACTTTAGTCACCGAATATTCACACTCTTAGTGGCAAGTTAAAAAAAGAAGTACACTCACCTAGCATGCACAAGAAATAAGGAAAAGTCCAGTAACTAACAAAATTGTACTGCACCAATCCTCTCCCAAATTTGATCTCTTGCAGGTTGGAACCTCAATCCATCTCCTTTATTTATCCCTCAAGTGTAAACCTCTTCAGCTCACATTGTTCTGCTTCAAGAGCTAATTCTATGTGAGTCACGGTGCTGGAATGCCAATAAATATGGCTGTAACCATGCTCCAGTTTGTTGCTGAAGATCATTTTGGCACAAAGTTAGGCCTGTTCTTATCTTTGTTTCTGCAACTCTTCTCAAAATGGATGTAGCTTTTGGGTGCAAAAACAGGAGAAAAAAAATTTAAAACAACAGGAATGGTTCATACATTCTTGAACCCACCTACAGAGAGAGAAGTTTTTGAAGCTCTCTGAAGTGGGAAAGTCCATGCTGCCCTCTATGAGGACTACTCTTCATTTCTGCTAAATCAGGCAAAGTATTGCTATTTGCTATTTGTGATTGGATCTGAAAAGGGAGGCCCCAATGTGACTGCTGTTAGGTAGGGGTCTGTTTCCCAAAATCCCAAATTCCAGTGATGTTTATGTGGTTAAATATGTTGCTTATAAATTACTTAGTGAATATTTAATAATCCTGTTTCCTTCCTTGCTTCCTTCCTTTCTTGCTTGCTTGCTTGCTTGCTTGCTTGCTTGCTTGCTTGCTTCCTTCCTTCCTTCCTTCCTTCCTTCCTTCCTTCCTTCCTTCCTTCCTTCCTTCCTTCCTTCCTTCCTTCCTTCCCTCCCTCCCTCTCTCTCTCCCTCTCTCCCTCTTTCCCTCTTTCTCTCTCTCCTGTTCTTTTTCTCTTTCAAGTACATATTAAACCATTTTTGGGGGCATTTATTCCTCAAGAATAAGTTGTAAAAAAAGTCCTTTAGCTGAAGTAAAATCACAATCGGGCCCATGGCAAACCTCTGTCCTAATAGGGTTGTCCATATTGGCTGGTTAAGGCTGTCTAATAAGATCCATGTTCCTGGGGCCTGGAATGAAGTGTGGTAACTGAGATATCTATTTATAAGCTAGTTGAAAGATAATTGTGTTTATCTAATACTTGATTGCTTGTATGAAATTTTACAAATGAATCAGCCTGTTGGATATTGCCCTAGTATGAATAATATCTATCCAAAAATACAAAGCAGAAAATTACATGCAGTGCAACATTCAGTCAAAACTGGTTCTGCACAGATTCCTTTGAAAATCACTTTGGTTTATATCACATTAAAAAAGCAGGGCTGTTTAGGCTGCAGGTTTCTAGCCTGACTAGTTGGGGCATCACATCTCAATATACTGTGATGTTGTACTGTACCCTTGCTCTGCCTTGACCAAGGGGACTTCAGCTGGCAGCAGTCTGTGGAGGGGAGGCAGGTTGTTCCCAGTCCCCAGCCCCAGCCCAAAGGGGATTCTGACTCTTCACATCACCTTTGCTGCTTTGGTGTTGAGCAATACTTTTTAATGAATGAGCCATTATCTTGAAATTGCTTCAAAGTGAGTGACACTGGCTGGGAGCCAACACACTGTCTTGACAACTGGAAGGTGTTACTTTATTTGTGAACATCCTTCTTCTATATTTCTTTTTAATGACACCAGCTTCTTGTTTCTAACTGAAGTACCATGCAGTCCTGAGGCTAGTTTTTAAGCCTGGGTCCCTAAATCTGTATTCATTCACCCAGAAATAGTTATGTCTGGTGATTAACATTCAGAATTGCTTCCCAAACTGGTCCATGTACACATCAGTGTTGCTTCCCGACTGTTTTCTGATGACAACTGAGTGTAGGAGGTCAGCTGCAGGGCAGGGCCATCACATGAAAATTAAGAAGGCCATAGGCTTTTCTTTGTGTGTTTTCTGGGAGAAGATAGTTTCTTCATCCAAGATTTCTAAATGAAGCTGTCACAGTTTCACTGCAAATACCTTGATAAAAGCTAGGTAAAACAAATAAATCACATTTCTGTTTACAGCACACGATTCAGGCCAGGGGAAGATCCCATTAAATCTACTTATTCTGGGTTTATGCTTACGCAGTACAGTGCTTTTACATTATTCCCCAGGGTAGTGTGCTGGGATTGTCATTGATGAGGACAGTGACCTTTAGCATCCTGTGCTGTAAGAATCCCTTTTCCAGCAGCTTGGGTTAACCACAAAAGGCAAATTAAACAAGCCTCCAAGACATACTAAAATTTTAAAGAAAATTATTTTTTCATCTTTCGGTTGTGAAAGTTAAAGCAAACGCAATGCAAGGAGTGTTACCTGAGATATCTTTTGCACTGAATGAGTCTAGTGGAAAAAGCCTTTTATAAATAACTGCAAGTGTATAACTACATACATTATATATATCTATTTTAATGCAGGTGCATGAATGTATGTGTATATGGATGTATATGTACTGAGATGGCACTAGAAATTCTGTCCAACATAGAGAAAACCTTTCTTTTTTGAACATTTCCTGAAAATCTGTCCCCGAAGTGGAACATTCCTTATAGGGTACCTTGTTATCAGCCTTGGCTTCATTAACAGTAACCACTATCTTTCTCATCATTGACAGCAACAGACTAAAGGTGTCTATAATTTACTGACAAGAAACTATTTAATTATCTTAACTGTTACAACTTGCAGATCAGTCAGCACAGCACCCCCAGATAAGGTCCATATCTTGGGATGATATAAGATAAGGTCTGACTACAAGGTCAGGCTGTGCCTGAGAGCTCCTTGACTCAAGTGCTTTGCCCAGATGAGCCCAGGATGTCTTGAACCAGAGCCAGGTCCCTGCAGTGCCAGCAGCACAGCCCGAGTGCCCAGCACCAAGGCCCAGGTCCTGGCTCCAGAGGCCCTTCTAGCATTGACCTGCAGCAGCAGCAGCCAGCTGAGGACCAAGAGGTCTCTAGATTGCTCAAAGCAGAGCTCAAGGCTGCTTTTGATTGATCTGTTTTATGTGTGAAATTCCTCCTGGCAGATATCCGAAGTGACTCCAGAAATGTGATCCTTCAGTATCCTACCACCTGTCGTAAGATGTATGGAGCCACTGTAATCCTACATTTGTCGTCAGGGGAACATTTTCAGGCATCCAGGCTTTGATCTTTACTTGGATCATGCAGATGTTTCAAAGTGAGTCTAAAAGAAATTATGAATGTTTAAGAACATAGCTTTTTGTTTTGTCCTGGAATGAGTTGGGCTGCTTCTTGGAGCCTCCTCAGGAAAGGGCATATGCCAGATCAAAGATTCTTATAGCACACACAATCCATTTTTCCAGGAACTCCTACAAATTAGCATCTGCGGTTAACATAAAGGGTGGAGGTATTTTTCTTAACCTCATTTAAAATTGTTCAGCGTAATTATCCCAAAATATATGGATAAAATAAAAGTCCCTTAGGGGCTGCCAGTTCTGTAGGGTTCCCTTTCAGCCGCATGTTGCTGTTGGATCTCTGATCAGGACATGATGTGCTGGAGGCAGAGTGCAGCTAAACTGCCCTAACTGCTCCCAGAAAGACCACCTTTGTTGTCTCTGATAGCTTTAATGAGCTTCAGTGGCAGCACCCATTGGTTTCTCCCAGTAAGTGAGGAGAGAGGATGAACCCACTATATATTCAGGCAGCATGCAGTGGGAGGGGAGACATCCTTTTGGCATGCAGTGTCTTAACTAAATCCTTCACTCATGCCTGAACCTCTCTGTGCTTCTGGATGTACAGAAGGCAGACTGCAGATTCCATGGTCAGAAGGTGCAGAGGAGTTACTTGTAGCTGTGGCACTACTTCCAGTCCAGATCTTAGCTTTACTGTAGGACAGGCAGTGACATGCAGCTCAGCTCCTGCCTCTCCTGTATCCCTCTATTCTGAGAGGAAGGGCAGAAGTGGAGAGCTGATCTGCTCAACAGCCTGGTGGGAGTGGTGGGATGGGTCAGGAGGCAAAGATGTAGCTGCCCTTGTCTGGCAACTTCATGAAGGATGCTGTTTCCAGCCTGAAAGACTTGAATCTAATTTGGGGACCTCGTTTTAATCGGCAAAGGTGTGTTCCTGCTCCAGATCTGTACCAATGAAAGTGCTTATGTAAAGAGGACTCAAATGCAGACCAGGCACTGGTGTAACCAGCTGGCACTACCAGTGAGCAGTGGTACCCTCTGCCCTGGCTGGACATTACTTGGGATTCTCCTTTTAGCTTGGGTTTGTGCGTTACTTATTGCAACAGCCAAGTAACCCACATGCGTGCTCTGTAAGGGGATTCTGCAGTGACCAATAACAGTACAGAGAAAACCATGCACAGACAAGAAAGATTTGACTCCAGGGAGCTCTTGCTGCTGATGCTTTCCCTTTGCTGTTCTGGAGGTCTTGAACAAGGCTACAGAGAAGGGATGTCCCCTCAAAGCAAAGCCTGGACTATCACAAAGCTCAGCTATTCAATCCTTGCATTCTTGTTTGCAGAAAATGGGGATGTTTAAAAACAAATAATATTTTATAATTTCTTAAATGTTCTTGTTTCATTATTTTAGGAGAAGGTACTATTAGGACATAATGTGAAAATAAAACAGTGGTCTTACTACAACTTGTGGTCATCATGAAATCACAGGTAAAGAAGTCACTTATGCTGTCTCACTTCCCATTTCAGGACAATAGTAATACCAAGCTGGGGCAGCCACCACAGAGCACACATTAGGGTTGTATTTTCTAGCTCAGAGCATCTCCAGTTACAATTGTTTGGATCCAGACTGGGTCACAGTTTTGATCACACTTCTGGCATGCACTACCCCTAATCTCTTCCCTTTCCTGAGAAAAATCTTGCTCATACAAAGTGAGTGCCATGTTCCACTAACTCTTGCTGGCCTGGAAAGGGATGTGAGGTTGAAATGCTTAGGGAGTAGGCTGGTGCATCCAGCCTTCCCACGACACTGTCCCTCAGTGCTCCCCCAGGACAGGGCCCTCACCTGCACCCTGTGGCTGCAGAACCTCAAGGTGTCTCCGGTCCTGCTGCCCAAAGAGATGGGGAATATGCTCCAGTATATCCCTGGGACACGGGGACAGAACTGGTAAAAAGACATTCAACTTAGTGTGGTAATCCTGGTGCTGATCAAGCCTCCACTGAAGACAGACAGCAGAGAGGAGAACACATTACTGGGCAAACTGGGAACCTGACCTTCAGACACAGAAAGCCTTGCTCTGAAGTGGTAGGGCTTTCAGGCCCTTCTGGGGGTTGGCAAGTGGACTCAGGTGTGTTGTAGTGGCCCTCATGACACAGGACCTGCAGCAAGCTCCAAGTTACTGGGGACGCTGAGCACGCCAGCAAAGATGGGAAGTTTGGCTAAGAGTGGCTCTGGGATTGTGCTGTTCAACACACAACCAGGACGTGCGCTTGGGTAACTGGGCCTGGGTCCAGGAGAGGGAGAGGGTTGGGGACGCCTCATGTTTCTGTATTTGTGGGAAGTGAATTAATGTGTGCAAAATTCCATCATGCTCACTTAACTTATTTATGAGAATATCACACAGATTCAGCTCTGAAGGCATCCAGAGCACTGCTAGCCTTTATTCATGGTAACATGAAGTTTCATTCCAACCTTTGATGCACTTCCCCACTCCTTCATTATTTAAAGTGTGGTTTTGCTCTAAAGATTGCCTGTATAAAATTGGCATCTGCTTCCTTAGCAGATATATTCCATGTGTGAAATCAGAATACCGGTCTAGTGACTGCAATGGCAAGAATTTTTTTCACGTGCTTTTTCACGTTGATGGTGGAGAGGCTGAGTTGCACTCTCAAATCTCAGGAAGCAGCAGTATTGCTCTTTCCTTTTGACCCCAAGCTTTTAGCCAAATGAGGAAATGTGGACTATTTTCTTTAAAAGGAAAAGTGGCGATGAAGAAAGCCCTTCTTTTGGTACACATCTGTTAATACACCAAAGGTATAAACTGGGCACAAATCACAGGAAAAATCAGACAAAAGAGGATAATCTCTTGTCTTACACTTCTAACCCAAACAGATATCCTTTCGTTCTTGCATAGCTTTTATATTGCACTATTGGGATGGGGTTTTTTGAAGGCTTCTTTCACATCTTCTCTGCTAGCTCCCCTTGGCTGTATGGCCCCTTTCTCAAACACTTAAGCCTTTGTAAAGGAGAGGCAGTAAAATCTCTCCCCCTTTACATGCCTCATGTGTACTTTCATCTGGGGCAGTGACACATACTTGCGTTTGATGTGGAGGTTCCTGTAGGTTTAATTATATGGTTTCTTGTGGAATGTAATCATTTCTTCAGCTATCAAGTGGTGGTCACTGTGGCTGGCCAAAGACAGTATTAAACTTCATTAATTCCTGCTCAGTCAGCTTCTGCACTCATTCATCACTCTGCAATCCCACAGAAGACAAAGACGGTCCCCGATGTGGAGGTCTGGGGTACAATGACATGCACCACACAGGGGTAATGCAGCGTAGCCTGGTCTCAGGCTGTTTGGGGCTGGGGATGAGACTCAAGGAGGGGAACCTCAGATTGACTTTTGGATCTAAAGTGAATGTTTTTACTTAACAAATCAGAAAACTGTGGTTGTCTGAACATAACTTTGCCAAAAAAATCATAATAATGGTATTAAATAATTCAGAGATCTTCCAATATTTATCTGGAGAAATCTAGCCCAGGTTTTGTGGAATTTGAGGAAGATGATTGTTTTCTCTGGAAAGGTTTGCTGGTAGCAGGTAGATTTAAAAAAAAGTATGCTGGCTAACCAGCATGCCTCTATACAATGCTAGCTTGGCATCAGGGCACCGGGGATTGTCCAGAGTTGCAGGCTGGTCACACAAATAGTGAAATATCTATTTGGACATTTTTTGGAGCTCAAAAAATGTTGAAAAATAGAAGAAATTTTCTCTATGTAGAGACTTGAAGACCTGACAGTTACGAACCTGGGTTCAACTCTGTGCCTACTTCCCTGTCTGTTGCAGAGCAGCATCCTGTGGGATGCTGGAATCTCCATGTAAGTCACCTCCTCCCCACAAACCTGGTTGTAAAATAGATGCCCTTACCCTGAGCTTGCCCTGTACCCCTCTGAGCTATTAACAGTCTATGCAACACCCTTACATGGTGTGGGGCTTAGAGCAGATGGGGCTCTGACTAATACCATCTACATTAAGTCCTCACTTATAGTCCCTTTCACTTTATGACAGACTTTATTACTGCAGCTGTGCACTGGCCTCATGGTTTCAATGATTTTTCCGTAATACTCTCAATCCCTTCCGTGCTCATTGCTCTGACTGATTGGTTCCTTACTCTCATATTAAATTATGTTACATTTTTCTGCAGCAAACTGCATTATACTGTATTAAAAGCTGGTATTTACCATCTGCTGGTCCAATCTCACTAACAAGCCAAACCCTTTTGAATAAAAGGCATTTTAGTTTGTACTGCCTCCAATGCCAGTATTCTCTACAGACCTGAAACACGTAATTATTTCATGGGGTACTCTGCAAGTAGATTCAAGCAGATGTCAAGGCATCCTCCAGAATATATCTGTGGCAATATATTTTCAGGATTTGTCTTTTCCAATGCAGAACAGGTAAGACAAGCAGCCATTGTAGCCTTTTTGCTGCCCTCTTACAGTAATTAAAATCTCCTTTCACAAGTGCACTTTCCTTCCTTCTCATAATCTGGTTTTTGATGTTGTTTCCAGTTTGATATGTTCTATAAACCAATTACTACAGGCTTTCCCCAGGGGGGCTGTTAATTGCTGACTGTCTCAGAACCACTGGACCATTACACTGAATGTATTTATTTAGGTTTCTAAAAGATGCTCAATACCACTGTCCACCAATTTGCTACACCTGAACCCGATAGTGTCCTGAGAACCCTAAATGTCCCAAGCCCAGAAGCCCCCGTCTCTCCCCTGACTTCCCTCTGCAACATCTGGGAGAGAAAAAAGCCTCACAGGCCAATTCCTCTCATGGAGAAAGGCAACCTGTTTCAATGCTTGATTGGTTCACTGAGTCTGTTTTAGCCTTTTTTTGAAATATAAATGGGTCTTAAAAGGTAAACTTTGGCAATGGCAGTGAGAGGGAAGGATGGATTGTGATGATGTTCAGAAATGGCCCCAAGAGTTTGGAAGCATCTTCTTATTCCTAGCTGGAATGAGGTTGCTGTGAATTGGGACTTTGGGAGTGAATTAAGGAAGTAAATTAAGAAAGGGCAGAGGTGGCCCCAGGCCAGGAGGATATTGAGAAGGTCAAAGTGGAGCCAGTACCTCAGGCTTTGTCATGAATTCACATGCAAAAACCCCACGGCAAGACATCTCAGTTCAAAAGGAGCTTGCTGAACGTAGCAGCCCAGGGAATATGTGTCTGAGACTTGGTGCAGATTATTGCTTCATGTTAACAAATGTGCATTTTCTCCTGTACGTGAGAATGTGTAACCCTTGATTCTTGCTCTGTGGCTTCCTTACCAGAAGGGGTGTCTCTCCACAGAAACATCTGTGCAAGCTCCAGACTTGGCTGTGTTCTTCTCGCCCTGACTTCTGCACTGCTCTGCACCCCTTGACTGTGCTTGCAGTGCAGATTTTTAAATGCCGTGAAGTGTTATTAAAACAGGGCTTGTAAGGAAAGAAACAGCTTCTGCAGACTGAGGAATATACAGTGTCAGCAAACGAAAACTGTCTATCAGCAGCATAACTGCATGTGTGAAATGATTTCTTACAAATATGTCTGTCACACAAGACAAAGCACTTCCATGTTCCTCTGATATATTTCAACTAGTTTAAGGCTTCTTGGTTCCAGTCTTTTGTTTCCACTGGCTGGCTAAAATATATAAACTTACACATTTAAATATAAAAATATACCATTATATACAATAATAAAAATTAGTTGAAAATTTTATTTTTATAATATCACACTATAAAATGTTGTTATTGGGTGTAACATAATTATAATTATGTAAATAGCATGGGCATGCTTTGAATCATTCTGCATGATCCTCTTCAAGAACAAGGGTTTGGCCTTCCCTGTTCAGCTGTACAGAACATGGACAAATAATAAGCACATGATTTTTCTGCTTACTGGAGTCCCAATACCTGATTGTGAGCAACCTGAGGGATAAAGGGATGAGGGAAAAGAGTCTGGGTAGAAACTTGGGGGCATGAAAGTGAGAGGGTTTCTAGAGTCTTGTGCAATGCTTTGGAAAGTTTGCAAAAGAGTTGTGGTTTCACATTAGCTCTCTTAATCATCTGCAGGCTGGGAAATTATACCAGAAACTGCAGTGACACCAAGTGTGATAAACTCTACAGAAAATGTGCAACCAGCTTTACTGACAGGAGTAATGTGCTCCAAAGAGCTTGGGAAATTGACTTCTAAGCCTGTCTCCTGGTGAGGGTAAGGCATGAAATTTTCATGAGTCAAATATCCTCTGACCAAGTTCTTTCAGGTTTTTCACACAAGAAGAGTTTGATGTTTAGTATCAGATTTACTCATTCATAGGTATTTGACATTACACGGGATTCTGATTGAACAGAGATCACTCCGTTAACCCTGAAATCACAAGGTAAACACAGCAATTGCGACATACCATGTATTGCAGTACAAACATGATTCCCATTATTGGCTGATGGCAGCTCAGACACATTGCTCTTTTCAGGGTCCATTGTATTGGTTAATTTTTAGACTCCGTGTGGGGCTGAGCCACAAATAGTTTTCTCCCGTGCTGGTCTGGCTGGCTTAGGAAGACAATACTCGCTATTAAATATTTTAGGGAAGTCCATTTGCACAACCAGTTGACCCTCTCAACAGATACAGCTGTTTATCTCAAAGAGTTCATCCTCTGGTCTCCTTTGTGTTAAGCTCAGCTTCCTGTACAACAGCTGTGGTCACTTCCTATATGCTTTTCTGAGCTTCGTGAGCACATCATCCTTGCCTATCTTCTCTGAGCCTTCTTCCTTGGATGGGTTTCCTTGATTTGCCACAGAAGTCCTCCAAGCTTCAGAGCAGGCAGTGGTTCCACCCACAAAGTGGGCAAATGAGTTCATACATAAAGCATTCCCATTAGCAAGGACAGTATCCACACTTACATGTTTTAGAGACAGGTTCGCACCATCTACACCTAATTTTTAGTTGCTATCTACCAAATAACATGTGATAAACTCTTAGTTCTGGTGGCAACCACCAGCATCAATGCATAACCCAGCCTGAACCCACTGAACTGCTCTGCCTGCCAAACTGGTGTGTTAAATCAGCAGACTCTTCTGTAAACTGTGCCATACACTGTGTAGCTTGAGTCTCTGCCATCAAAATAATAGTGTCCAGCATTTTTTTTATGGGTGGTCATCTTTCTGAGTTTTGTGAGCCATTTTCTGTGTCTGGAGACCATACATGGCTAAGATTTATGTATATTTATTTTCAATGGCCTATTTGCTAACTCTACAAGATTGTGCATGCAACACAGGGCATCCAGAGCTCCTTAATCCAAGAATGGGGGAGGAGCAGAGGAAAGGACTGAAGATTAAACAAGTGAGACCAATATTAAGAATCATTTTTATAGCATTCTTTAGAGTGAATACACTTTTACGACATATTTTTCTCCTAAATGATGTGTTCAGGCAGAGGCCCAATGTTGTAAAAAGACACATAATTGGCACTCAAACAGGTCTGAGTTATTGCCTGGTTGGTGTAATTTTACACCTGTCACTGCCCATATATTTAGAAAGAGTGAAAAAAACAGACCTGGGGTTGTTTCCCTGCTGGTTGCCTTCAGGCCGTGCTGACATGCTCGCTGAGTTTATAGCATGCCATTGCAAAGTGCGGTGCCTGCAGAGGCAAAACCAAGAGCTCCTCTAAGACACAGCTTGCTGGGGCTCAGCAAGAGGCCCCTGGTTGCAGCACAACAGGAGCTGTGTGGCTTTTCAGGTGTCACCCAGCTTTCCCACCTCCTTTTGCAGGAAGCAGGAGCCCACCCCTGGGGACTGGTGCCACTGCCCATCTCAACGTGACTTGCCCAGCACTGGTGGGCTGGGGGCAGGCAGCAGGGCAGCAAACTGAGATAGCCACCTTCTAAGGGCACATTTATTAGACAGTTCTGTTTTAGTTTTGGTTTTGTTTTGTTTTTCCCTAGGCTTTGCTGAAAGTACCTAGCCTGTGACCTCAGCTATTTTTCTTGAGTTTAAAATACACAAATATAATAGAAATCCAAAAGAACTGCCAGCTGAGACTGCTCAGACGTCAGTAGGATTTATCCAGAAGAATAACAGTGCAACCCCAACCTTTTGTAATTCACCTTCTGGTGGCCGGGAACAAAGGCTAGACAGGACCAGTTAAAAAGCTTGTCTCTCTCTGCTGTAAGTTTTAGGGTCAAAGTGAATTGTAACTTGCCCCAGGCTGGTGGGCAGAAGCCCCACTGGGAACCGGAGAGTGGGTGCTTGGACACAGTTCTCCAGGAGCTTTCTGCAGGTGTCCCAACCTGGGGGGCCAGAGATGAGGGAAGCAAAACAGCTGGAAACTCAGCTCATGAGCCCAGCTGTGCTAATCCCCTCTGTGGAAGCACTTGTCCAGGTACCTCAGGGCCCTAGGCACTGCTTCTTAATCCTCCTCCTTCGTTTCACCCAGATAGATGATTATTTTTTGATTCTTCTTTTACTCGTTAGTCAGTGAGTCAGAAGCGAAGAAGTTGTCTGCAGAGCTAAAGCCATGATCTTCCTCAAAATATTTTGCATGGTACAGATGACCCCAGCAACTGTTGCTTGCTGATACAACCAAGGGCAGCAGGTTCAGCACAGGCAGAGCAGCCTTCCTGCCAGGCTGCTGAATAGTCCTCCTGCATTTCCCAGGCAGGTTGTGGTTCCTCTTCTTCTCTGAGGGAGCTCTGGTTTGCATGGCAGAGAGATCTGAGCTTCAACACAACCAGCACCACTTTGCAGCTGTAAATTGTAAGACTCGTTCAACTGAAGTTGGCCAAACAGCATTATTAGGTGAAAAATCAGGGTATCACCCATTTTTAATAGTTTTACATTGCTGAGGAGAGGCTGGCCTCTCTGGCTGTAGGATTGATGCACGTCTGAAGACAGGCTCTTCAGTCAGACACAATCAATTTGATTCAAACATCATGGTATTTTCTACATTAGTTACTTCAGATACTTTTTTGTCTCAATTTCTGCAAGTTGTTAATTATATTCATTTCACATTTTCCAGATGGGTTTCTTTCCTGCCATGCTGAAAGCAAGAAAACTGTGTCTTGTGAACTGACATTCGCAATTCTTGCATGTCCAGATGGTAAGACTCTAAGGACACCCAGAATGGCAGGAACCTTGTGACACAGCTGGGTTATCAGCAGGTCCCCTGAGGCCAGAGGGTAGCAATACAAGAAACAGTTCTGCACATAACATTTTTTTTGTCCCTTCTCAGCTTAAACTTTTTAATTTCCTGTGGCCATTAGTCACATAAGGAAAGGTCTCACACCTGCCCCCTTCCCCCAAGCTGAGCATCATTACCTTAGTGTTATATTAGATTCACACCTGCGATAAATATTGAAGACAGAGACCTGTTTCTCAGCTTTTATCCGTACATTCTAGCCTAGAAAATTAGGGAGACCTTCAAACCCAAACTACCCAAAGTCAAGAGGGGGCCTTTAAGAGGGAAAGGTTTTCCAGAACAAGCTTTCTCATTGTGAAAGGCTAAAATTATTGCTCTCCCATGATTTACAGTGCAAAGGCTCTCAGTTTTATAGAGCACCTGGAATATTCAGCAACAATTCAGAAACAGAGCTGCATGTTGTTGATAGAGCATATCACTGCAGAATACGTAGTATCAGAGTACCTGCACATACTTTACACACCAAGAGATTATCCTGAATGTGCTACTAAGTGTGTAAATGTATTTGCTGCTGTTGCAATAATTCACAAGCACAAAATGAATATGACTACAACAAAACCTTCTGGCTGCTTCATCAATTACTCCTCATTTTCCAGCTGTGACTTATATCTGCTCATATCATCACATAAAAGATGAATTATGCGAGATAAGAATAATTTATTTAATGGCTTCACCTTAAATTAAGTTTTGTGTTGTAAATAATCTTAATTTAATCTTTAGCATTGTAACAAGGCTACTGATACAGTAAGGTTCTTTACCAAACAAAAAGAACTTCTGAGTGCCTGGAGCACTTCTCACAGGAAGGGCTGGACAGACTCATGGCCTGTTTCCTATACACTGCCTAGCAAAAAAAAGCCTTCTGTGAGAGATCCCTGACCATCTTTACTCTCACCCAGATGTGTCAACAGCTCAAGCATGTTTCTAAACTTAGCTGCTCCTCTCCTTTCTCCTGACCCTCAGTGCAGCCCTTGGGGCTTTCCCACCTCTCAAGTCTGCAAAAGCAGTGCTGGACAGTGTGTGCTCACTGGTTTGAGAGAAAGCTGCTGTCTGAGCAGCAGCCCTGAGCCCTGCATTCCTCTGTCCATGACTGTTTTCTTTCCTGTCCCAAATCTACACACTTTCCTCCTCAATCCATGGCATGAATGAGGGAGTCAGCACGAATAAGATGAGATTAAGACTTGAGAGGTCTGGAAGTGATGCCTGATCTGCTCCTAGTCTACTTTAGATGTGTGGACACTCTCTCGAGCTGCATTTTCTGTTTGCATGCTCTGTATTCCTTTAAATCTGCCTGTTTGGCCTCCAGTTTAATTACTGGGCAAAGACTCTGACACCTTCAGGTATAAATGGTTACCTGTGGCTCTGCTAACCTAAGCTCCAAGAGCAATTCCAAATGCCTTGTCCTTTATAAAGTTAAAATCATTCTCCCTGTTGTCTGACTTCATTGGGTTGCTGGTTAATTTTTATTCTTTCAGGGGCACCTAAGCACTGAATCAAGTACAGCCAAGGCCTCATTGAACGGTTTCCAAATGTGAGTAACCGAGTTGCAATAGGAAGCAGGAGGCCACCATTCCCACCCTGGACTCACCATCTATGGCACCTCTGTGGTGACTCTTGTGCATTTTTCCACACTGTGTTTTAACCTCTTTCTGGTGTGCAGCTTTCCCTTCTGTCACTCCTCTTCCAGGTGACTTCTCCATGTCCGGTGTACCCAGACCATGTTTCAGACACCTCTGATAGTACCCTATGTTTTAGTTCTTCCTTTTTGCCCATTCTTTTCTGCTGCTAAATGAGGAAACTTATTTCACCCATTGCAGCCAAATCAAAGTCCTGGAGGTTGTGTTTGTGTGTGTCTGTGTGTCTGTGTGTGTATGTGTGTGATTTATTGAGCTGTATATTGTCCTATGTAACTGCCTCCACAGGAGCAGAGCCAGGCTCATGTTCCCTTTCCTTTAACTAAAGACATATGATGAAAGTATACCAGAAAGACCACCAGAACATAACAAAAGATGAAGCCCCTGTCATCAGAACCCCTAGACATATGCTCCTTGTTCTGGCAGCTTGTGCAGAGGAAATGCAGCCATGGCTATAGCCATTGGAGACAGAAAGGTTAAACAAGATGTACTGAATGCAGTGCTGGGAGAGGCCAAGGAAGATTAGGGGGTTTATGCCTTTTTTTTTCCCTGACAATCTAATGCAGCTTCTCAGCACTATCAGTAAATACCTTGTGCTACTGCAGGAGGATTTAATTTCCCAGAGCCTGCTTCTGGAGGCAGCCCATGGCTCAGGCTGCCTGTCCCCAGCAGCATTCGGGATGCCACAGTATTGGACTCCCCAGCTCAGATCAGCAGGGACAGTCCAGTGTAGTGTGAAAGCCAAAGCATGAAGCTAGAGAAATGTACACAAGGGAGAAAAGGCAAAACAGTACATTTCGGGATAACTCCTGACTGAGGCTCACTGAAAACGTAATCATGACCCAGGCACTTTTGCCAGCACTGGTAGCTGGGGCAAGTGTTTGGTCTCGTATTTTTCTATCACCAAACGAAGGCATGGAGCTTTGCACGGAATAATATTAAGGGTTGATTGATTGCAGATTAAGAGCCTGAATAAAAGCTTAATGACGTCAATGGAAAGATTCTCATTGGCTTGAGTCAGCCCCAAGACACTGCTTGACTGATGCAACTGGATTTTTTTATTTTAAATGCAATCGTTACAATGTAAAAGCCTCTGTTGGACAGAAATATCTCATATAAACAGAATTAAAGAGAGGTTTGGAACAAAAGGACTGATTTAGCTGCCCAAGATTGGTATTTCAGCATGGATATATGTTTACATGATGTTTCATCACAATGTACTTCACTCTCCGCATCTTAAAGAGGGAAAGCTCACATGTACTCAGTTCTCTCTTGTAAATTAGGTGTTCTTTATAAATATTCTTCTTCTGTGCTTCTAAGGACCTGACTGTCATTGGGGAGATCTTTACCAGCCCAGAGGGACTCTTGTAGTGTGCATGCTCACAGGAGCATGTCATGCTTGGCACAGAGATATAGACACTGATTGCAGGAAAGACAACAGGCCTGTGCCCTCTTGCCTGTAACATATACTACCCATAAGAAGCATACACATATATATCTCCCACTTTATATTACAGGTTATTGTCCTCTTTCTTCAAAGCTAAGGAATTTTCATGATGTGTGCATACATCTGGTACCGGATCAGTACAAGATTAGGATAAAAAGGTTATTTATAGCTCCACGTTGACATTTGTTTATTGTATAGATGACATCACCATGCCAGACATTGCTTTAACTCAGTATTTCCCACTTTTATTGCATTTGTGATCCTGTATATGGCCACAGAACAAATCATTAAAGAGGATTCTATGAAAGATAATGAGTACCCTAATACTTCTAATCTTTGCATACACCCTTTAGCTGGACACAAATTCTTTTCATCTGTCAAGCACAGTTGCAAGAAACAGAAAATAATGGACATTGAATGACACATTTGCTTGTAATCTCAGATTTTCCAAATCCCCCTGGTGTACCTGTGTTCCCCTTTTCCTTGCTAATGAATTCTGACACTGAAACAGATGTTGCCCTGTGAATTCTCTTACATTATTTTATTTCCCAGTAAAGCTGCTGCTCCAGATACATTCAACAAGAGGTAGATGCTCAAATATGCAGACACCTTTGTCGTGTTTTAACTCTTCCCCTCCCTTGCTGTTTGCCAGATCACAGTGGACTCCATCCATCCTGCATCACACAAGAGTAACATGGGAATTACAAGTTTTTAATATAAAGCAGTGATCAAGTTTCTATTATTTTCTACAAATAAAACATTCTGTTGAGTAATTTGTTAAGTCGGGAAGGAAAATGTAGCGTATTTTTCTTAAATTCTGTATTTCTGTTATATTTGAAATTTTACTACTGAAAGATGCAGCTGGACCTGAGCCTGAGCTCAGTCACAGCTGCCAAATTGGAAAGCAGCTTTGCACTGCCAGGTTTTCTGGTTCCCTGTGAGCCCTCCAGCAGTGCCTGTCCATCTTTGGTCCCCAAACCCACCAGGGACTACCCAGAACAGCACTGCCACCATTCTGGCTCCTGCTGACCCAGCCATCATTGGGCTTCCCCTCCACGTCGAGTTGCCATTGCCCAAGCAGCAAGACAGCACACCGAGTTTCATTGTTGGGGCTGGAGGGTTGTTTTACGTAACTTTACAGTTTTGCTTGTAAAACACCTCTTTTGAGTAGCTGTGGAAAGCAGCCTTCCTACCAGGGGACTTGTTCTAGGCATTTTTTCTTTCTATGTGCAAAATTTTGCAGGAAAGAGAGGTTTATTTGTGCAAAGTAGGAAATAGGTTGCACTGGCTCTGAAATGTTTATGTAAGGGACTTCACTGGCCCCGATCTCAGACTAATGGGCCAAATTAAGTTGCCTCAGACTTCTTTGATACGTGGCATGAAATGCACTTGTAGTTAAAGCACAGATGTTGTGCCACAAAATCATTTCATGCCTCTGTACAGCGGATTTGACAGTGGAGTCAGAGGTTGCACAAACTGTGAGGGGGTGGCCCCCCTGTGATTGCCATTTGGTCTGTCCAGATTTCTGAGAAAACACCCGTTTGCCAGGTCAGAGCCTACTGATCTTTTTTCTTGAATAGCTGCTGTTCTTCTCTCCACTCATCACTTGTCATTTTTCTTCTGCCACTCTCTAAATTTTTGGAACTTCCATATTTTTATAATGTCTTGAAAGCCTAGGGTGACAAGGGGAAAAGTGAAAAAGTAGGGGGAAAGTGCTACTCTGTGGTCACCATTTAGTTTATTTTATTTGGCAGCAAATAAGAAACTAAAAGCTAAACTACCAGAAAGTTGAAATACTTTGAAAACATTCCACAAATTCTGAAAAATGTAAAAAAAGTTCGCCTCAGACTTTGCAAAATGAAAATATTTTTTATTCCATTCTGGTTAGATTTTTTTTTTTCTGTTCTGGTTTCTTATTGCAGCAACCAGAAGTCATGACTGCTTAGGCCTGAGCTGTCCCTCCTGGTGTGAGCTGCAACAGAAATGTCCACAAGCATCCATGTGGGTTTTGCTGGAGGTTTGTCACCTGGGAGGAGAGACATGGCTGTTGTCTCCAGTGAGAAAGGTCTTGGTAGCCAAATCTGGGGGTTTCCCAGGAAAATGCACAAATTTAGAGGGGATTCTTTGAGTTGTCCTGCCCTTTAGCTCATGGCCAGCTCTGAGTCCATGCCCTTTTCCTCTCCTCTCCTCTGGTTCACCCGACCAAAGTGAACGTAACTACCAAGGACCTGCAGCAGTGGTGGCCTTTCCTTGATCCATCACCATGGCATCACAGGGAAGCACTGACTGAAAACTCCCTGTCACCTTAGGCTGTTGTACCTGTGGGATTCACAAAGTGCAGGAGGTCAAGGCTCTGCACTGCCTTTGGGAGCCTTGTTTGCATTTTAATTTGAATGTGCAGAGGCATGTGGCCCCAGTGAGCAAATCCCTACTGCCTGCGGGGACAGCTCTCCTCTGTCAGATGGCTCTCCCTGTGCCTGGCTGTCTCTTGCCAGGACCTCTCCCCTCTCCAAACCAGCAAGGTTTGTGAGGAGGAGGAGCACAGAGGGCTCAACTCAGCACCAAACAAACACCACCAGCTGACACCTCCAGCTGCTGCAAGAGAGAGACCTGCAGACAATACAGCTCTGCCCGTTCTGCTGCCATGACAGGAGTTCATGAGAGACTGCTTTGCCCCATGTTATGCACTGTGCATGTGCAGGCAGCCAGGGGAGCACCTTCCCTGGCAAGGCTTCTTCTGAGCCCCTACACTGCTTTGCACAGGCTGGGCTGTGTCATGGAACAAGTGTTTTAAGGTCACTCAAAAAATCAGTCTGAACCAAAAACAAGCACAAGACTGTCTATGTGGAGGCTGGTGGGGGAGGGGGGCAATGCACCACCCCAGGCTGTCAGAGGTGCCCCTGCTGCTGGTGGTCCCTGCCACCCTGGGAACTCTCACCTGCACCTAGGACAGGGAGCCGTGCATCACACACAGTGTGAGCACACAGAGGGGTGAGAACCAGCACAACCTAATGGTAGCATCTCCATTGTAAATAGGTAGCACAGAGGGAATCTTTTCCTCCAGGCGGGGATTTAACTGTTTGTAAGCACTGCAAATCCAAGCTCCAAAGCCTTCACTTACCTAAAACCAGTAAGAGTTTTTCCTGAGCAAAGGACTGTCATAAAAATGGAACAAGTGCTGCAGGATCTTCTCTTCTGTCATCGTCTTGTTTTGTCTTCATTGCTGCCTACACATGCTCAGGAGGCACCTCCAGAGCCCAGTTTTTGCTGCATTTGGCTGCTAGCTGCTAGCTTCCCAGCCTGAGATCATATGTGATTTGGCTTAGGGACACATCTCAAGTAGCTTTACATCAGAAATGGTAGTTTGCCAGTTGTTGGTCTAATTAACAGACCGGAAAAATATGCTCAAACAATAGCTTCAAGTAGCCTCAAGCCAAGTTGTGGGTAGAATATTAAATAGACTGCAATTTTCAGAGTGTATGGAGAGAATTAAATCTATGGCTGAGGAGTGGCTCCAGACAACCTGAGGGGAGCTTTGAAAGGCTCATTAACTTGCGATGCTAAGATCAAAACTTTGCATTCCTTGGGCTGTTGGAGCTGTTGGAGCCCCAGGAGTAATTCCTGGGCTTTCATAGTTTAGACTCAGCCCAATAGCTCCTTTACTCACTTACTTTGAGAAAGAGAGAAGATGGCAGTTGCTCATGTGAGGCTCATGTGAGTTGTTCATGACAGCCTGCCCTGCTCTCACAATTAATAGGGTAGGCATACACATGAGATACTCTCTGGGGATCCAGAAGATTTGGGTTCAGTTGTCAGCTTTGGTACGGATTCTGTGGAGTCTGGCTTCTCTTGTTTGCAAAGTGGGGATAAATAACAATTCCCTTTCTTTGTCTTGTCATTTCTCTTGCGCCATTGAATGTAAAGACTTCAAAGAAAAAAAGAAACTCCTCTGGCAAAAGAGGCTGTCACATCTTGATGACACTTGGAACTAAGAAACGCTTGTGATATAATTCAGCCAGCACTATGGAGAACTCAGTGTCAATTAGACAAGAAAAAGCAGCATGGGATTCAGGGAAGGACAAGAACAGAATGCAAACCCAAGTAATAATAATAATAATTTATGTGTCTGTGAAGTCACAGAAACATAAAAGAATAGAAGGGAAGGTGCTCCAACAGTCCCTTTTCTCTTCCTGGGTCTCTAAAAGTTTCACCTTTCCCTACAGACATTTGTGTAGCCTGCTCTCAGAAGTGTCCATTCCCTCCACCAACACCATATTTGCATGCCCTGCTTATGCAAATGGAAAAAAGCAGCATTCAGTGCCTGGCTAAAGTCAAACTGCTTGCCCTTGCCCACAAAGCCTCCTATTCACCACAGGGGAAAAATAACTTTATTTCTGATGAATTCATGCTGAGTGCTATTTATTTCCTTGCTCATGATTTTAAAAAAAATGAAAGTATTAAAGTTAAGCATTAAAAACCAAAGCCTTGCCTCTTTTTCCCTAATATGGAACTAGCTAACTGGTTACCTGGTTACAGCAAAGACTAATACAAAAAATATACAATAAATTTAAATCTTTTGCCAACAGTTGCAACTCCTGTGTAGCAGGGTGTTCCTTTGGCCTTTTTCTTTCTACCAGTGTTTATATAAAACGTCTTCCTCTTCCTCTAGATGTGTTTTGGTAGCTACTGCTTGATGTGTCCTGTGATCTTCTCTGCTGTGTCCTCAGGGAGGACCTGCATGTCCATCAGCCCGTGCATTCTGTCAGCCATATCAGCTCATCTAATAAATATGCTACTTCTATGAATTCTATGTCCTGAGCATTGTAGGACCACCACTAGCAAAGCCATCACTGTCCCTTTCGAGGTGTTCCTGGTTTGCTCTTGCCTCTCTCTTGCCTCAGTTTCCACAATTTTTGTTCCCCTGTAGTGCCCAAACCCATCGTTTTAGCCAGGCTAGTCACTAGACTAATGGATGTTTGTCCTTGTGCCCTTACTATGACTTCTTTGAGGAAATGCCAGCTCTCCTTGGCTTCTTGTCTTTCTTCCCTCCCCTGGAATCTGTCAAGCAGTCATTTTTTCCATTTATTTATCCTCAGATATCCAATCTCTGTGGACATACTGTCAGAGAAGTTCTGTGCATGTCCTGGGGGTGTACTTTTTCAATACTATTCCCATAAATTAAAAAGGAAAGCCAGACAAACAATTTAAAAATGTAAATCTTTTCCTTGTCTTCATTAGGAATTTCATACAGACTGGGGAAATTTTCAGCCTGAGTCTTAGGGATGAACAAATAAAATAAATATTAAATATAAATTCAATAAATAATGTGATGGAGCTTTTCAAACTTCTGGCAAGATTTAATAAATCTGAGTTACTTAGACACATGTTTATCATATAACTATTTGTAGGTACATGGTATATATCAAAAAGAGTAAAATTTGCTTGCAGTCTTGTGCAGTCATATTACAAGGTGTGAGAAGGATTTCCTAGTCAACAATTGTGCTTTGATTTCAAAAGCTGGAATATATTATCATAGAAATAAAAGAACAAGCCAATAAGTGAAGGTATTTCAGTAAACAGCTAATCCAAAAGCTAGAGTTTTCATTGCAGAGAACATTTTACTTTTTTGAGTTTTTTTTTTCATTCCAGAATGAATATTGCAAATGAATCCTAACTGTGAAAAAATACAATATGGTTAAAACATCTTGTTCTAACAAAAACGAAGACTTTGATTGAAATAAGCTTTTGGGAATAGGTTAAAGCTTATAATACAAAGAAAAAGAATTATGATGTCCAAATAGAAAAATGTTCAATGTTATGAAAATTATATTTCCATTTTTTTCTTCATTCGATTTTATTAATTGAAGGCCAAAAGTATCCTCAAGACAGTTAACTGTAGTCAGTGTTTTGCAAGAAGAATTTTTCCATTGGAAGATTTCCATCCAGGTCTCCATTTCAGTTCTGCAGAACATATAATTGATTTTTCCATGTAGGTCTATTCTATTTGATGCATTTGAATCTGTATTAAACTGTTTAAAGTGGGTGACATGATTTATTAATTTAAAGGACAATTTCTTGTTTGCAATTTTCTCAGTGGAATTTTGCAGTTCCTATCCACAACCTGAGGTCCGTATTTTGATTCTCTTATTCTTGCTCTTGCGCTTTTGTAGCATGATGTTCTGCCCTGGAATGTGGCCAAGAGACTCTAACAATGCCCTCTATTTGCAAAGCTATTAGTGGCAGACTGAGAGAAGGGTATGTCCTGATGGTTTTGGTGTTGAATTATGCTAAAACCAGTCTGACACATCAACCCCAAATTAACATCCTGATAGTGAGGCAATGATTTCTCAGGTAAGCTGCTAAGCTGACCTGGAGACATATGACTGACAGTCAAACACTTTATACTACAAAAGTCCAGTCCACTTGCACAGGGTAGGTTCTTCTAACACAACCCTCCTTGGGATACATGTCTGGAGATTTCTCCCTTGAGCAGAGGATGCCCCTCAAGGCTGAGTGAAAGAGATATGCCCATGGCCATTGGTAAGGGTGAGTTACATCAATCTCTACTTAAAAATTTTTTCTTTCTTTTTTTGTTATCTTTAATATAAGTGCTTTGATATAGTGCACTACACTCTACTACACTAGTAATTTTAGCTTCTACACTGTGTAGTAAATAATTCTGATTAAGACCTTTTCGTCTAATCATTTATCATAATAAATATCCATTTTTATAGAAATTCATCTGATTTACCGTCCTTAATCCTGTGGGACAAAGTTGTACAAAGGCTCAGTCGCAACTCTATAATTCCGTAGACTTAAACCATTGACAGTCTGGGGCTAAAATTGGATTCAGATACCCCTAGGCTCCTCTCAGAGAAGGAGTTTAGAAGGCAAGGGGGTCCTTTCTTCACCTTGTGACTCAACAGGAGGGCTCCTCTAATCAACTTTTTCTGAAGCTCCCACCTCCACCCAAGAGAACTGTGACATGACCTACCTGGTGCCTGTAACTACAAGTCTGCTGGGGTGATAGCATGTACATGGACAGCTAATCTGGACTATGAGAACATGGATGATCATGTGATGTGGCCAGTGTGTGTGCTCCAGCCTCCAGCCCCTCTTGGTGACTGCCCACAAAAGACAGCAAGACCCATCCACGAATCTCGAGGTGGAATTCATCTCTGAGACCCAAACACCTAAAAACAGGGATACCTACTGGTGAAGGTGTCTGATATCCCTCTACTGTCAGTGGTGATCTGGTCAATACATGAAAGGAGTTGGAGAGCCTTTGGTGCCTTTGGTGCCTTTGATGATCACACTTAGACACCTGTTGAAATGTCTCTTAACTCAACTGGTGTATTGGCATGATCACTAAGGACCATAAAGGGCCTTAGACACCGAGATCAACTGTGGGCACAAATGTCCTGATCTGTGACCTGAATCCTGCCTCTAGTTTCATAATTAAGTGGTAGAATCCAGGAATTATATATCTGTTATTTTACTGCAAATTTTCCCCTCGCACATAATGCAATTGCCCAAACCCTTTCAAGGACCTAAAACTGGAGTAAAAACTACCTTTTTCAGCTCCTTTATTGAATGTATTAACCAAGATCACAGCTGCAGAGCCACTATGGTGAGCTGGTTTGTCACAATAGTTTCCATAAAGATACAAATCAGAACAAGGGCCCAAAGAGCTAAAGCTGGTTCACAGTAAGATTTAAGGAAGTCCCAAATTTTCAATGGCATATTAAAGTTGATTATTTCCAGTCTTTTAAGGCTTAAGGATCATCACTCTCTCCTCATATAACTTCACCATTTCAGATAGGTAGACAGTAACAGTACAGTGCATGAGGGAACTTGGGCTGCTGCATGTGTAAAGGTATCATCAACAAATAAACAGAGGGCACAACAGTATCTGTACAGTAGGAGCTGCAAGAGGATTGAATACTCTGCTTTATTTCTTGTCCTCATTGCTTTGATTTTTTTTCCCTTTCCCTGGCTGGAAAATTACTGTGCTGTGCACCAGCAGTGGGAGGAAAATGGCAGCATCAAAAAACCCCAAATTCACCTATGTACAAGTTACTCATCAGGGATTTTCTATGGGCTCCTCAGAGCTTTTAAGTGGCACTGGTTTAGCACAGTTTTGATCCTTCTCTAGTCTGAAGGTGGAGTTATCTGCACTTGGACCAAACAGCAAGTAAGACGAGGGGAATATTTTCTTCCACTGCAGTTGTTGAATTCACATGTAGACAGTCTGTCCCAGCAGCTTGAGAGTTCTTCAAGACAAATCAGTGCCAGTTGCGTGACTCTTGGCAAAAAAGAGTCTCACTACACGTCTGTCTGGCCCAGCTACAGGACTGATCAGAAAATCTGAGTAATCCTCCCTTCAGCATCGTGCACATCACGTGTGCCCGTCCTACTGCTGAGAGCTGCATTATAAATGTGGGGTTTCAAGGAGGAGAGCATGTGAGCATTCCCTTGGATAATAATTTGGTGACAGTTAGAGGTTAATGTTGCCCATAATGATGTTCCCCTAATAATGTTAATATTTTTTAAACTAATAAATACCTCCATAAAGGAGATCTTAAAAGAAAATTGTTCTTTATTTGTTTGATAGCTCTAGAATTGGGAGAAAATGGACTCCCAGGACCCCCAATGCAATTGCATGGCAGATAGCTGAATGTTTGATTATCTGAACAAGCCTTTTTTCCGACTTACTAAATGTCATTTAGCATGAAATTTGCAACTGTGTCAGCTGCTCATTCATCGACTGCATCATTAATATTCTTATGTCATTCAGCTATAACAATGAATGAGGGACAAATTGTTTTATCACTGCAGAAAGAATGATTACAGTAAACCTTAAATCTGATGGCTGTTCATGTGTAGATATGACTGCCTAATGCCTGACAGAGAAACAGAGAAGTAAGACAGCAGATGACTTTCTCGCACACACAGCTTGCTGAACAATTCCCAAACAAGCTTTGCTTGTTCTCAGCCATGTCCATCATGGAAATGCTCAAGACTCAAGACGTTGCAATTCATTATATACTTTTGATTCTATGTTTAACATCTAAGTACAACACTGGTCAGCCAGAGTCTTCAAGACATACATCAGAAAGGAACCTACTCATCAGCTTCTTGCTGTGAATGCAAAAACAGGCAATTAGAAGACAATATCGCGTGGCAGATGGTGCACAAAGAAGATTGGTAGGAAAATCTGCTTCACTTGCTGGAGACAGATGACACTTCTGATAATTGTGCATGTACCAGCCACAATCATCATCACAAGGAAATCAATGAATGGGTACACAGTGATGATGGAAACCTGATATTCCCAAATTCAGTAAATCTGAATAGATCTGGAAGCAGCAGATAACTGTACTTTTTTAAATAAATAAATGACAAAATAAATTTCTTTCCTATAGAAGCTCTTGTCTCTATTCTTGTGCCAATTTTTGCTCATCCTGGTCTGCCAGACATGCTTGGTTTCACTTTGTTCAGCTAATCAGGGCCCTATACTCTTACTCAAGGTCTGTAAATTGACATCTTTAGGCACATTCCTGGGATTCACTTTTTGGAAGGAAGAATGCTAAATTTTCCTGGTATAGACAAGGAAATGTTTAGAAGGGAAAACAAAGCACAGCTTCCATTCTGTATAGGAAATAAGATTGCTCTGCAAATCATGTCTGAACCTTCCATGCACTTTTGTGAAGCAGCCTTGCCACTTCATTAAAACAGAAGAAAAGCTGTTTTGCTAACAAGATGAACCAGGCAGCACCTTCTTGCATTAAGTAAACCCTCCACCATGCAGAGGGGACAGGAAAAAGGTACCTATCTATGACCAGTTCAGCACTGTCTGTCTATCACTGCCCAGTGAGCAGAACTGTAGAGTGGGAAGTATGTGTGCACGGCCACACCTACACACTAAGCCTTTCAAGAGGGTCTTGCTTTGCACTAGCTGGATGTGGTCCCATGTGCTGTTGAGTGTATGGCTGGAGTGCATTCCCATTTGTTTGAAAGGTTATCCAGTTCACTTCCTCCTAAACTTTTCTCTGATCACAATCAAAGCAGGACACATGGAGACTTTTGCTTCATAAGTCCCATCCTAGTATGAACTAAGTTGCTAATGGAGACAGCTCAGGGATTCCCCACTGTCCATTCACGTGGCACAGCAGAGACACTCAGAGAGCTGAAGGGGACAGTAAAAACCCACTTTTATAACCCATCAGGCAACAATTCCACAACCTCACAGTTGTAATACCGATGGCAAAATTTTCCATGATGGTAATGGCCTCCAGGTCCATGAGGTCTGGCTCTTTTTGTTTCCCTGAGCCCTACAAGCCAACTGTGACTTCACAGGGTACAAATTAAGGTTATTCTATGTTCTACATCCATGTAAGGACATTTGTCATGAGGTCTCTCCCTGCAGAAACCAAGGGGATATTGGCATGGACCCTGAGCAGAGCCAGCTGCCTGCCCCACCAGCACCTTGAGGCCCACCCGTCCCCCTGTGCCGTCGAGCTATGCCAGTTGAGAGCAGACAGAGTAAGTTCTTAAATGGTTACTGATTAAATAGGGGTGATGGAGTATCTGAGGAGGCTGCCAAATTGCCTCATGATTAATCAAAATCTTAAAAAAATTCAGGGAATCTGAGTGCTGCAAAATCTCACTCTGTTTTTCATCTCTCGAGAAGGTAAACACATGAGCCCACTCCACATCAGAAGTTAATCAGCTTGGGAGACCCCAGAGCCAACAAACCTCATAGCCATTCCCCTGTCTTTTTCCTAATGACTGTTTTTTAGCTAATGCACTCTCTTTCTTGCCCCTCTTAGGGCATGTCCCTCAGCCTGGCCTCCTGACCTCTCTGCTCCTGGCCATCACTCTCGACCTCCATGAGCAGTGGCTCCAGAGGCTCCCCAGGAGGAACACGTAAAAGCCCATTGCACAGGGGCAATAGATGCACAAATACACAAGGGCAGAGTTAGGCCATTTGTTTCATTACAAAAGTGAGAGCAGTTGAATTAGGTCAATTTGCAATACAATACTTCAGGTGAAATCCCCTTCTTTTCATTCAGAGGTTCTTCCATGCTCCTTCCCTTCTCTCAAGTGAAAAATCTTGAAAGATTCCTCCCTCTGTTGCCTGAAATGCTCCCTGATGACTCCAAGTATCCTGGAATAGGGCAGCTGACTGCTCTGCTATTTATTCCAAGACACTAAGACTGGAGATCCAGCAACCAGCATGCCTTGAACACAGGGGATGGGCAGGCAGGAACTGCCCTTAAATTAGGAATGTAAAAGTTGTAATTTTGGACAGGAAGACAAGCTGGTAATACTAGTTTTTTTTGTGGTGCGATCCACTGAGAGAGAATATGGTGTCAGGGCCATTTGCCTGGGGTATTCTTGCACCCCTAACCATCCCTCCGAATGATTCAGGGCTGTGCTGAGCAGTTTGCTAATGACTGTCAACTGCTTCATTTTACATACACCTGACTTGCAACTTGCTGACTCTGCATGTTTGCTTTTTCCCTGCCCAGCAATGTCAGTCACAGGATGCTGGAAGCAGCTGGGAAAGCAGCAGGATCGCCAGCCACCATCCAGGGCCAAGAGCCTTGTGGGGTTCATTTCTGCCCACAGCTGACTGAAATACTCTGTGCTGCAGTGCAGGGAGACATGGAAAACCCTCTGACACATATGGGCTGTGATTTCTGCTTACACAGAGCGGATAAGCAAGCACCAAGACAGAATATGGCATTTCTCTAATAATAATTTAAGTTTACATGTCAATGCTTTGAAACTTAAACATGGGGGGAGGTAATTTTCTGCATGGCAAGGCACATGTTGTAAAAACTTTGGGCTTCTGAGTAAATGGCAGTGCTGGTCTGTGAGACCACAGACATCGACACATGCCTGCAAGCTGCTGCTCTGGGCCCAGGCGTGAGGGGCAGAGCTGCAATGCTTTGCCATTACAGCCATTTCTGCCTTTTTCTTTTGATCTCCTGTGTGCTCAGTTTCCCATGGCACCTTCTCAGCTACAGTGTCTGTGGCCACACTGCTTGGGGTGCATCTTCTCCCCACAGAAACAGAAAAATGAAGTGAAATGAAAATATATATTTTATATATGTTTGTGTAGAAGTTTTTTATATATGAATTTTGCTAATTTGTAGAGGGAGACAGACAGGAAATTTGTATGTTTGTCCTCACTGACACTGCAAATAATGTAAAGTCTCTATTTCCTCCGCAGCTGGCTGAAAGCTCAGCCCTTTCCACACAATGAGAGGAAATGTAATTTTCTGTTTGTTGTATTGTTGGAAATTTTCGTTTTTACAGCTGTTATTTGACTCCCTCTACTTTTTATAGTATGCTCTTTTTTCTCCTCATATGCAGGTTTCTTCCCTAAAAACAAACCTTTGGAGGTTCTGTGTCACAGTCCCCAGCTCTCAGATCCATGTTTGCAGTGGGCCTTGCATCTGGAAAGAGCAGATGAGCCTTCAGCCCATGGTGCACTTCGTGCCCCAGCCCTCCTCCCCTCACTTCCCAGCGTAGCCACCCCCAAGGGACTCCTATGAAAGATGATTGAAAACAACAACATTGGTACCAGCTGATCTGGATGCGCCTCAAATATTTGCCCCATGAACCATCCTTCGGACAAATGTTTTGAATTATGTGTTTCCAGGAACAAGCCCTGGGGAGTAGTCCAGAGCAGCTTTCCCAAACATGTTTGCCTCAAGCTGGTGTCTCTGCCACACAGGTAAAACCCTGCCCTGCAACCCTGGCCTTGCTGCCTGCACTCCCACCTTTCTGCAGGGGCGTGGGCAGGACGGGGCAGGCAGCAGGGCAGGGCAGGGTGCCCTGGGGTGATCTGCTGGGCAGGCACGGCTCTGTGCAGGCTGCAGGGCACTGAGCACGGGCAGGACCCTGGTGCTGCAGATCCAGGCACTGTGCCGGGGTGCCAGCAGTACAGACTCTGTACAGCACAGGGTGGCCACCTTACAGGTCCTGGGAGTCTCCCAGGTTCATCTCCATGTTCTTCTCGGGATGCAACAGTGTCTTGTTATCAAACCTCCCCCTATGAGATAATTCACACAACAGTGGAGTTTGATCCAGCCCTCACCTGGATTCCAGTCTGCAGTCAAGCAGCCCCAGTTAACAAAGTCCTTAGTGCCTTACAATACCAACCTTGGCTAGCAAAACAGAGGGAACTATAGAATCACAATAAGGCTGCTGTGTATACACAAAGGCAAGATTAATAAACCATTGTCAGACTTGGGCTAAGTCAATAGAGTGGAACTGATTGGAAGCCAGGACAGCAGGCAGGTAATCATTAATCTGTATGTGTGATACTGAGTTTAAAGACCAGATGTTACTTGAAACCCCTGCAGATGCATGGGGTGTCCGGGAGGGCATTGCAGACTGTTACCTTACACCCTGCATGGAGAGCAGGAAGAGCTGCATTCTTTGTGATTAACCCAGCTTGAACTTTGAAATCCAAGTCCCAAATATTTACAAGAAAATTGCAACTAAGACGAAGGTTTAGGGTTTAAAAGGTCCTTTGATTCTACAGTGTGGGTCAAGCTTCCTATGGGGCTTGGGGCAAGTCCCTTCACCTCCTGGGTCAGAATTCTGCCCATGTCAGAATACAGATCTTCCTCAAATGTATTTCTTTTGCTTGTCTTATTTCCAGGACAAATTATTACTGAAGTTTTAGAAGGGGGGGGGGGGGAAGGAAGAACAAATCAATACCAAAGGTAAAATTCTGAGAGTTTTCACTTATTTCAAAGAAGAACACAGCTGGTCAGAGAAGTAGCAAACATTTACAAGTTCAAAAGAAGTCTTCTGCTAAATACTAGGATAGTGGTTTTTTACCCAGTTCATACAATTACTGTAGGAGAAGGCATCAGTTTCCAGGAATCACAGCTTCACAGCTGCAAACTTCATGTGTGGGGAGAGAAGGTCTTATATTCTGAGGGCTTTAACAGAGCAGTGCCCTGGGTGACTTGAAGCCCCTCAGGGTGCAGTGTGCCCACCCTGAGGCTGGCGTGGGACAAGCCCCAGCATGGGCACCCACAGAACAATCCCACCAGCACACCCTGCACACACAACTTGCTGACAGAGCAGGCTACTTATCTTACCCTTGTGAAAGTGTTTTAACTTACGAATAAAATATTGTTTTACCCTCTGCCCTGCTGCTCAGTGTAACTCCAGCATTAGCTTTCATAGCTATAACAAACTTCCTAAGCAAACAGCTTTTAATTTCTCCTTCCAAATCAGGCTGGATAAGGAGCAATCAAGCTCAATTTGGTGCAGTGGCCAGTTCACTGCCCCTTCCTCTGCCTCTGCTCCCTCTGACCCTTGAGAGAGACAGGACTTAGTGCTTCTTCTTTACAGCTCCCCTTGAACTCAGTGGGTATTTGTCCATGCATTTGCATAGATTCTTTAATTCCTTGGAGCCAGGACAAAGTCTCTGGAATGTTTAAAGCTGTGGGGTTTGAGTGGAACTCTTTCCTGGAGGGGGACAAATGTAGCCCTATTGTGTCTGCATGAGGTGTTCCTGTGTCACCTGTGCAACAAACAGGGCTTAAGTTGCTTTTGCAAGGTGGCAGTGGCTGGTCAGACTCCAAGGTGGGAGTGAATCTCCCCATCATCTGTCCAAAGAGCACAGCCCCAGCTGCAAACAGAGTTGGCAGGAGGGGAAGAAGGGAAGGGAGGTGATGGAAACTTCCCAGGGGAGGGTTATTAAAGAGCCTGAGCAGGCTCTGGTACATCCAAGCATAAGTAAACTTCACAGTGTCAGGGCCGAGGGCCCTGTTTTGTCTCATGACAGCACCTTCGAAAACATCTCAAACATTTGTTTTTCTTTGTGCAGCCTCACATGCCACCACCCAGCACCAACAAATACAAGCTCCTCACTTTTAAAGCACAGCCTTATGAGGAAATATTATTACAATGAGCCACAGCTCATGCCTGGAGTGAAGATAAAAATGAGCGCAGGCAATAGAAGGCGAGTGAGAGCGTATGCACAAAGTAGCAAAGAGAAGCAGGACAGGAATAATTGCAATGGCTCCCAGGAGCCCAGTGGGGAGAAGAGGCCTTCAAAAAGAAATTCAGAAGACCTTTCAGGAAGGATTTGTTGTGGAATTTGTAAAAGCTGTTTTATAACTCTTCTGACTGAGATGGCCATCAAAAATGGGCAGGTACACTTTTTTATGAGGTACAGTGAATCTGTTGCTGCTGTAGTAGCACCTCCAGCAGAAGCTGCTGCTGTGCCCCAACAGGGTCTGTCTGATGGGGCAGAAGTTTTGCAGAGCTCAGGTGAAATGTGGGGCCAGTAACTGACCCCTGCTCTGCTCTGGATGAACAGGCCTGACTCCAGAGAATAGGTACTCAGCATGCTCCAGAGTTCACAGCTATTGGAAGACATCGCCACTAGTCATCCCAAACCACTCATGGTTTTGCACATCCTGGTCTCAAGTCCTAGTCTTCTCAGGAGACTCTAATGCCAAGGACAGCAAGACTGGCTGGGAGAGGCAGCTGATGAGGACATCACGTAGACACAAAGCCATGGATTTCATTGAGTTTAAGGCAGAAGATCAAACTGCCTGCAGATTAGGCATTTAGCCAGTAAAGTTTTGCCTAATTACTTGTCACTTGAGCCCATAGCCATGAACTAGACAAAAGCACACAAATCCTCAGAAAACAGAGCTACTAACTGCTACCAGTAAGGAGAAGGGCTCACTCTGCTAACATCCACACACAATTCATCAGTCAATAATTCCCTGCTGGGGAACCAGGCAATATCATCCTCATGGGATTTCCCTCATAGGGAAAAAGAGCTTCACTGTAGGCCCAAATTAGACCCCAGGTACGTAAACAGGGAAGGCGGGGAATTCAACTGGCCATTTCACATCCTGTCTTCTCAAGACTTACAAGATTTCCCCCACCCCTGTGCTGTGTTGTGGATCCCTCCCAGCATCCCTCTAGAAGTGCAGAAAAGGGTACAGATTTTTGCACTCATCCTACCAGAGCTGTGTTGAAGAACTCCTTCCCTGTACCTCTCCAATGGACATCCAGGCAACCCTGGTAGGTCCAAGATTTCCTTAAGCCCCTATTTTGCTCCAGCCTGGTGTTAAGCTCCTGCTAAGGCTCTGTGAGCTGCTGCAGTCATGGCCTCAGCCCTTATCCAAGCCACTGCTCGCCAAGACCATGCATCCCTCCCTGGGACTGTCATCAGTGTTTCTCTCCATTTCCATTTGCAAAGAGCAACTGGTTTGAAGGAAGGGGAAGCTGAACCCCCTCTGCCATCACTGGGACCATCCGTCAGCTGTAGGGGTCACAGTCTCACACCTGCACAGCAGCAGGGTGGTTGTCCTGCGCCTGGCACTTTCCTGGAGGCCTCCCCATGCCCCAGGCCTCTTGTGGTTGCAGACTTGGCAGCTGGCATAAACTGGCTCCAATACACATCTTTTCCTAAATATTATGTTTTTCAGGGTGTTGGTTTTAGCTGTTACATTTGGCAGGTTTCCTTCATTACCTTTAGCAGCAACGATTTACTGACAGGAGGGAAAATTTGAGGATACTAATGGACTATTCCAGCTCCCCTACTTTGTCTCCTATGCACATACATGCCACCCCCTTACTACAATGCCCAGAAATGGGGCTAGGTGGTAAGGACTGGTGCTCAGGGCAGTGTATATCTGTGTCTTTCTCCTTGCAGAACATTTTCTGGATCAGACTTTCTCTCTGAGATTTGGTTTTCCTTTGTGTTTTTTTCATAATTCTTGGTAGGATGAGATGTGGGGTAGATCAAGAGGTTCAGATTTTCCTGATGGGAGACATGTACGGGGTTTTGTCCTTCTTAACATTGCAGACTGGCATTTTAAAACTCCCTCTTAAATGCCAAAATAGTAGCTACTGGCTCATCAGAGTTCAGATCCTGTGTGCTGTCTGCCTGTAAGGACCTCAATGGACAGATGCTCCCTGCCAATTTCTGAAAAACCTAATCTTATTTCTATAGCTACTTGTGAATATTTCAGCCACAGAAATACCTGTTCAGAAGAAAGAGGGAATGGGAGGTGGAGAGAGATGGGAAGAGAAGGGGAGAGAAGATTCTTTTCTTCTTTCTAACGCAGTTCTTTGATCTGTGAATATGGGTTGTTACCTCAGCATTAGGATTTGGACTGCAGGTTCACAGGAAAGAAATGTAAAACCCTTCCCCTGTTGTGAGGGAAGGATGCATGAGCGGAAATAGGAACATAAATATTCAACTGAGACATAAGATGCTTACCAAGGCCACCCAGTGAGTTGACTTTTATTCTAGACCAACCTTCTGTTCTGTATTTGTGAATGTCTTTTGCCATGGGGTGCTCAGCTCCAAGAGGGACCACAACTACCACTGTTATGCCAATGGCAAAGTAATGCCTCCTGTGCTTCATGTGCTGAGCTTTGCTGCAATCCTCTCACCAAGCCTCCTCCAGAAACAGTCAGGAAGCTCCTCAGGACGGAATATGTAGGGCAGGAAATCTGTTTGACAGGGCTGATTTCTGAACACAGCGGATGGGCTTCATCTCATTCAACACAAGCCGCTGGAAGGTAACAGCTGGGCAGCCAGTTCTTCCTATTTCTATTGTCACTAGAGCAAGTGAAGAAAAATGGAAGAAGTAGAATCATTTACAGTGTGTCTTCATGATTTCAGACCTCTGGGCAGGTGAGATGAATCCTACTCTGAGGAGCTTTGCAGGTTTTGGTCCAGTTTGCTGAGAGCAGGAGTTCACTGCCAGCCCTTTTCTCTTAGTTTGTTCTCCACATCTTGACTTGCCTTTTGGAAGCTCCCAGTGTAGCCAAACCTAATGTAATCTCCTGGGTTTTGCTCTGAAAATGGATGTCTGTACACAAGAGCTAGTTATTCCTAATCCCTGGTGGTTCAAGACCTGCTGGTGCAGCTTTACAGGAGCGGGGTGTTGAGTGCCCTCACAAGACCACTGCCTCCTGTGCCCTGTGTGTGCTTTGAGTTCAGCAGCAGAGACACTGAGCTCCCCAGCTCATGCTGCAGCTGCCTCTCAAACACCATTTGAGGATCCAGGCGAGACAGGAGCACTTCTTGTGCTGCGTGCAATATATGCAAGTTACAGGATATTTTCTGTCTCCAGGATCTCACAGCCTAAATTAAGACAAGATTGCAGTGAGAGGTGTCATGACAACTGACAACAGGGAGAAAAGGGGATGGGAAACAGGAACATTGCTACAATACTGTCTTTCTTTTAGCACACTGCCCTTTTGTTTAAAACAAACTTTCCTGTTTTCTGTAATGATCTCCCAGCACATCCCACTTCACTCCTGTTTATCTCTGTCGATATCTGGTGCTTATATTGCATTTTTAGATACATAATTCGTCAACTTCACATATGGTTTTAATAAGCAGTTGTTATCTGCACAAAGTGGTTGCAAAGAGCATCTGACTGATTGCAGAAGGATGCCTGGAACTGGGGTTGTTTTCCCAGATGAACATAGGCAGGACATATTTGAGACCATTTTTTTCTCCATTCCTTCTCTTCGCATATGTATTCTCAGGACTCAAAGTCCGGACAAGCAGAACATCACAATGTCAACCAAGGGAAGATGTAAATCTCCTTAAGTAATTTTTAATGAAAAAAAATATTGAGTTACTCAGAGTGCCATAGTTTCTGGGTGGCTGGTTTTAACTTTAGCAACCCACACTTAAAGGGAAATTTTACAGTCTTAATATATTCCAGATGCTCTCCTAGTCCCAGATGAAAGCTCTGTCATCGTTTACTGTTAATATTTTTGTCAGCAGTAGAATTTTATTGTAATACCCCATCTTATTTGCAGTCACTATTAGTCACAAGAGAAACTTCCTCTACAAGTGATCCCTGGGTCACTCCTTGAGTGTCCCCTCTCACTCTATTTAATTAAAAAACATTAACTGCTTGTTGTGTCCAAGACCTGTCTATATAACACATGTATACAATGACTTTTTACCTGATGAAAACCATTTGCTTCTACTAGTTAGACTTAAAAAAAAATAAAGTTGTACTCTACAATAACAATAGCTGGCTTTATAACAGCTCTCTGGTGAAAGGAAAACAAGAGATCTGCTTTGAAAATAAACCTCCATGAACTTGGATCGACAAAAAGGGACATGCAGGTTTGCTGCAAAAACAAGAAACATATTTCACGCTGTTAATCTTTGATCAGATGGTACTTTCTCACAAGGAGAAAAGTATTTAAATGTGGCAATTTTGATCCTTTGTAGTGACCGATGGTCTGACTACAGAGGGAAGGGGATTTGGGGGAACAGTAGAGCAGATTATCAAAACACAAGTCTTCTGGATGGAAATCTGAGGACCTTCATTATTAAATGAAGAGAGTTAGAATAAAAAAAGTCACTATATGATGGGCTCCACATGATACTCATTTAGTATGCAAGTAGGAAACTGCTCTGCTATTTTTTTCTTACCCCTGTCTCCGTAGATTAACCTGGATTTTGAATAATCAAGTTTTGTTGCTCCTGCTCTTGGCTCACTACCTTCCTCATAGGCTCTGAAAGGACCCATGGGGATGCACGTTCTCCCAAGGCAGTGGCCAACTCTTGGGCAAGCAACTCAGCACTAGCATCAGGGTTCTGCTCTTTGGGAAAAAAAATGTCTTGTGCAGTCTCAGATTGAACCTCAGGGTTCAATCAAACCTTTTTTTTTTCAACATTTCCAAAGTTCTTCCAGAGTGAATTTCCCAAAGACTTACCTTGGTAGGAAATAGACCTCAACACTGTACCTCATATATATCCTCCTTTCACTTTGGCACCATGTCCCCATGATGCACACAGTGACAAGACAACTCCCTGCATACAGGGATTCTTTTCAAGAGAACCTGTCATCAAGTGCATGATAGGAATATTTGCTCTTTATATACCTAACCAGAAATTTTCTCCCATGTATGCCATTTTCCTATTTGGTTTCCTACTCCAAAACCAAATGTCTGCAAAATTATCATGTTGTAACTGGCAAAGCCTCAAGTCCCAGTGATTCTCATTTCAAGTGTGAAAAATATGATGAAAAATGGAGACCACTGATTTGGTTTTTATTTGCTCTGCAAATATAATATGTTAAAATGCTATGATTTTCTCCCTGTTGAACTCTAATATGGAAAATCCAACTTAATCAGCATTAGAGCAGCCTGGTGTCACCCCGTGAAGTCTAGCCAACTCCCCCTTCCCTTCTCTTGACCCCTAAATTAAATAGTTGCTCTCTAGTGTAAATATCTGGTGTCCACCTGCATGGATACTCATGAGCTGATCTGCCAGCAAGCTGAACACCCACTGGGGACTTTTTCCCCAGATCAGGCACTGACCTGGATCTTAGTCCTTTGTGAAGCTCCCAGGTCTTATGTGACAGGGAAGAAGAGTCTCATTGGGACCCTTATCCTGCTCCAACCTGGCTGAGTTGGCACACAAGCTGGAAAGGCTCTGGCTGGAGGAGGGGAAGAGAGTCTGATGGGCAGAGTGCAACCACACCATCTCCTTTACCTCTGAAAAGCAGGCTCGTCAAAAAGGGTACAGGCTTTCCTTTTCTAGTGGGATTTCTTCTGCAGCTGCTAGAAGCCTACAGAAAAACTTCAGCCCTCCTGGATTCTCTTGCTTTACCATTTGGGCACTTATGTGCATATTCAAGTGTTACTATACAGTGGCATAAGTGATGGATTGAGCTAGGACTTTAGGATTCAAGTGTGGACTTGTGCTCTGCCAGGAGAACAGCTGTGAAGGTGCCTCTGTGGCACCCTCATATGAATGGGCTCCCTCTTCATGAGCGCAGAAGCCTTTCAGCACCCCAGGGTGGGATCTGTGCCCAGGGACCAACCTGCCATGCTGCTCACAGAGATGTGAGAAAGGCTGCTGCTTCTCCAGGAAAGTGAAGGTGGTTGCCACAAATGCAGTGGTAATGCATACTGTTTGAAAAAGACCCTGACAGAGGAGCCAAGGAGAAGGGATGATTTTGTACTTTTACTTCAAAATTATTTTTATTTGTATGTGTACAAGAAAAATACAGAAACTCGCTGTTATTTTTAACTCAGCTCAACTTCTAGCTGTAAAGGTTGGGTATAATACATGCAGCACAAACCCACAGACCATATAACATGTAGATAATCAACACTGTGGGACTGAGTTAGAGATGCAGAGAGGCAGTGCCACTGCAGAAGGGATGAGTGGGGACCCTTGGTTGGCTCAGAGACAATGTTGCCTAAGGCAGCTGCACAGACTTCACATCCAACAGGGCTGGGGTGGGCACCCCTTTCACCCAGCTCTGCCAATCAACAGAGCAACCAGTCTAGGTGGACTCTGCAGAGCTTCTCTCATTTTTTACTTGCCCCAAAGACTCGTTTTGTTTCTGTGCCAACCACGATGTGGAGTTTCAACACAAGCTCTTTGGTGAAATGAAGCCAATCACCCTGAGTTTGTGGCATATAGTATACCTTCCCTCCCAAAGTGGAATGCAGCTTTGGAAGACCAGAACCTTATCATAAAACAAGATATTGTTGTCTGTGTGTGAGTACAAGCAAATTAATGATGAATCAGCTTTTTATGAATTCCTCTTTTCATCCCTTTCCTATTTCTCACCTGTCTCTTGCTTTTAAGACAGATGGCGTAACTTCCTTTGCAACTTTGGTTCCCATTGCTCACCTCTCATCTTGCCACTGGGGAGCACTCCTAGGTAGGGCAGCTCATAAATAAATTTTTTCATACAGTTTCTCAGTGAGATCTGCAGCCTATAAACAATCCATCAATGTTGAATAAGGACCTAATTCAAGCTGATGACCCTTAAGGATGAACAGAATACATTGAATAAAGACAGATGGGTTATAGGTTTTGCTACTTCTGTAAAACATGCTTTATATTAAAATAAATACATTACATGTGAACTTAGATATGATCCAAAATAAAGCCCATGCAAACTATAAGTAGGAATTGCCAGACACACAAAACAAACAGTCATCTGCATAAATGGGTAAGTAAATCAAAAAGCAATTGTCATTTCAGGTTTAGAATGTGTAATGTAATGAGACTAGATGCATTACAGAAGATCCTGCTTCAGTCTTACTCTGTTCTAAATTTGTTGTTCTGAAATAGTAGTTCAAAGTTTCTTTTTCTGTAATTAAAGATGAGTGTAATTTGCAATGTGTTTCTGTAAACAGCATATGCAGTTCCTCAGGACTTGCATCATTAGGGCTGTGTTAAAAAAGCCTGGATACTGCAGAGTAAGGATTTTTTTTTTATAGGATGGAGCCCTATTAAACAGCAAACATTTCTTACCCCCTGAAGGTCATGGGAACCATTTCCCATAGAGCTTTGCCCTGGAGTTTCTAGTTAAATGGCAGCCATTTTATTAAAATGTCTGTTTTCTGTCAAGGAAACTTAGCACATCTTTAACTGTCAGAAAAGGCTATACAAACATGCATTATAGCAGAACACAGAATTCATATACATTTGCTAATAACATGCTCTGACTCCACCGATAAAGATAGGTTTATCAAGCCATGGAGTCACCACTGTCACCATCAAGGAGCTTTACACTCAATCAGAGCTGAAGACCACAAAAAAGTACTGCAGGAATAATGTTATCTCTGCCCTCAGGCAGAGGTACATACTTAGGCTGTGGTACATACCATTGTGTTTGTTATTACTGTCTTACTTTGAACAGTGCCTGTTATGGTAGGAAGATATGGGGTATCTTTTCTTCATAGCAAAAACCAGTAAAGCCAAAGGCCTGGACTCAAATCTTGTGGGGTCCCATCCCACATCAGTAAAGAGCCACTTCTTCATCCTGGCAAGCCACTCAGCCACTCCATCCTTCCCACACTGAAACTTATACACTTCATCACCACATCTGAGCTCAATTCTGAGCTTCCCACTGGGATTAGCTTCTCACGTGCTTGCTCTCTTTTACTCTCTCTTCCAGTATATACAATGATTTGAATTTTCTAACAACACACACATGTTATTATATATTTAAGAGAAGGTAACATCAAAGAAACAGAGTTTATACTGAGGGCAGAAGGTGATGAGGTATTTCCTGGGGAAGTTCACACTACGGTCTTAAGGCTGCTAGACATTGTTGTGCTGAGGAGTTACATTTTTAGTAAGCTTAGTAGTTTATGTAAGTTTGTGTAATGTGTGATGTTCTTTAGCCAGTGTTTAGTATGCAGTATGAGTTATTTGGCTGGGATTTGTATGGCAACACAGTGACGGGAGAGCAGAATACAGACTGTAAATTTATGGTACACAGAAGTTTCTTAAGTTCCCAGTTGAAAAGATGGTGTTCTGCAGCACAGCACAGACACCCTTGGATGCACACTGCCCTGAGGCCCTCTGCTGAACCTGCTTCAAGGCACTCTGCTGAACCAATCTTCAGCAGTTTTTGCTGTCAGGCCAAAGATCATTTGCCTTTGAGTTTGTACAACAATTCAGTAATACCTAAGTACCAGTTCAGATGTTAACACACTATAAATATTTACTGCTCTTACTGGGTTTGAGAGACAACTATTAAGTTTGCAGCTATGAATAGCCGGAACTGGAAGAATATGTCTTGTGACTGCTGAGAGGTCCAAGAAGTGGCAGAAGAGAAGGCAGGAAAGATGAAATAAGTCATGGACTTCGGCAGAGATCTGGAGAGACGGTCCATCCAGGGAGTCAGTTTGTACAGACTGTCAAGAGCCAGGACCTGACCAGAAAGCACAGGAGAGATGAATAGGCAGAGAAAGGAAACATGGAAAATACCATGGATAAAAGAGAAAGAGAAACAGGAGTAGGTAGATGCAAAACTGATGCAATCCTAAAGCAAAAGCACTCAAGCATCATTCCATAAATGACCAGATTCCAGGTACTTCCTTTAGTATAAGATGAAGACATTTGTGTGGAGGGGCATGCAGGGATGTATGGGCTGAGGTAGACTGAGAGCATTTTAGCACTACAGCAGGAGGAGTTTTGTAATCCTGCAAGACATTTGATATAAGAGGGCTATATAATACTCCCTTTCTTATTATTGCAAACAGCAAGAGAGCCGCCAAGTACGTGCATGCTCCTACCTGGCACACTTTGAGGGACACACAAGGAAACCATGTAAAGAATAAGCACTGTAAGGAGCTGGATGGAGCTGCCTTGTTAGAGAGCACAACAAAGAAGCCCTAAGAATAACATAAGGAAAAAGCAAAAGGAAGCAGAAAGCCAGAAGGATTTGGAGGACACATCCAAACTACGATTCAGAGAGCTTGGAGAGCAATCCAGACAGAGCACTGCTATCTGCCATGTAGCCAAATGATTTGTCACCAGTATGTTTGGGATATTTCCATGAAACTTATTTCTTCTAGGAAGGACTAAGGAACTGCTGGTGTGGATCACACAGCTGAGTACCTCCTGCGGTAGGAGATCCAGAAGCCATGGACATGGAAGAAGAAACATTAAGGAAGCTGACATTAGGGAAAAGATGTTGCAAGGAAAGGTGTCCCCAGGAGTGAGGTGACATTCTGCTCTATGGCCTCAACGTTGAGATTCTTTCTACTGTTTAAGTCTAGAATGTAAGTGGTCATTACTGGTTTGCAAATCAACATTTAATCCTCATATTTGAAAATTTCTTAAATAGAGCATTGCCACTAATTACTGTAAAAAATAAAATTTATTTTACATTATAGAAACTATCAAGTATGTGTATCATTATTTCTTCAGTGTCAGGAATTACCATGATTACCCTGGTTTCCCGTTTCAAAGTTGCATTGTTCTATATAAAGAAGAAGTTATTTCAGGATTAGTTACAAGAAACATCTTAGATGATCCCTGCTTGAGCCATAACCCAGCCCTGTTTCCATAGAAGTTCCTGCTGACCTTACATGTCATGCTTTCATTATTTAACGTATTTTCTTCTTCTATTGAGACATACTTACATTTTATGCTGACATTAAATTTTCCTGGAGATATTTCGCTAATGCTCTGCATAGATTTTGGATTCTTGTAATTATCTATGAAGATTTTCACCTGATGTTATTATTTTTGTTTCACTTGGCATCTACATCTGGGAAAGAGCCAAGGGAGGAAGTGACAAATCCATCAGCTTAAGACAGGAAACCCTGTGATTTCAGAGCTGCTCGTATCTTGTTAGAAGTTGCTTTTCCCTTTGGCTATTTCATATTAACATCCTTTCATAGGGTAGTTTCTCCATTCACATCATTAAAATGTATCATGTATTTATTCGTCAAAAACTGACTGGAATAAGTCTAATCTTGCCTGTTATATACTTCACCATGTTTACACATCACCCAAGAAAGCAGATCTTAATGGGACATGGGGGCATGACTATATAAAATATAACATAGTAATAAAGTTTTACAGAAAGAATGAATCATTTGTCTAATTGCTATCCTGTTTATAAACTATTTTGCCTGGAAGACGCTAAGTCAATCACAAATACCACCTTTTCTGTGTATATTTCTAACATATTTCTGTGAGATCTTTCCTCCTTTGCCTGAGGCACAGTGGAAACAAGCAGCAGTCGCTCACTCCAGCTTCTTCTCCATGTAAAAATCTGTGTATTTCAACTTCAGAGAAAAGGGGATTTGCAGTTTGCTTCTCTTAGTAGCAACTCTCAGGGTCTTGAGATGCTTATTGCAGTAGAAAAGCAAGCAAGAATAATGGCATTGATTAAGTTGTGCCTAGCAAAAACCCTGGACAGAGACTCAGAATAGCAATAAAAACATTGCAAAACAATATAAATTATAAATACTAGTGTGATTAAAAAGTCTCCCTCTAGAGCAAACAAGTCAGAGCACACAGAAGGAGTGCTACCTCTAATAGCTGCCCCGAGTTGCACAATAACTAACATCTCCTATTAGGAGTTCTCACCATTCCCCAGGCCTCCACCAAGCAAAAGGCATTTTAGTCCCTAGTCACTGGTCCCAAGAGGGTTTGGTGCCTCCCTGGGTGTCCTCTAACTGCTCCTGCTGCATTGCAACACTAACAGGGGAAGCACAAGGACGTGGGCGATCAGCAACAAAGTCTGGAGAGAGACTGTCAGAAAGAAAAGGGAGATTAGGATGAGGGCTGCACTGAACCAGAGCCAACCAGTCAAACCATGGTACTTACACAATAAATAACTGTGATGACAACTTTACTCACCTTTCAGCACTTGCCCCTTTTAAACAATTCTGTGGTATCTTGTGCCCTTACTACTAACAACGTATCATCGTGGGTGTTGACATTTAACCTGTTTGTCAACAGATCCATTTACATCTCATTTCACTGGCACCCCATGCACGAGGCAGTAAGCGCAGAGCATTTTAGCACAAGTGATGAAAGATGTCATTGCTGGTGCCCTTTTGCGCTGCCTGCACTGCCATGAAGTATAGTGACCATCGGTAACAGGGATTTGAGTGTAATGTCTCCTTTCACCCAGCAAGGTCAAAAATTTATGGTTCTGACCTTTTCTCTCTCATCTGAGTGGGCTTGGATAATTTTCATGAGGAATAACATAAAATTAAATGGAATTGATGCAGGTTCAGTGAGAAGTGATGCAGAGAAAGGATTCCACCTCTCCCTAATAAAAATACTTCAGTGAATTTAATAACAAAGACCATAAAGTTCCACAAACTTTACAGTAAAGGTTGTAAGGTTGTTAAGTGTTTCAAAGGTGCACACAAGAGAACATGATTATTCCAAGACTGACCATTTATTCTTATCATTCTATAGTTTCTCAGATGTGTTGCTCAAGGTCTCAAATATATGTTTCAAGAAAAGAAAGTCTTGTTATGTCTGTGTTAGTTAAATCAGTCTAATTTCTAAGTGCTGTGCTCTTAGAGGGCTATAAGCACTTTGACTTTGTTTGGGTTGGTCACTTTGCACACGCAAGCTGGAGAGACACACAAGCCCTCATGCTGCATTCCGCTGATCTGCCCAAGCTGGCTCGGTCAGACCGCTGTCTGTGCTGACAAGCCTTGGAGGTTCAATGGACTCTTACGCTTTTCCCCGATTCTTATTTTTAAGGCCAACCAGGGTTGAAGTATTTGGCTGAGTCACTTTTCAGCACCAGAGTCCTCTGATGTGCACAGCTGCTGTACAGTCTCCAGCACTCTCCTCTCGCCCTGTCACTAGCAGCTTGGCACAGGAATAGCAGGAGTGCTGCTCACACCAGTGATGGAGGGCAACAGCCCAGCCACGGCAGGGAAGGGGTATTTTAGGGAATGTTGGCTCCTCCCTCACTAAGCATGACAGATGAGAGTCACAAAGTTCAGCCAAGATCAGTCCTGGTGGTGCTTAGGACTGGGGATTAGCTCAACCCATTGCAGACGCGACGGCTCAGTGAGAAATCATTTTCCAAATAACAAGTTGCTCTGTGGTCTCATTATCTGGAGTGATTTTCTTTTTTTTTTTTTTCCTTTTCCTCCCTCAGTGTTGTTTTTATTTTTTTCTGCACAGAAGGTCAATGCCAGTCCAGCTGCTCAGACACACATTGCAGCTATGCAGAGATTCAGACATATATCATCTGTGAAGCTGCAGTACAGATGGCATCGTGCATTTAATTTTGGTACAGTTTGGTTTACTTTAAATTTATTTTCTTGCTGTTTTCAACAAGAACAAGACACCACTTTGACAAGAAAAGATTTAGAGCAGCTCTGGACACTCATAAAACATGCTGATATGAGAGATTTGCAGATACCCTGCAAATTTTTTGTGCTGGTAGTTTTCTGGCTTTGCATCTGTAGATGCTCCCCCTGGCTGCAGTACACAAACCGAAGCAAATGTAGCCTTCCTTGAAGATAATCTTTCCCAAACTTTCTGCTAGGATGCATTAGTTCATCAATTCCCCAAGGTTTGGATCTCAATTTGGGACTTCTGCCAGAAAATGCAATTTTTGTTTGCATTCAACCTGTCCACTTTAGTGTGCGTACAAACTGTCCTCACTCTCAGAGACTTCAGTAAGAATTGTTGTTTAACAGTGTCTTTGGAAATATCAAGTCATAAGTAAGCTATGAAATAGAATGTTATTGTTATATAGATATTTTTAACACATTTGAGCACTAAGCAATTAGTAGAAACACATTTTGTTTCCTGTTAGCTAAATCCCTTGGTATCTAGTGTGGTCCCTCTTCAGTTTTTGTAGTCCAGCAGGAGATATAATTTGTACCAGCCCACGCAGGGCAAGGCAGCAAGAAATAAGTTAAATGTTGTGTATCTTTTCTTGCTGCTTCTTACTGCTACAGTGAAGTTTCTCTCTGCTGTGCAGCTTCATGTCCAGATTTCCTCACCAATACCACAGGATGCTGCAAGTACTAACCAAAAAAATGCAAGGATAAAAACAAATTAAAAGAGAGCAGATAAATAGGAGTTAGCAAGGATAACAAGACCAACAGGAATAGCTGTTACAACATGGGTTCTAACCCTAGCAAGACCACTAGGAGAGAATATTATATCCAGTAATGTTCCTTGTCAAACTTAATGGATTATAAGTACCTCAGCTGCTCCTTATATAGATAGTTTAAATTCACATTGTAAAACTATGAGACAGATACACTAAACACCTACCACTGGCCATCTGCTCCTTGTTGTTGCAGCTTGTGACCTGCCTTGCATTCCGCTGGGTCCACTATGTCCATGCTCAGTCCTTCCTCTCTGGCACAAAGGCATGGAAACTCTCCTAAATATGGGGCCCATTCAGCTATGCAGGTACCTCACCAGGATCAGTGGAGAAGCATGTTGGTTTTGTTCCTACAGGTGGACAACACTTTTCCAGACAGTCTAACTCCACCAGGAGAACTGCACTTTTAATGCCACTCAGTTTTCACAGAGTTGGCTTTATATGGAATGAGTCGACTCCAAGAAACCATAAGTAACCAGAATTTTTAAAGTTTTGCCATTCCTAAAGTACCACTAGATTGAGTTCCATGCTCTTGTTCCTTGGGGTCCCCCCCCAGCCTGCTGAGCCCCTTGGGCTTAGGAGGCACCAGTGCCTGGGGCACCATGTGAGCCTTAGCCTGGTGTGGGAGCTACACCCTGGCAGTGGAACAGGCATGTGAGCCACAGAGCCTGCAAGTCACCACAGCAAAATATACTTACTCAGAAGCCTGTTTTTCAGCAGAAATAAGGATCAATTTTGGTTAGTTTTTGTGTGTTTCTTTTTCATGTAAAAAAATTAATTTTTACATAATTATTTAGTTTGTTACGTGCTTGCTGGATATCAGCATTTCAAACCTCACCACCACAGTAGCTGCAGGGCATTACCACTAGTATCAAAACATGACACAATGCTCAGAAATACAATCTTTAAAACATGGGTTACCCCGCTGAATATTTTATGCTTTTTGTTTTTCACTTAGTAATTAGAAAGTGTCTTTTGTGTTTCAATAGAATTATTGTAGTAGGACACTCTACCAAAAAAGGCAAGAAAAGAGCTTTCATGCCAGTCAAGAGTTCTCTTTTTAGTTTTCTAGCAATGACAGAGTCACAAAATAGGAGTATTTCAGAGGTGAGCAATCTGGAGTTTGGTTAATCAGGAATGAAACAAAATCTGCAAGTGACAACTTGTTTTTGTAACAAAGGTTACCTCAAATCCAGGAAACATTATGCAATAAACCTCTCTTGTTTGCATTTCAAAACTGTTGCTAAAATATCGCTTCTAAGTATTTGAAGATACGCAGTGCCTGTCTTGCTCTCCTGCCCTCCTCAGCTTCAACAATGGATCAGCCTCCCTGACTTCTCAGACCTCAGCTGCCATGCATGTTTGTCAGTGGTTTCTCCCCCTTTCATTGTTGGTCTGGAAGGAAAAGGTGGAGCAGCTGGGAGAAGCTCTGTCCCACTTCCCCAGCCACCATCAGCCAAGCCCCCAGAGCAGACCATTTTCTCATTGTTGCATGACTAACATAACCCCAGGCACTTGAAGTGCATGGGAGTTTTTCCAGCCAGTGCTCAGAGGGCAACAGCAACCTTTCTTCTGGGTAGGGTCTTATGACTTATTTTATATTTTTTTTCCTTTCAGTAAATAGTTTGCTGGCACCATAGGTACAGCATAACAGACCCTAAACCTGGCATCGCTGGAAAACAACTCTACTTGAATCCTTTATATACCTCAATTTTCACACCACACAGGCCACACTGGTGACAGTGACAGTATATGCATTTTTTTTCAGGCGCATTCTCTAGGCAAGTTTTGCCAAAAATGGCTGAACTGATCATTTCATGGTTGCTGCACAAGGGCTCACAAGACAGAAACCTTGCTGGGCTGTGCAATATGTGCCAGAGCACAATACTGGCAGCGTGTGGTGGCAGCTCACAAGGTTGGAAAAAGCCATTTTAACTCTTGCCTGTGCTGATGCTGCCTTTTCTGGTTCTCTGTTGGTTATCCAGGAGACTGTAAGTCCCTGAGCAGGGTTAACCAGCTCCCTGCTGGGACCCTCATTAGGAGCAGCTGAGGCATTGCTGTTTCTTCTATTCCTCTGTTTACATCTGTTTCTCTGTTTCTGAGAAGCCTTGCAAAAAGCCCCCCAATTTATTTAGCTCTCACATCTGATTTGATTTGAAGCTTCTCAGCCCCTCACTCTTGGGTCTGGCCAGATCACTGGAGCAGAAGTCACAAGATTTTTTAAAAAGAAAACAACAATAAAAAAGCTGATTAGACAAAACTGTTGAAAATCTTCAAGAATTAATTTACAGACTAAATGTGATAGCTTCCCAGAATGGCATCTTTCCAACTGCAGTGTCCCTATCACTTCAGTCAATGATGGGACAGATTAGGCACTGAATTCCTGACAGCTGATTTACTGGAGCTTTTCTATTTATGAGAAAATTTGCCATTTAGTAGGCTTTGACCATTCTTTTGAACTTTGGAAGTTTATATTGCCTGATTCTGGCAAGTTTGCACCTTGGTGAATAGCTGTGTGCAGTTCAAAATCTACATGACCCCAGCAATGATACCTTTTACTTAAAAATGTGACCCATGTGTACTTCAACTACAAAAGGTCTGGTAAACAGAGAATGCAATTACACTTTAGCATGAGAAGAAATGCAGTGCTGGGCTAGACTAGGGGGTTTGAAGATGTTTTGCATGTTTCAATTCCAATGCTGTCTCACTGAAAGCTGAATTAAAATCCTATCCCAACCACAAAAACTGAACAACCAATTAATTACTAACATTGTCCCAAATGAGTTCTAAATAAAGGACAATGTGGCTGTCTTCAAGGCTGATATTTTAGGTATGAAACTCAGTTTCATGTTGGAGATCCTCCACTCTGTGGGGCCAGACCGACTGCTGGCACACAGTCTTGCCAGCCCAGTGGGAACTCAGTTCTGCGTAAACATCTGAATGATGCTATTAAGCATTAGCCCATGGCTGATATCTGTGAGCAGAGAGCATCACTGGCTAGTCCATAAAATCAATATGTCAATAAGCCTTACAGAAACATTGCAAAGTCTCCACAGGAAAGAGAGTTAAAACAAACTTTTAGAATTCTCTATTGCAGCAACAGTGTGTGGCTACAAACCCAACTACTGGTGGGCAAAAGGCATAAGCCAAAATCAGATCTTTATACTTTTGAAATAAGGGGAAATCATATTTCAGCTTTCACGCCTAATTTCTGTAGAGTTACTCTCTAACTAGCTCCACAATGTCCAGTCCACAGTAAAGAAAAAAACCCCCATCTTCAGTGAGTAAGGAGAAAATTTCTTGTGATTGACTCTCCAAGTTTTGCAGAACAACTTACAAAAATTACAGTCAGTAATTGTTAGACTGTAAACTGAACCAAGGGTTCAGTTTATAACTATATCCCAAGGATAGAAATACAGATTTAAGACCAATCTTGCAATAGAGGAGATTGTTTTGTTTGACTTGTTTCCTACAGAGGTCAAAGAAAGTCAGGGGGTTTTTTGTTTTGGTTTTTTTTGGGGTTTTTTTACAATCTAAATGCGTATCAAGTGATGGTTAAAATAGGAAAATACCCCAGGAGCTCTGGCCTCTGCATAGGTGCAAATCTGTAATTCAGCTGAATTCATACCAGAGCTATATTAACCTGAGTGCAGGTCAGCAAGTGGCAGGTGGGACACAAGGGCAGAGTGGGGCAGGAGAAGAGACTTGTTAAACCCTAAACTTGCAACCAGATCTCTGACAGCGGCTGTTCAAAGCCTGTAGAGGCTGCAGGCAAGCTGGGGGCAGGCAGGGCTCTGCCTGGCACAGGCGGCCGCTAAACCAGGGCCTTGTGCATCGATTTATTTTAGAAAGTCCAGGACACACTTACTGGACAGCCTAAATATAGCTCCACCAAAATGGAAAAACAATCTGGATTCAGCCAAGCACAATCAACAAACATTCTCACACCTTGGAAGTCGGGACATGCTGTAGGATGTGTAAAAGTCAGTTCTTTGTTGGGACAGCAGAAGGAGGAAAGCGTCCGAGGAGGGAGGACAGATCCCAAGAAGGAGCTGGGTCTTCTCTCTAAACACAGCAGCAGGTAGATGCAAGAGTCTGTCTGCAAAGCAAGCTCACTTGCAATACCATAAAGGAAAAAAAAAGTAAAGAAAGCAAATGGTAATTACATGTTTCTATCTCCAAAAACTTGCTCTGAAGCAAGATGTGGAGGAAATCTGGTTTTTACTTGTGTAAGCAGTTCTTGGCCAAATGTCTTCTCTTCCCTCCCCCTTCACTACTTCCCTAGAAATCCCCTTCCTTACTCACGCACAAACAAGGCTGTTGCCATAGAAGTCTTTTTGACTCCGTTAAAAAGCGATTCAAGAGGATCACCCGGTGGCTGAACTGGCTTATGCTGAGAGTAAGACAGGAAAAAGCAGGCTCTCTGGTGACTGAGGGAGAGCCCCAGCTCTGCTGTTACAGCTTGCCAATCTTGTTCTCTGGTTTTGCTCAGAAAGTGAAGCTGAACAGGAAATTATTGTGCTGCATGACACAGAGACGTACATTATGCAGTATTAGGAAGATTATGTTTATGAAATGTTATTTTTCCACTTTAACAGTTAAAACCCTTGGACTTGTTTTCTTAACACCGTTTTCATTTTCTGCAGCTATTTATGTTTTAATGCTCTCCTCCTCCAAGGGATCCCCTCCTCTTGCACTAATGCATAAGCTCCCTGTCTCCATAGCCAGCCCCAGGGCCTCAAGAAGGGAAGGCAAGTCCTGGTGCATGCCAAGCATGTGGGGAAACAATCCCCTTGTGCCTCTTCACTCCTGACCACTGCCAGAGCAGTGAGCCAGGCTCCTGGACACATGAGAGGCTTAGGGGACCGAGTGCAAGGAGCAGGTGGGGTGGCTGGTAGAGGAAGGGGCTAAGTGGGCCCTTCCTCCAGTGGCTGTAAATGTGGTCTCACCTCCTTGATCTTTCAGAAATGGTCTGTAGCAAAGTGCTGGAGTTACAAGGGGCTCTGTGACACTGAGAGTGCAGAATAAAATAATTCATCCCTTTCAAAGAGTAAGGCTAAAATAAAGTATACACTGCTCAGCACACTGTAAACATTAACAACCTTCTTTGTGGACTCTCTGCTGAGCCTTCTCTAGCTACCCCAGTGCTGCAGCAGTGGTTCAGCATTGCCATTGCAGATAAATGCCTTCCCAGGAAGGTTCTCCGAGTTAAGGGTCACTTTTGCCACAGAGAACTTTCACTTCTCACATGCTTGTAAGAGACAGGACTGCCCAGCTCCCAAGGTGCCCCATCACTGACCTTGCCCCACTGCCCTTTGCTGCTGCATGGCACTGGCCCAGACGTGTGCCACCGCAGTGGCTGTGCTGCTGCTGCAGGCACTGAGCAGCTGCAGGCTGCCCCATGGTCCCTCTGAATGGGCACACGCTCCCTCACAGGGACTCAAATTCCCTTTGCCAGCAGAGTGGCAAGGGATAGGACACACCATCCTGCCTTTAGTGGGAAGTGAAGGACAGAGAGAAACCGAGGCTGCCTGCAGGAAGAAGGAAAGGATGACACAAGGGAAGCAGTCAGGTCTGTTGGGGTGGATGGGGATGTCTGGAAAAGCTGGAGGACAGGCACATCCTCCCCAGCTCCCCTGGGGAATGGCAGCTGGCTGCTGAGCTCCAGCTGTGGGGTCTGAGGGCTGAGCCTGTTCTAGGCTGAGCAGGCTGTAGTACCCAAAGTGCTGGGTTGCCCTCTGAGGAACAGGATGAAATCCATCTCTTGATTAGCTGTTGGTTAATTAGCCTGTTGCACCCTGGGTGAGACAGAGGTTCTGTAGGAGCTGGAGCATCTGGCTGTGCAACTGGAGGCTCTGCTGCTGTGCAGAACGTGACACAAGGCAGCACAGGAGGTTTGCACAGGGGTGGGTACTGGCCTCTCCTAGCCTGGGGGCTGCCTTTGGTAGCTTCAATATTTAGTTGACATATTTTTGTGTTATTTTAAAACACACCCTGAAGTTCAATGCAAACCACTGTCACAGCCCTGAAGTTGAAAGTCAAGACAGGGCTCATGTTGTATCGTGTATGCGTGTGGATTTAATTACTGGGGGGGAAGGGAAGGCATTAACAATATAATCTCTCTCTGCTGAGGCTTATACAACTCCCAAGACATGGTCTGAGAGAAGTATCTGACATTTTTAGAGTGTTAAGGCTATGGATTTTTCATATTTTTTTAGAGCTAAACATGTGGAATGCATACAATATATTTTTCCATCCTAATTAGCATTTTCATTGGCTAAACTGTGCCTGGCCTGATAGTTCTAAGAGACCCACTGATTCCACATGCCAGGAGGGCTGCCAAGGAAAACAGATACACAAAGACAATGCAATTATGCACAATTTTAAGCAGCTTCCACTTAACCAGTGAACAGTGTAATACTAGTCTAAAAGCTTCAACCAGCCTTTGATGTAAAATTTGACTGTTGAAAGAGACAGAGAGAGGAAGACAGAGAGGAAAAAGCCCAGAACAGACTTTGCATACTGGAGCTGCATAAAACCTGCTGATCAAACTCATTGATTAGTTCAGTGCCATGATTTGAACCAAGGAAGGGCTGAACCTCAGTTTGAAAGTTGTTTCCTTCCCAGATGTGAACTCAAAAGATCACCTATCTGATTGGTATTTGATGTGCCAAGCTGCTCCCACTCACAGTAAATCAAGGAGCAAGGAGCAGAAGATAACTGCCAGCCCACATGGACAGCAATTCACTTCATTTATTACTCAGGGAAGTGTGTTCATTTTGCAAACAGAAGTGGCATTTTCCTCACTCGGTGTCACTAAGTGTCTTATTACAGCAGGGCCAGAAACTTACTGACAGCTTCAGATAAAAGTGCCCAGTGCCTCATGGCTCTAACTCAGTGAAAGCCGGACTGATGCAGATGTGGCCACTTATATCTCTTTAAAGGACAGAATATACAGCAGTGATGCCAGAAATTCTCAGGCGTTATTTATCTGGGAAATGATGTGTCTAAAAGGGAAAATAAAGGAATTTTGGCAAGCTGCCCATGCCAAATGTGAAGTGCTTTGCTGCCTTCTGGAAGCAAGCAGTGTAATCCTGAGGAGGTACACCTTCCCAGGCCTGCTGGGATGCAGCTGGGCTGTCTAAACCTAGCCTTTGCCTCTGCTAAGACAGGCCAGGAGCTCAAGAGACGAAAAGCAAGAGATACCTGTTCCATCACCCACAACAGCACTTCTCCACTAGCAGCTTTCAAACAGCTAATCAAAAAAAGCAAGCACAGACTGGTCTAATGCTTGAAACATGCCGTTGCCTTTGTGTGTCACTGTCATCCATTCCTGCATGCTCCAAAACCTGAGGTCTGTTTTTCAGGTGGGGCACTTGGAAAACTGTTGCCTGTGAAGCTGAGCAGAGCATCGTGTGATGAGGTAGCCCCATAGTGCAGCACTGCCTTTCTCAGGCCAAAAGCTTTACACTGGATTTCAAAATATTCAAGACTGAATCTTTCAGGCTCTGCTCTGTCTGAACTCTTCTTGACTTGCTTGCAGTTTTGTTTTACTCTGTATTGCTTCATTAAAATGTGGCAGCAAGTTCTCTAAGTGACTGAGTGTTCAAAGTTAGTTTGTTTTACTTTTGTATCTCTTTTCATGCTACAACCATAGTTTTACAGAGACTGTAGTTATTCTATGCAGAATGAGCTATTTTTGATAAATACAACAATGCAATGTAGGGGCGGACAGGTCTGCTGCAACATCCATGGAGAAGTGGAGACAGAATGAGGCACAGAGGAGCACAGGCATGGGATGGTGAGAAATGTGGCACAGGTGATCCCACAGCTATAACCATGTCTTCTTTCAACAAAATTCAAGTGAAGTTCAGTGAAGTTCAATAAAAGTGGAACTGGAGAAACCTCGTTTTAGGGTAAAATGAGAACAAGAAACAGTGCCCAACATATGTAAAAGGCACTCCATATAGTAAACTCCAAAGAAATATGGAGCTGCAGACCAGTGCAGAAAGAGAAAGGTGCAAAAAAACCAAGTTAGAAAACTTATGAAAATTACTCCAAGTAGATCCTGGATCTAGAAAGGAAACACCATCAGCCTGAACATCCTGACGTTCCTTGCAAAGCACTCCAGATGTCCCTGACTCACTGCAACCGCTCCAGCCCCACCAGACTGAGACCATCCACCTCAGGGCATGGCAGAGCAGCCTGACACCAGGAAAAGGGGTAGAAATCAGGCGTGTGTGAAACAATTTTAATTTCATTGTTATTCTTTCTTTTTCTGTAAAAATTAGATCTAGACTAGCAGTGACTCTTGAATTACCATTAAGGTTTCCAGTACTATAAGGCAAGTTTCTCCTTTACCTGCAAACAAAATTTTTTAACATAAAAATTTCTGGAATTATTTTAATGTGGTGTAACTAAAATGATATAGAGGCCCTGGACAGGAAAGAGTCTACTGATCTCTGATCTTCAGTGGGTTTGCTCTGGCTGTCACAATTCCCATGACTGAGATGTGGTATGGGGTGACTTCTGGAGGTCAGACAAGGCATGGCTGGGAGCTGCACAGCACAGCGTGTTCCTGGGTGAGGGACAGCTATTTCAACAGAGTGGCAAGCTTTCGCTCACCACAAAGAAATTACTGCCTTTCCCAGGAAAGGGAACACGACTTTCCTCTGATCCCACCAAGGAAACAAGAATCCAGGGACAGATGAACTGCAACACACCCTGTTTGTGTTAAAATACTAAAGATCAGGCCAGAAAATGCTATAGCCAAATTGATTTGGAAGGGCCAAGCTGGATTAATGAGAAGGAGGCTAGCAGAGGACGGTATGTGTATAATTTGTAACTTAACCCAGGCTGCAGTGATATGAAGACACCAGCTGTCATACCCTTCATGGATGCATAGAAAACATTTAACATGATTTAACAGGACTATTTGTATCAAGTGATGTTGAAGTTTATTTTTCACAAGACCTTTGCTGATAGTGTTTTCTTTATAGATTTTCCCTGTCAAAGTGTTGCCAAAACTCAGCAGGATGCAATTTCTTCTCCATTTTCCCTATAAAATGAAAACCACTGCAGTTCTGTGGGGCTAATCAGTCTAGCAGGTATCAAGTCTTTAACACCCTTTAATCAAGTCCTTTTTTTTCCCCCTTAAATGAGTTTCTGGGTTAAGGCACCTGGCAAACACCAACTGCAAAAATCAGAGGCTTGGGCGGCCTGGAGGGCCAATGTTCAGTGCATTATCATGCAAACTGCATGACACAGAGCACTGAGTAGCAGTTCTGTAGTTCACGGCTTTTATGAACTCCAGGAGCTGCGGTGTGCTTTGCAAACGTAGTTTTTGGATGGATGTACCTGGATGCCAGATTCAAGTCAGCCTAACCAGCTCCATGAAACTAAAGTTGTGGACAACATCCCACTTTGGATCAATAGAAACACAAGACTCCGGCAACTCTTCAGATGAGCCAACATTTTCAAAGGCCATTGCCAATTTTTCAATATCAGATTTTTAGTCTAATGCTCAGACCTATTTCACCTGCTTTACAGATACACAGAAACACTGATCTTTGCTCCAAATACCTTATTTTCTATGCACATAGATCCCATGCAGGCAGGGCTGATGCTAGAATTAAGTCTACTAATCATGCTAGCTTTTACTTTTCAGCATATGCTGATGCCATATTTCTGCAGCCAAGTTATCTATAACGTGATGGACAATTTTGTCTGCTTCTAATTTTCAAGTAATACTGGGAAAAATTTAGATTTAATCAGAAGAACCTGACATTATCCTATGGTTTTGTTCTGGGCATTGCTTTTGTGGTTCAAAAACATTCCCAGTGCCCTGCTTTCAAAGTTTTAATAGAGATTGGTTTAGGTTACCCAAAATTTCCTGTTTCCATCATTTTGAGTTGGACTCACTCAAATGACAAGCTTGTTTCCTATTACTTGTTGCAGAGTCTGGACCTCCTGTGCTGCCAGCCGATCACCAGGGCTGCTCTCACAGTGTCCAACCTGGTGCCTTGGACAGGGGCCACCCAGCAGGAGTGAGGCTGCTTGTGGGGAATATCCCTCCTTGAGCCTTTCTGGAAAGCCATAGGACCCACTGCATTGCCATATTTCCCTCCCAAAGCAGTTGGTGTCGGGGAGGGCAGGAACAGTGGCTCTCCTGTGCTGGCAGACAGAATAGTTGGGAGGGTGCAGCATCCTATGGCACTGTCACAGTCCTTTCCCAAGTTGGACTGTGTGCTGTCAAAACAAAACACTAGGGAATGTTTTGCTGTATTGTGTTCTCTTTCCCATCCTGGCACTATAAATCACAGAGCAGGGAGAGTTCATTATATTTCATGTTTGTTGATCTAAGCAAGACAGAATGAACTAAGACTGATTTTATTTGGCTGGAAATGGCTGAAAAACAGCTAGTATTAAACACTACTCGTATGAGCAGGGACATTGGTACTGAAAGAATTATAATGACTTAATGTGAACAGTAATAAAATGTTCATGAATAATACATATTTAATTATTACCTAGGTATTGGCTGTCTGGAGCTCCACAGTTAGCCCATATTTCTCTGGCAGTATTTAACCTCATCACTAATTTATGGAATTAAAGGCACTAGAAATCCTAGCTGAAGGGGGAATATGGGCAGACTTCAAATATAATGCTTGTTCCATTCACTCCCATTTGTTCATATAAAGAAGAGTAACAGATAAAATGAAGTCTATGAAAGAAGTCCATAAAATGAAGACTACACTGTACCTGTGGCCTCTCCACACAATGAGATGGACTTCCACCAGGCCAGTCCATGTAGTGTCCATAGTAGCTCGTCAGAAGTGCAGGAGCTGTTTTCCTGTGAGGCCACAAGTGCCCACAGCAGGTCCCCACTACTTCCACATGCTGTTTACATGGCCAATAACTGCATTGTGTCCAACAGAGGAGACAGCAAATTCAGGCCATCTCCTTTTAATTGTGAGAGTTAAGATTTGGATTCTTTAGAAAACCTCCCACTAGCCAGAATTTTCTAAGCAATGGATGGAGGAGGCAGATAACACTGTAACACAAAGGCTTGTAAAGTGACACTGTGGACTTCTTCCCTCTTTCCCTGTTGACTGCTCAGGTAGCCGTATCCATTTCCAACACCCCACGCACTTCGCTGGTACCTCCTGCACAGCTGCTTCTTGCAGCCATGGAACTGCAGCTCTAGCAAGGGCATTGGTAACGCAGGGTACAGCAACACAGATTGCTCTGAATGAAGTGGAGGTGTGGATTCACAGTGTCAGCGTAGCTGCTCATGGCAGCTTCTCAGAGGTAACCTCTTACCTTGGAGAAAATTTCTCTTAGCGGTTAGGGAACTTTTCACTTACCACAGGCTGTGAATGGGAAAAACATTGCTGTGAAAACATGATGGGATGTACATGCACATCCCCACAGTCGCTTGTTTATATAGCTGTAACTTGAGAAATAAGAGTTGCAACCAGAGTAGGGCTTGAAAAGAGCCCTGCTGCTGCTCAAACAATGCTTTCAAAGGACTTTCAAACACTGCTTCATGTGGGATTTGTAACTTGTTTTGCTGTTCAAATCTCTGTGGCACCTGTTTCAGCCTGGGTCTGAAGCAGAGTTTATAGTTAAAAACACCATGCAGCTGTAATACAATAACAAACCAGTTCCTCTGACTAAAACTGGCTGCAGTTCTAGGGTCTTTTCTTTTGCTTTCTCAGTCACACCCTTCCCTGAAATCTCCTCCTGGGTCATGCAGCTGACCCAAGTCCAGGGCCTTTAATGGTTAGTCTATACCAGCACAAGGGACCCCTGGTGGCCTAGCGGTTAAGACGCTGCGCTCTCAGCGCCAAGGTCGCAGGTTCGATTCTCGGTCCTGCTT
>JAWWLV010000088.1:14787345-14809417 GCA_035041135.1 Platyrinchus mystaceus
CCTAAAAAATCCATTGCGCAGGCTTGAAAGGTCAAAAGACCTTTCCCAGATCTTCGTTCACGAAGACTGGCCACGATACCAGCACAATGATTTTTCCAGACCAGAACATGTACAGTTTGATATCTAGATAAAGAGTGACTCATTTTTGACTCATGAGCAATGCCTGACCTTACTGATGTGCCCCCAGCTGGTTTTCAGGAGCTGAGCTATCAGGGGAAATACTCATCCCCAAATTCCCAGGCACCATAGATGACGTGTGGTTGTAACCACAAGACTATGCCAAAGGTGCACCACATGTCTCTTCTCTGCCATACCCCAAACCTCTGTGACCCTTCAGAGGCTGAAACATCTGCAGCCTTTCTGCTGCACTTAGGTGCACAAATAGGTGACAGCTGCTGGCTTTCTTCCAGCAGTTGTGAGCACACAGAGAAGGCAGCAGCCAGCAAGGAGCTTTGTGCACAGCCAGGCACAGCCATCCCTCCCCAGCCAAGCAATGCTGTGCAGGACTGTGCTTTGATTCAGGATTGGAGTAGAGCAAAGCCTAAGGGACATTTTCTGCAGAAAGTACCTGTTTCCATCAGCATATTTTGAAAGTAAGGGAATGCATGGAAATACATATTTGCAGCAATTTGAAATTTTGTGGGTTTGATTTAAGAAGAAAACCTCAAAGTCTGAAGCTACATATTCCCCAAATTTCTTGAATTTTCTCCCAAACTGAAACTCCTGTCCAAGCCATGCAATTTCACAAAAACAAAAGCAATAACAAAGCTGGATCAATAACATTGTACAGAAGCCCAGTTTCAGCTAGTTGTGTTCAAAATGTTAATACTTTCAATATCTTTTTCTTCTTTACCAGTAAGAAAAAACCATGTAACTTGGGGAAAGGAGATAGTACAACACAGAAGACCTTTAATACTCTTCCTCAGTGCTCAGCAACCTCTCTTTAGCAAGCTAGGTGTCTGGTTTCGTCACCAATCCAGACATCACCCCACCTTGCAGTCCACTTTGCAGTCCACAAGAGTGCCTCTGTGCTGCACTAGCTCTACTAGACCAGAATCCACTTCAAGTGATGAAAATCTACAGGAACAGGTGTCTCTGGGCCAAGTATTCCAGTAAGTGAAATTTATTGTTTTAATATTCCTTTCTCCTGTTTCTCCATCAAGGGATCTTCCATCACTAAATCAAGATGACCCAGACTACTGCAGAAAGATGGAAAACAGAACAAGTGCAGGCTGTCAAAAAATAAAATGGAGTCAAAGAGGTCCTCTGCAATATTGAGTTTTACTACAGCACTGAGATGACACAAGAGAGCTACTCTGTGAGGCCAACAGAAGAAGCAGGTAGCAAGAAAAGCTTTTTATTGATGTCAATATGACAAGAATGTGTGAAAATCATCCTGATCTCTACATTAAAGATGGAATTCTGAGGTCCTGCACAGAAGAAAATCTGAGACGATCTGACTCCTCCACCCCAGTGCCTTTATCATCACACTGGTCACAGAGCAGGGCAGAGGGATTGAGGGTGAGCATTTCCTTTGTGCGTTGCCCCCTTCTCTGTTCCCAGGGCCAGAAGGATAAGAGCATCACCTATCACTGTATCCCCTGGCAATTTCTCACTGCTGGAGAAGAGGAAACTGGGTTCGGCAATGTCCTGTCTTATTGATGGCCCAAATGTACAAAGATAGAAGTAGCACCTTCAGCCTTCCCACATCACCTGTCTGTGTGGGAGCCACTAGATCTGCCCTTCCCTGTAAATGGCCTATTCAGCTCTTACAGAATACTGGAAGTGCTTTATTCCTAATAATGCTGAAGAAGAGTATTGTCTGATGGTATGTAGTGAGTTTTACCAAAACAGGGTAAAAATATGATCCAAAGGGTTTACAATCTAATTAAAGAATTTAATTCTTTATATACACTGTAAAACTGAAAATCCAGGGTAGGTCCATTTGAAAACAAAGCAAACTAGATAAATGTGAGCTGTTTCACACTGGGCTATGGGTATATCTGTGTGGAAGACTGAATAAATAAATTAGTGGTTTCTTTTCTGATAATGTAAATACTCCCAAGAACACTAGAGATCCCAGCAAAGTCATCTGGACGGGGCTATAATGCAGCGCAGATGTGAAACTGCTTGAAGGGAAGAGGGAGCGTCCAAGCCTTTCCCAAGACTCTCCTAACACCCTTATGACAGTGATCTGTCTCAGTGTTGTTGTTGGCATGCCTTGCTCAGCAGCCATCACATCCCAGCTACATAATTGAAGCTACAGGCCCAATTCATTAAAAGAAGATTTACTGGTGTTAGGAGGGTTTTGTCATAGATCTTGTTTTCATAAATGGGGCTCTATAGTGCATTATGCATGTGATTTACAGAGGAAAGAAAAAACTGAATTATGGGGAGAAATGCATGTGAGCAAAGTTCTTGGAGTGAGAATCGTTTAGTATGGAAACGAGACACAGGTCTAGGGGAGAAAGAATTCAATCTCCTCCTCTCTGTGGATATCCCAGGAGATGTGTCAGCAAGACAAGACCACGCTGGGGTTGTTGTGATGCGCTGTACACCACTCTGCTCCAGCTACTGTCCTGGAGGTGGCAAGGAACAGCAGTCCCTGCTCACTGCCCCCTAAGTGTAGCCTCTCCTGCCTTGGAGAACTGCTCAGCTGAGACACTGTAGATGTCATCTACACTTGTGTCTTTCTAGCCAGACTTGCAAGTACAGCCCAGTGTGGTTAGCAGGGCGAGCTGCAGCTATAGTACAAGGGGCATGCTAGACATCTGGGTATGGCATAATAAATAATGCTTAGCAAACAGAGACCTCATCCGTGTGATCAGTGGAGTCTTGGGAATGTCATGTCTCACCCCAAAATGGATGCCATGCTCCCCAGTTGCCCCTCTCTTTTCATTGAGTACAGAGGGAGCCAGGGTGCTTAGTGGCCCCAGTCAAGGTGAAGCCCCTCTACAGGTCCTGAATTAGCCTATTTGCAATCTTCAACTCCCAGTTGCCCATGAGGAAGAATACAGAGTATGGCTATGTACAGCAATGTCTGTACTGGCAGAAGCAACACAACAACCGGATCCAGATGGAGAAATCCTGATGATAGACCAAAACTCTTCCTGTCCCCTTTGCCTTTCCTCCTCTCCACTTAAAACAGTTTATGCCTATTAGTCTTTATGTCTAGAGTACAAAACAACTGAGTAAAACATCCTGTTCCTTTACCAAACCCTTTAGATTTCTGTTATTAAAAGAACTGCTAAATTATTTAAAAAAAAAAAATGGAAGCTTCTAATTTTTATGAAATTGTCTCTCAAAATTCATAAAAGGCTATAATGTAATTAACAAAGCCAATGAGTAATGTAAAGCCTAGTATCAGATCTTTTGGAGTTGCTCAAAATCCACGATAGCCAGGAGTTAGGAGACCTATGGAACTGATCCAGGGAAGTTGTTGTATGTTTTGATTATGATGCTATGTTGTAAGTATTTTGCTCTTGCGGTATCTGATATGCTGCACTGACCTACAAGTGACATGCAGCTCTTCCAGAGGGTGTCCTGTACATAACTAAGCAATTTCCCTGGCCAGATCTTGTCCGTACAAACAATTTTCTGGCAGTGTTCATTCACATCTTTACAAGTGATTCACTTAGGGATATCATATAGGCCAAAAAAGTTTATTGGCTTTTTAATAAAAAGGAAGTGTGAAGTGAAGCATTTACTGCCTTTAATTTTTGTTCATACTTGTCCAGCAATCAGGAGCTGGTTTCCAGAGGCCCTGCAGGTGTCCAAGTACACATTGAATTTGACAGCATCTATTGTTTGTGCCAAGCAGTAGATTTTTAAGCAACATTTGGAAACGTTCACAGAAAAGGGAAATTTTGGACTTGTGCAATGGGAGTGATCTTGGACAAAATCTGAAGCTAAGTTTTACTTGCCCAGTGGGGGAACAAGGTGCAAACCCATCCTTATGAATCATGAATTCATATAACTCACTCAGTGTCCAAATTTTGCATATTAGATATGGGCTGCTCTCAGATTGCTTTTGACCAGGGAGTTATCCACTGAGTAATTTTGATTAAGCAAAAATATTGTACACAGTCATAACCTGCTTGTGGCCAATTCACAAGTGGAAAAAAAAAAAAAAAGAAAAGAAAAGAAAAAGAAAAAGGTAAACCATCCAAATACAATCTTTTTTTACAAGAAGTGTACTTGGTTCTAATCACATGGCAACACTACAGTATATCTAGTCAAACCCCACTGGCAAGCCATCAGCAATAGGACTCCAGGAAGAACTTGATACTTCAAATCCATGTTTCTAATTTTCAAACCAAAAGCCAGGTAGTGGAGGGGAAGATCCTGAATCTCAAATGCAGGCTGGCTGACAACAAGCAGTTAACCTGGAGAAATTCCAGAGCAGTCATTCCAGGCATCCACAGATAATGACTGAAAACTGTAGTTTTAGATCAATCATATTTCACAACCCAATTTCAGGGCTGGGCTCTTTCCTTGTTGGAACTGTAAAGTTAGAAAGAGATTAAGAGACCTGACTAATCATTGGCATTCCAGCCTGTTAGAGTCATATTATGGCACATAAAACTTCTATTAGATGAGCAACCCAAAAGTTGCCAAGATGAGGATTCGAAAGCTAGAGGATACCAGAAATAAGGTCTTTATGCTCTGTTTTAGCACTTTGAACAACACAGTCATGTTATCCTTCTGTGTGTCTCTTCTGATTTTTCAGAAGTTTTAAGCATGACACCTCATCTGTCCAAAGCACGGCTACCACTGGCTTTCAGTGGTACCATCCACCTCTTCAAAGATTGCTTGAATGAAGTGCTCTGCCTCACCTGGGGACAGAGGGACAAGGACAGTCCATATTTCTGGGGCAGTACTATCCTTCCTATCCCCATCCTTCCTTGCTGCAAAATGCACTTCCCTTCTGTTTGTGCTAAGAGAGGATGGATGGACTGGGGAGGTTCTAAAATCACAGTCTAAATGTACCTTGAAAACTGCTCTGGTCTTTCAAAGGCTGTTCTTTTGCTTCATGCTCTACAGTCTACACTATAATCAGTTCTTCTATCTTATTGTGAGCTCTTTCCAGAGAGTGGATGAAGTCACTCATCCCACCCCCACATTTTTAAAAGTTTGACAAATTCACAAACAAGGAAGACTGTGGTTTTATAAGAGGGAAAACTGTTCAACCAAATAATGAGTAGACTTGCTAGACCTCTCCAAAAAAGCACTTGATGTAAGATATAAAAGAGTTTCTCCACACAGGGTTCAAAACTAATAAGCTAAGGACTAATGTTTTATAAAGAACTAGAAGTACCACAAAGAATCCTCTACAACTTCCTGTAGACATTCACTGAGATTAGACTGACACCAAGAGTTGTGCTGAACTAAATCCACAGCCAAAAAGTGATAGTGTCTCTTGGTTGACGCAAATAGCCAAGTGTCTTCAGATAGAATTGCTACCTTTCTGTTCTACACTAGCAAGCTGTAGGACTAATTCATGGACTATAACTGTTGACTTATTAAATCAAGGTGACAACAAGTATTCTTAAAAATCACCTTCTGTCTTCCTACAGATGGCTTCTTCAGAAATATCATTGTTCATTTGCAGAAAGCCCTGTTTGGAAGAGAAAGGAAAAGCATTACTTTGACAATCTGTGTAAGCATTGCCTCTCTTCAACTGTTTTTCTGAGGGCTGAAATATGGGAACCGAAACAATAACTCAAAAACTGTTCTAATTTAGATACCTAATGTTAGATAGAAATGGCTGAATATTTATCATCCCAAATTCTGTTCAGGTTCTTGGCTTTATGCTCATTTCTATTTTTTTGGATTTAGTTTTCTCTGGTACATGATTTTGCTAAAGCCTTTTGCGCTGCAGGAAAGAAAAGCCCACTAAAGCTGGATTGTGCAAATGTTTGAAACTGACTTACACATTAAAAGACACACACAGCTGCAGTGAAGGGCACTAGGCTTTTGATCTTAAAGAAAGGAGGAACCTGAGTTTAAAGAACATTCATTTTGTGCAAATAAATCTGTGCAGAAAAACAGCGTAAGAGAAATCCGTGCCCTTTAGAGACCCAGGAAAGCAGCTGGCCTGGCTCTGCAGGAAGCATCCTGCAGGTGCTGGGAACTGGTCAGAGGGTGAGATTCTCAGCTTCCAGATCAGATCTGGCCTTTGCCACAGCAGGAGCAGGAGGATGTGCCTGAGGAAGCAGTAGCTGTCCCTGGAGAGGTGTTCACCCCCTCGTGGCTGCTTGGCTCTTTCCATCTATCACATGCAGATTTCTATCAGGCTGAATGCTGTGTTTGTCTTTTTCTTGTAAAATAAGACTTTGAGAAATGTTTGTTTGGAGGTGGTGGCTGGCAGGCATTTCCCTCTAGGGCAGACTGTGCCCTGACTTTGCTCAGCGCAGTAAAAAGTCAGATAAATGCTTCTGGAGACCTGCAGAAGAGAGACTGATCTATTACTCATTTGAAACTTGAGGAGTTTCTATTTGCAGGACTCGTAACCTTTTCTGTTTATTTCTCACTTTTTTGTCCTGCTGTCATGACTACGGATTTTCTCCCTCTTCAGTATCTTTCTTATGAATATCCTGCTTTATCATAGGCAGTATTAGAAGGTGAGGGGAGAAGGGGCAACAAAAGGAGTGCAATTACCATGTGTTTCTTCCCACCCAGGCAGGTCTGAAGTGCTCGGCTTTGATCTCTCTGGTCTGTAATAGTAAAGGATCAATATAAGGATCAGTGTACCTAAAAAATGTTATGCTGTGCTGTGTGACTTGCAAAGGGCTGGCAATTCCAAGGACTGCGTAACAAGCCAAGGCTGACACAGCACAGGTAATGTGATGGCACTGCCTGCCTTTTGAGTCACTTCAGAGGAGGAGGTGGACCAAGGCATCTGCTCATCTCCCAGGAAAGAGATGTGTAGACAGCTGGAAAAACAAACATTTTATGAAAAACAGATGAGAAACAATTGGAGAGCACAGTCATGAATATGTAGTGCTAGTACAACATTTTCCTACCTTCAGATCTCAAAATGCTTCACCACTTTATAAAATGGAAAGTATACAAAACTCATTGCCGTGTTCACCAAACCTGTTTACATCAGAATCAAGGGTGACAAATTACCTCCATGCTACTGCAGTCTCTAAACACTCATCTTTCTTTCGCCCAGTTCATCTTATGACATGCTTCAATATAAATGTCCCTGTCCCCACAACAGAGGTTCACTGAGTTCAAAGGTTGGAGAAAATCAAAGATAGACTTGGGTTTAAGATGGATTCCAGAAAAAAAAAAAAAATGGGGTTAATTTGGCAACATCTCTTTCAAAATTTGAGAAAAAATATGTAAGTGAGGGATGAGGTTAATGAGCAGCTGAACAATTAGTTGTTCCATTCAATGGATGTTCCCAGTCATACTGGGACCTCGGTCCCCCAGAAAGAAATGCCAAGACACAACTTTCCTCTTCAAGCACCAAGCTAACACGTCTAATCCCTTCCCAGCTATTCTTTAGCCATCTCAACCCAAACAACAATGAAAAACAAAGCCAAACTCCACAGACTTTTCCCCCCTCAAGCTATTTTCCATACAAGTGTGAAATGTCAAATTTGCCTGTGCTGGGTCTGAACCACAGGACTGGGATGAGACAATTCAGTTGCGATATTAAAGTCAAATGGGATTATGAGTTACATGTTTGGGACTGGGATATAGTATGATTGGCATAAAAAGATCTATGGAGCTCTGGCTGTCAGGGTTTGGTAAGTGGGAAGAAACCGTGGTTAAAACAATTTTGAAAACAGTATCTTATTGCTCGGCTTCCAGGAGAACCATCACTGGCATAAACACCAGGTCTTTTGAAATATTCATTAAAAAAACAAGATTCTTCCTTGTCAGAAGAGCCCAACAGCCTGAAGTATCTCAACTAAACATCATAATTTGAGTATGTACCAGGCAGAGCAGAGAGTGTGGCTCCCAGGTATCGGCTTTTTTTCTTTATTTTTCTAAATTTTTGAGTTATTTCTCAGTCTTTCCTTCTAAAACTATCCTATTTTGCATAAATAAATGGCTATTTGGTAAGACTAGGAGAAAATGTGCCTGTATAGGCTATAGTCGATGTAAACTGATTACTGATTGCTGGCATCCCAGTTTAAAAGGAGGAAATAAATAAAGACAAAGGGTTTTGGCCAGAGTGCAAAATGTAAATGAGAACAATCAGGCATGACATCAAGGTCAGGAAGGGATGGGATGGGAGGAAAGCAGGGTGCTCTGAAGGGGTTTACTGAAGAGTCAAATGTTGATGATGTTGTCTTGGCTAAAGTGAGACTAGAGGTGCTATGTTCAGAACCAAGATGACATGTCAGTGAAGTAGACACAGGTGTTTTCAAAGGTCAGTGGTAGCTGGTGAATGTGGTGACATTGCTGAGTAATTTCACATAAGTTTTGTGATCACTTCCTAATCCTGGGAGATGCTCTTATAGTGCAGTTTTGGGTCACCCTGCCTTTGGGAAAGCTGCTGAAGCAGAGCCCGTGTGTCTCAGGGATGCTGGAGGGACAAACTGGTTGATGGTAGTAGATGGATTACCCGTGTAGAAGAGCAACACTAGGTCAGGTGCTGTAATGGGTGCCTCTGCAGACCTGATGTACCTGATGAGGTCAGGTACGTAATCCCAGGTAGGCCTATCCTAGAGTGGAAGTGGTTTCAGGACAGACATGTATTGATACAAGCCTCATAGATAAATCTAAGGAAGTGTGAGCTCTAGTGAAAGGTTTTCTGAATTTTTTGTCTCTTTCCAGGCCTGCAAAATAATGCTTCTAACAGTATGTCATAGCACCCATGTGTCAACATACCTAATATCCCTGGCCTGTTTAAACTGCACCCTTTAAATAAAAAAAAAAAAAAAAAAAAAAAAAAAGGTCAAAATAATTTCCTTATTTCCAAAGTCAATATTTAATTTTCAGCATTCTTGAACAAGAACCTTTGTGTGGCATGCTGTAAGCATCACAACCTTAAACATATACATCTCTCTGAGTAAAGTGAATTGACATGCACAGGTGTCTCTTTCTCTGAATTTACTGTAGATATGTAGTTAGACAAAATGCTTAACTCAGATTTTGCTACAGGTAAGTACTTGACAGTCTCCCTACCCTCAGCTCCTACCAGTTTCTGCTCCTTGTCCAGTCTCTGATATAACAGGACTTGGAGGCCACCAGCTCCCACCTATCCTATCTGCTTCGCACTCCACCCTATCTCTGAATGTTCCCGCTAAATCCTATTGCCCTATCACAGCCTCTTGGCGTTTTTAGTGCCTCACCAGCCCCTTTAATCTTCGGTAAGCGGTGTGTGGTCGGCCTCCCGCCCCGAGCCCGGCCCGCGGCCCGGCCCCGTCCCTGCCCGCAGGTGGCGCTGCTGCAGCGGCCGCGCCGGGCCCCTCACACGGGAACAGCGGTAAAAAACACACCAAAAGCGAAATCATTTTTTACTGACGGGCGCTTTTTCTGCGGAAAAAGAGCAAACAAGAAACGAGCCGCGGTTTGAGGGCCGGGGGCAGCGCTCCCACAGAGGAGCGACCTGTGGCCGCCCGGACGCAGCGCTGGCACCGAACGGACCCGCCGGGTGTGAGAAACCCCGTGGGTTGTGGCTCAGGGTGGGGGAACGGCTGAGGAGGGGTCGGGGCAGCCCCATGACTAAGATGACCCGATGACAGACAAATTTCGTAGCCCATGACTTTTGTCTCTGATAACGTCTTCATCCTGCAGGATGAAGAGTTCCTGGGGGAGGGCGCGGGGAAGGAGGTCTGCCGCTGCCTTCCCAGCGGTTTGTGCTGGAGAGCACAGTCCGTCCCGGCTGTCGGAGCGATAGTGGTTGGGAATGGCCCGCGAAGGGGACACACAAGCCACCAGCCGCACTCCGGTGCGATTTGTGCCTGACAGGAGATCAGAGGTCAGCTGCGGTCATTTCAAACAAGCAGCTTGGATTTTTTTCTTGCCCTGCCTTCACATAATTTATGTTTTTGTTTCTCTTCTCAGCTCGATGTCTTTGCTTCACCACTCCACAACTATTATGAACTCCTTTAGTTATTTATACAGTTCAAATATACTGACACTGCCTAAAAAATCATCGGGGCAGAGTTTTAGGAAATTGGTCAGAAATCTTAGATACTGAGTCATTGGGGATGGGTTGAACTTTGCTTTTTTCTTCCAGCTGCCTGCTGTGTGTTTGTCAGATAGGGATTGAACTAAGAAAGGGTCTTGGAGTTCAAACGCCTTCCCTGCTGCAGCGAGGTGGAGCATGGCACAGGATGCGGCTTATCACAGATAACAGCTGTGTGTATCAGGGGGCTCCGCTTCCCTCTCCCATGCTGCTTGCTCGGCTCCCTGCCTCTCCCGCACACTGAGTGGAGGGAGGCTGGGGGTAGGGTATGGTTTTCAGACCCATTAACAGCTCTTCAGCCAGCTAAAGTCAGTGTCACAGGACACATCCTGCTGATTCAGCAGCAGAGGGCAGTTCCTATCTCAGGGGGAAGGAGAATAAAAAAAGAAATAAATCTGTTTTGCCGTAGGAGCCATGAGTTACACCTTTCAACCCTGTCTGGGTGAAATGTAGGCCTATATTACAAAACTGTACTGCTTCACTCACTGCTAAAGCAGTGTAATTTCTAAGCCATCAACAAAACTGTACAGATATAAATGTAGTCCCTAACAGTTTCAAACTACTGAACTTGAGCTGGAACAGATACTCCACTCCATAGAGCTGTGTGCACATCAAGCTTTGAGGATTTGAAAGGTTGAGCGTGGGGGGGAAATTCAGGTACTCAGATCAAAATCATGAAAAATAACTTTTGGGGTGGGGGGAAAATGGGGTTTTCAAAGATCATTTCAGAAAGTTTGAAATCAATCCACAATTGTTTCATTATTCTTGCTCCTCCCAAATAATCTTTTTAAATCTTATAAAAAACATTATCCCAGAATTATTAAAACACCAACACCATAGCCAATAATATTTTGATAATAAAAATGCAATAAAAGGCACAATGTTCTCAGTGAACATTGCCTCATTACAAGAGTTGATACCATCCATTATTTTTTTTATTCACTTCTCCAGGGGAATAAAGGATGATTTTTATGTAAGGAATGCTTCTGTTTAAAATCTGTCCCAGGAACTTGGCCTCTGTTTGACTGTCCTGACTCACTTCCCTGCAGTGACTGTGACTCCTGAGGACAGGGGAAAGGGCCCCGTATTTTTGGCATGGTGCTGATATCCTTAAGGGGACCTTTGGCTGAAGTGATGGAATTGTAGGAGAGCTGTGTAGGGTAAAGGAGGATGTTGCAGAAATAAGATGTGCCTGCACGGAGAGGCAGAAGGTGCTGTAAAGCAAGGCAGAAGGAAAAAAATGTTTTGTGGATACTTTTCAACCTCAGGCATTCAAGAGGAGGATGAGAAGGGAAGAAAATAAGAAAAGCAGCATATCATGAACTGAAGAGAGCAGTGACATTTTACAGCAGCCGAAGATCTCCTCCACAGTGTTTGTACTCCTTTCATGTGGTGTTATCAGAGCTCTTTGCAAGAGTTTATTATCATGTTCTCCCAGACAGCAAGCAGCCAGCCATCCTGTGACCCACATCCTGAGTTTTACAGCCCTCCTAGTCCTGTGCCATCTGGCGTATTTATAGCGTGACCCACCACTGAGAGAGCAGAGGACTTCCTTTATACTCCAAACATTATGCTACAATAATAATAAGAAACTGGGACAAATGACAAGCTTTCCTGCCCATGAAATGTCATAACCCTGCCACTTCAAATGACATGAGCTTGTTAGGTCACCATGCTCTTTGCTCAGTGAGTTTCAGGTTGTTGTTGCTACTATGGTGAAACCCAGGCTAAAGGCTGTACCTGGGGCAGCACATGGAATGAAAGTCTAAATACTTTGCAGACAAAATGGAGTTGGAAGGCGGTAAGAGGAGAAGCTGAAGCTCCCTGGAAACACCTATCCACCCAGCTCTTCCAAGAACTGGCTGTGAAATCAATGGCAAAGCAAGCTACAGCTACCCTGTAGCTACCTCAGAGATTTTAGGGGTTTTCCTTTCTTTTTATTTTTCTTTTTTTTCTCCCAAACATTTCCCATAATCTCAATTATAACTATATTAAGTGATCTTCTTTTAAGGGGTAAAAGGAGGGAGTTGGCTTCTTTCCTTTCTGCATCATCTTCTGAGGTATCACACTTTTGCAGGCTTGCATGTCAGCACCTCACTGCATAAATGGTGCAAAGGGATTCCCCAGGGGGCTGTGTTTCTTTCCTCCTGAGAAAGGAAAGATTCGAAGCAGAACACAGAGAGAGATAATACAGCTTTAATTGAACCTGGTAACATACCATTGTTACCCAGAAAGGTCAAACAAAGGGGCTGTGAGAGGTCAGAGGGAGAGATAAAGAAGATGAGGTGTGTGTAGAGTAAGATAAGAACTAAGGTCTTATGTGATTAGCCAAGGGTCAGGCATCTGTGCTAGTGTGGCAAAGAGTGAGTTGGTGGCTCTTCAACTAGTGCTGGAGAGGTGGTGAAGCCTTGAAGCTGGGAGGGGTTTGGGTTGACTTGGCAAGAAACCTTCTGAGTGAGATCTAAACATTTTCTCACCCTTAGCCACCACTACACTTTCCCACTGACTTGCTTTGCTGGCCAGGGTGGGCCTGAGCACCTAAAGATTTGTCTGGAGGGAGCATAGACTATGTCCCTGTCCCTGTCTGGTGGTAGGAAGCAGAACATCTGCCCACCTGAAGCATACCATGAAAGTGCTGTCCAGGTAACATCCAAGAGCAAAAGAGAGAGATGGGTCCCCATTGGTGCAGGGCAGAATCAGCCGTGATACAGCTGCCCTCTGCAGAGAGGGTGGGTGCAGGTGGGTGTGAGCAAGTACAGGAAGGTCTCTGCCCTTATGCCTTCACCTTTCCTGTGTGGGTTCCCCAACATATGGCCAGTCCCTTGCTTTGAAATGTCAGGTCTCAGAGCAACAGGACAGTTTGGACCCTGGGGACTTCTGTAGCTGGGAGCAAATGGGCCCATTCTGTTGTGTTCATGACTACTTCTGGAAAAAGTAATGAACAATATGTTTGAATTGATGCAGGCATCAAAACTAAGGTGAAGAGTAGAAAGAAAAAAAACCCCATCCATCAGCAACTGAAAAGAACTGAACACCTGCCCTCTCCTACCAGAAGGGGAAAAGAAAAAGAAAAAAAAAAAAAAAAGGAAAATTGGTTTCTAGTCTCAAATTGAGTGAAAGATGACATTATGCTGGACTGGAGAATTTTATACTTCAAGCAGGTGGGAAAGGAGAGTTTATAGTGAGATCACGTTGGCTGGATGATGAAAATGAGAGTAAAACTGCCACAATGATTTCCATCTTCAGCCTACCCAGATTTCTTTGGTCTTTTGTTCCACAGGTTTGTTAGTAACAGGTATCAGGATTAATCCATTGCTTGTACACAGCAGTACATGTGAACATGACATGTAAGGTCTAACCTTCTTGTGACAAAAAACAGAGCTGCACATTCGAGCCATGAGCAGCCTACACTTCTGCCTGAAAAAAAAAGACTTTTTTTATATTAACTTGATAACTTAGTTCTCTTGAAGTCCTATCAGCAGAGATACAGAGAATGCCATTCTTTACTGCAACACAGCCAAAGTAAACTATCCCAGTGCCATATCAACTTTTGCAAAGGGAGGGGAAAACACTTCCATGGAGTGGAAAATGCTCTGACACTGTAGGTTTGCCCAGTGCAGATGGCTGGTTGCCAGGCAGTAAAGAAGGAATCGACTCTCGCACAGAGGCAGAACATACTCTTTAAGTAGCAAACAAACAGAACACAACTTGGACATGAGTGACCTACAGCCTGCGCCGATCTGAGAAAGTGCGGATGTGGAAAACAATTCTTTAAAGTAAACACGATTTCTGTACCTGATGCTGTAACAGGCCAGTCATGACGCCAGGTTTGGAAGCAGCAGTCCCCCAGAGAATACTGCAGCCTTTTAACACTTCACCAATACATTTATCTTTCTTGAAGGCAATGCAAACATCGGAGCATGTGCTCCGTTTTGCCCCATGATAACAACATCAACATCACAGAGGAGTGTACCCATGCAAAATCTTTATTTGGAGAATGTCTCCTCTTGAATAACAGCACCCCTCTGGTTTACACGTAAGCCCAGAAACAGTATTTGTGTTGTCCAGAAAAAAATACAAAGACAATTCTTAAAGCACATTCATCTTCTGATACCTAAATAGCATTGTAATTGCTTATCCCTATTTCCTTTATTTTTATCCTGCTAAATCTGTCTGTGGGCTAGTTAGAGAAGAAAACCAAGGCAGTGACATAGTATTAGTTTTGGAAGTAGGCCACAGTATCTTAAAAGTTGGTGTGGAGAATTATCTGTATTGTATAGGGACAGACACATGGATACTGATACACTGTCTAGCATATAAATCTCCTTGTTTTCCTTCTAGGTCAGGAATGACTTTCAGAATGGTTCTGATTATTTTCTCTGCTGGTCCAGAGCTCTAAAGAAGGCTGACATTGTAGCTGTTAAGTGTAGAAAGTTCCTCCTTCATTTTATAATCTGTATGTTATTGTGGTTTCTCTTGGCTGGGAAATTTCATTTTTATTTCTAATCTCAGCCATGTGTCGGTCAATTCTGACTTAAGTTCCCTTCACCCTCTCCCTGCTGTGCAGCTCTGCAAGCCATATTACAAACATATTTTTCAGCATGGGTGGGAGGTAGCATTGTGGTTTTGGGCTTTATTATTGATATCAGGCTTTTCCTTTTTCTTTGTTTGAAACATTTTTTTCTTTAAAAATAGAGTTGATGGTAAACAGGGTTCATTTAGTCTACAGGGGTAGGTGGAGTGAACATTTCCATGCAAGTTTGAATAAGAAATCACAATTTCACAACTTTTCTAATGAATTCAATGATATAGTCATCATCTCATGAAATCTTCAGCTTGATCCTTTATTTGGATAATGCAGAATAATAGAAGTTTAAATTTTGCAGACTCCACTTGTAATTAAATTTCAGTCCCATAAATTAGGGCTGCAAGCACTGTGGCTTATTGCCAGTGGAGGGAAATTGAGGGATCGTTTGATCCTCAACCAAGAAAATACCAATGTCTTTCAAAAGGACAGCTTCACAGAAAACATTCAAAAGTCTGACAAGCTGTCAGTCCTTTCCATTCCTTTCAGCACTGTTTTGTCTATCTTCTTTGAACTGAAGGCTCCTGCCAAGTAAAGATTCACTTCTCACATATACTTGCCTCTATCAGATTTTGAATCTAGACAAAAGGGCCCACTTAGCAATTGCAAGAACTTTCACCATTTAGAATGCCAGAACATTTAATTTCTACTTTTCTTCCAATCACTTTGAAAAGGGTCAATGAAGAAGATATCAACATTCTAAACCAAAAAGAAAGTTGAGCACTATAAAACTAACATTGCCACTTTGCATGTGACAAAGGCAGCAGAATGTTGACCCTAGGTATTTATATTGATTTATTAAACAGAAATATTTTACTAAATTTCAATATATATCTGTAAATAAGCTTGATGGGATTGGTTATTTTCTAAGGGTGACGGATTAATTCTGTGGCTTTAAGCATATGCTGTCCTTCCTGTTTTTCCAGAGTCACTGGACGTTTCAGTACATCCAACTCCCAACATCAGGAGTTGAGTCAAGGAAACCTCATGGTTTTGATACATGATACTGTTGTTTGTAATAATGACAAACCTGTACTATGAAATACATCAGCCCTTCTTATGTCTGGGGATGGTTTCTTGAGTTGCGAGTGACGCTTGGTCAGATGTGTGGTATCACTGGGCATTTCCACCGCCGGAGGTCTCGAGTCATTCATCTCGGGTCATTCAGCCATTCAGTCATTTCCCTCCTCTGCCTTCCTGTCCCTCCCGCCTCCTTTAGCTGAAACACTGAAGAATTCTGCTCATGCCGCACTTTGTCTCGTTCCAGACGCCTCCAGCAAGGAAGCCGGAACGGGGTCTGCAAAGAGCGGTTCCTCAGCGAAACCAGCGTCCCGCTGGCGCTCGGGATCCGCAGGAGGGAGCGCGCTCCCCGCCCCAGATGCACCGCCCCGGGCAGAGCCCGCCCGGCCCCGCTCCCGCTCCCATCCATCCTGTCCTGCCCGCGGGGCTCGGACCGTTCAGCAGCCCCGGAGTTCACCGGTGACTCCTCTTCCTCAGATAGAAGATAGGAGCCTGGAACTTTGTGTTCGTTGCTTATCTCCCTGACACCAACCCGTCAGGCTGACTGTCCCTTCCGGATTTCAACACGGCGAAGGGAAGGAGACGGGCAGGTCCTCTTTAGCTATCCAGCTCCTGAGGAGTCTCTCCATTAAACGTTTTTAAAAATGTATAAGCCTGGCAGGTTTGTGGGGTTTTTTCTACATGAATTTCTGGAAATGCTCGTGAAACCAGTATCTTCCCCTGACCCCAGTTTCCACAGCTGCAGCAGCACGGCAGCAGCACGAGTTGGTTACACAGCAGCCCGTAAAAGTACCATTTCTGAGGATCTAGCTCTGCTCTTCCCCGAGAATAAAGTTCCTCATTTTTCACCGTTGCACTGCAGGAGGCACTGGAAGCAGCCTGGCCTGCTGCATCCTCCACCTCTGCACCCGCCCAGCCCTGAGCTCCTGCTCTTGCCATTTCCAGTGACAGCTGTTGTCAAGACAATGTATGCACCCATTGAGACAGGCACTGGAACTCACCACTTGCTTTTTAACCACATCTGGTGTAAAAGGGGCTTTCTGTTCACTGCTGTTTGCAAACTGGCAAAGGGTTTCTGGTAAGGTGGTTCAGCTACGGTACCATCCAGCCCACTCCAATAGCTGATATTTACCCATGGCATAGGCGCTGTAGAAACACTGAGGCACAATCCTTCAGAAAACTGTAACTCACGTGTTTCTCGGTTATCTCTATGATAGTACCAAATGAAACTACCAGCGTTGTTAGAGGAATACACAATTTTTAAAGCAGCACTAACTCTACTCTTCCATCCACTAAGCAGCACTAACTCTACTCTTCCATCCACTGGTCAGTCACATACTACTGCAAAACAAAGCTTACCCACTTTTTAGGTTTTAATTTCTTATTTTTGGCCAATAAAACCTTCCCTGTAATATTGTCTTTTTTTTTTTTTTTTAAATCTTGTCTCTTTATGTGCACTGAAAAAGTAATTACTTGACATGACTGATGAAACAGATAAGTTGCAGAATCAATTAACCCACTCCCATCAGAAGGAAATAAAATGCACAGAAAACTTTTGTTCCGCAGAGACATGAACAGAAGGTAGCAGGACTGGTTATATGGGACCATTTACAGTTCTCCAAAAATCATGGATAAATTAAAACTTTCAATTAATTGCTAAGCATCTCAGTTTTACTGGTAAGTGGGATGACAAGAGCTGGAGTTCTTTCAGAACTGGGCAGGATTCAGGTCCGGGGTATTGGCTGGGAGGAGGGGGGAGGGGGCAAAACATGCTTTGTAGCTATTTACAAGCCCCCAGATGTCCTAGATGGTGATGAAGAAAGGTGAAAATAGTAAAAGTGGTAGAAACAGTTTGTCAACAAGTATTGCTGCTCATCATGCACAAGAGTTAATAAAATAAATTATACACCACATTTTCTTTTCAAGCAAGCTTTAAATAGTTCATATGTAACAGAATCATGTGTTACAGACAAGAAATTCTTGCTGCCCAAACATAGGATGAGTGTTTTTCCCCACCATCCTTTCCAAATACAGACTTAGGAAAAAAATTTTCAAGAAATAAGAAGACTTTAAAAAATAAGATTATGCTAGAAACCAGAAAACGCCAGTAGAATAGACTGGTGAAGTACATGAACAAGTCATCAGAAGAATGTTAGTACACAGGTACTTACAAAAAAACCCATACAGGAATGGACATAAAGGCTTTTAAGACACAGATACTAAGCAGGCTAATTCAGGATCAAAGGGCAGAAAGCATAGGCTTTATTATAAATTCTGTCATTCATGCATTTGTGTATGCAGATAAAATATATTTAAAGCCATGTATTTAAATGCCATCAAGAAGACACCTGAACTTCTCCCCAGCAACCCCTGTTTACTTTAGGGAAGAATTAAACCCAGTTTTGCTTATTTTTGTACACTGGCCATATCCAAACATAATCTGCAAAAGGGAACAAAGTATAAGAAAGAAATCTGGTTTTTTATCTGAGCCATTCAGTGACACTGGGACAAAGATCCAAACTCACGTTTTGGTAATCAATGTCCCAGGAATGGAATGTCAGCAACACCAGCCTGGACAGTTCTCAGCTGTGTTTCAGAAAGCGGCTCCAAGAAGAACGATCCAAGGATTGAGTGGGAAAAAATAGAAATTAACCCTGTAGTACATACATACATACATAGATGGCTTTTTTAGAACAAAATAAGGTAGCACTACTGAGTAAGTGGCAATATGGTGTGTGCATTAAGATATACAAGTGAAATCTGCTTGGGGCACCTTCACTCAGAGGAATAAGTCTTCTTAAAATATATTTATAATAATAATAATACTTCTTTATACTTGCCACTTGTTAGCAATTGTTTACATCGTAGAAAAATAGATAGTATTCTGTAACAAGAAATATAGTTACTTTGTTAAAATGGGCTATTTTAAACCAGCTACTATTCTTTCATATAAAGAATTTCTAAACAGCAAAACAAAAATAGGTAATACTGAGTGCAAAACAGCCAGTGGTATACTTTGCATTGGTTTGAAACACTAGTTGCCAGCTACTGTAATTACGTGTTCTGTACACTGTACTACAAAAGTCTTCCATCTTTTAGAAGCTTTTGAGTTTTTGTTTTTCTTCTCTCTAGGTGGCAAGTAATTAATCCAAGTAAATTCAAACTGTGGAAGTCAGAAATAATTTCACAATCAGTCTTTGCTACTCTCTCACATTCCTTCCCCCACATAGTGCAGCAGCACTTTCTACTTATGGCCTTAAGTATGTTTAACTCCCTTAAGTTAAACAAAGTTTAGAATGTAGATACTTAAAAGTTTAGCTTATAGATTCACATTCTTTTAAAAATCATTTCACTAATCTCACACGTTTACATTTACACCAATGTAACGCCTCACTTCATACATTTCACCATCCCTGCTGAAGACTGAAATACAGTTCAGATGAAAACTCTTTGCCAGTGGTAGGTACTGTCTTAAATGCTACAAAGCCAGATGGTTCCAATGCAGAAGTCAGATTTTTCTGTGGTCTCCGCAACAGTTTCAGATATGAATAGCTAATTCCTAGTGGCAGTGGTAAAGGCATTATCAGTACACCATGAACATCACAAATGGAGACAATTTCCAAACATTAAAGAACAAAAACCAAACAAAAAGCACCCAGAAAAAAAATCAGTGAAACATTCTTAGCAGAGCAGAAATCTCTCTATTCTCCTCTTCATTAATGTCACACCTTTTCAACTTTGGTGGGGTCATAGGTATCTGGAAAAAAACCAAGAAAGCACTATTAATAATGTATTGTGAAATCTATTCAATATTACTAGCTGTGGAAATGAGACATCTTTTCCCTAGCTTTTATTAAAGAAAAGAAGCTGATAGTGGACTTACCACCTTAAAGATACATACCACATTCCTGACCCAAATTCTGTATTTATACCAGTGTAATTTGGAAATAACTTTGATCAAATGCATGGAGATAGAATTTGGGAGGCCTTGGGTAGGTAGGAACAAGCACACTGGATGCTGAGTGATTACTTCTAGTTCTCAGATGCTTTCACGGGGAGAAGACGACATAAGATTTTTTCCCCCTTGTACTGAACACTAAGGACCAGTAAATGCTTTAAAAATCCTAGCAGGGTGTTTAAGACTAGCTGAAGGAGCGATTATGCCATGCAGTCATCAGGGTCTTTTCATTTGATTGTAAATCCTTGGTTTCAGATTAATTTAACAGAAAACAGGAAAGCACAGCTGCATTGCATCACTGTGGCTGTCTCAGACTGCAAAACTACAGCTCACATTTTGAACCTATTCACTGAAGCACTGCTGGCTTACTAACACTGTTCTTCATTTTCAGCCTACCTCCTGTCAGTTCACAGGACATACCAAACATTGGCTTTCCTTTTCCCAAATCCCTGAGGGACACTCTTCTATCAGATTTTTTTATTGGATTTATCCCAGTCTTGGCCACGAAGTCAGCAGACATGAGCCTTTTCCTTCACCCTTGTGACTCTGGAATAGGATTGCAACAAACGGCTTTGCCTTGTGCGATCTGCCTGCCCAGTGCCATCATGCAGGTGCCTGACTTACCTTTGGGATGCACGGTCATGGCTTGGAGGAACCACAGCTACCTACAGAGGAGCCTGTAGGAGCAGAGGGGCCCGGACAAACCGGCACTGCAGCCTGCGCTGCCATGTGCTACTTGCTGCTCTTATGCAACCTGAGTATCTGTGCTAACCTTAAACGTCCCTCCCGTGGGCTGTACTCCCACAGCACTTGCATTTAAACAGTTGAGCATGAAAATAGCTCCACACATAAATATCACACTTTGGAGTAAAACGTTCATCCTCAGGACTTTCATGTTGATGTGAGTGAATGTCTTCATTCAAACAAGCATAAAGACCCCCAAGGGAAATTTTTGCTTCTGTGTGCAAGTGTCCATCTGCAGCATCCAGACTCATGTCAAGGGGGGACTTCTGGATTTTGCCCTACTGGGTGGATTCCTAATGCAGAATCCTTTATCACTTCTCTTGCCCACCTGCCTCAAATTGCTAGGCTGGCCAAGAAAGGCATCTGTGCCAGCAACACCAATCATTTCAGAACTGTTTATCACTGCTAAGCCTCTACTGGTATTTCCAAATAGACACCATATGAATGCAAAAAAAATCAACAGGAAAAAAAGTTTTTGAGGGCTAGGGCACTCCAGGATAATGCTGCATCTTTCTAAGCTTAATGCACAGATGGTGTGGGAAGATGCTTTTAAAGCAGTAACATTTTTTCTACTGTAAATATTTTGCCATCTAAACTGCTAGAACATACAAAAATTCTGAACTGTTCTGTGACAGGTTGACCTAAGAATAAAAACGAATTTATATTTCAGAAACTTGATTTTCCTAAGGCCAGACACATTCACATTAGGAGAACTGCCCACAAAATTGCAGGTGCTTACTGTTTCAGGGAGTGGCGGGACAGGGGTAGGGGTGGGGAGGAAACTATAAGACATGGAGCCTCTGGATGGCTCAGTTTATTCCCTGAAAGCTTACTCATGCTTTCAGCACCTAAACAAGGACATGAAAGTGTCAGACAGCCAGGCTATGTCACCCTTCTGAGGGGTAGAGACGCTGGAGTTCTAACATTGAAACAGAAATGTTTATTCAACATTTGGTTAAGCTCATTCAAAATGCTCGCTACAGAAACAAAGCCAGATTAGCAGCCCCATGTCTTCAAACAGCAAAGGAGAAAAGACATCCAATGCATTTGGGAACACTTGGAGATGTTCTTCTAATGGCAGTATTTGCATAGTAAGATGAGCTTCTTGCACTGAGCTTTGGCAGAGCTCTTACTCTGAGATGACTGTTCCTCTGCCAAGCTACATTATACATGTGAAAGCCTGTTTCTGCTAAGGGCTCCAGCTTCTGTGACAGGCCCAGTCTGCAATTATAAGACTAAACCTACCTCATTTCAAATAGAATGGCCTTTTAGAATTAAATATTTGCTCTTTAAAAGCAATGAATATAATGATTTTCCAGGATTAATTCTCATTTGGCCTTTCAATTATACCAATGGGCTAGTCTGGAAGCTGCAGTGAGGTTTAACAGAGGAAGACACAACAATAGGCCTTTCTATAAACACGAATCTTCAGCCCTGTCCTGTTGAGATAAGGTGAAAATTTTGTGGCCATTGACAAATTAGGGTCTCTTTGAGTGGGAAGAGGCCAACGGAGGAGCTGCCTGCCGACCCCACACGAGTGTGTTACCCTGTGGTACTGGATGTGCGCAGCAGGAAGGGAAATCCATGCCATCCAGACATGGGGAGGGCTGTT
>JAWWLV010000088.1:14809517-14851095 GCA_035041135.1 Platyrinchus mystaceus
GAGTGTGTTACCCTGTGGTACTGGATGTGCGCAGCAGGAAGGGAAATCCATGCCATCCAGACATGGGGAGGGCTGTTATGGCTGTGAGGGAACTGCTGCAATGGGAACACTCTGCAGAACACAAGCCTAGCATTGTCAGCAAGAGGGATAAATTTAGACCTAATTTACTGCAGAATAACTCTCCAATAAAATGCACACAATCTGTTTTGATACATCCCTGAAGTCATGTCACCACAACAGATATTTTCTTCACTCCAGCAGAAACCCCAAGGGAGGAAAGCATATGAAATGCATGTGGGGCATACTAGACCTGATAGGTACAAGAAAGCTGAATTATCCTGTTTGGAAAATCTGATCTAGAGAAATACAGTTCAGAGCAGAAAGAGACAAAGATGTGGGATACAGAAAAAGACATGAAGGGAAAGGCTACAAGACTGCAGGAGTCCATACTTCAAACTCACACAAGCATTTCTTTTCAGAGGGAAATGCCTAAATCCAGTTTAAAGTATACTCCATTTAATTCCAGTCCCTCTGTACTGGAAAACTGTGAACAGATTTATATTGATGAGGTTTAATGAATAACTTGTGCAGATTTCAAGGTAAAGTGTCAGCTGTTACAGAGAGGATGGAAAAAGGAAGGAGAAGATTAATACCAATTTAACAACTTTCACACCCAACATTTGCTCACTCCAATTAATTTAATGGACTAGGCAGGTGGCCTGGGAGATTTATCCCTTTACAGAGATTTATGGCAACAACTGATTTTCAGTTGTTCAACACCATGCTGTATGAAAACAGTTTTGGGGAGAGAATACTTGTGTTACTTTGGGGATGCATATGGACTACACAAGTTAATATGCTTTCGAGAGACGAGGAACACCAAAAAATAGGGAAAAAAAAAAAGTCAGCTTTCCATTGGACCTGGGGTTAACAGTTATTCTCAACATCTGATCTGGAAAATATTCATGAGAGAGAGAGAATTTTCCAGGCCCCTGAATGCAGCCATTTCCCAGAGGCTTCATAGAAGAACATCAGATTTTTATTTTTAGTTTCTTATGAACTGTGATATAGTATGTGTCTATTTAAGTATTAGGGAGGGAAAAAATTGGCATTCAAGGAGAGGCTATGATTAAATTACCACGTGTTCCTAAACACTGGCACTAGAGTGACTGTCTTTGAACTCCACTGGTTTAGCCTGACCATTCCCTGAAACAATTAGACAGAGATGAGACTTAGGGAGCACTCCAGTCTCTGTGAATGAGTTTCAGTATCACAAGGGAGTTTTACAGTAACTATTCCTAAAATGGCATCAGAAAACACTCATCTTTTCCACAAGGAGAGCAAAGTGGGTGGCTCCCAGATGAGGGTAGTACCACCTACAGCCTGTTACTATTTCAGCAGTATACGTGGGCATAAGCAAACTGATCATGCCCGTTACATAAGGAAAGAGTACCCATCTGGATCTCCCACAGGAGATAGGGTCTTACCTAAGGAAAAATCTCTGTTGATCTTCTTCTTGTCCATTCCACCTAAACATCCATTTTCACTGAGAGAGATAACACGCTTGGAAACAGCCCCTGAGCTTGCCAGTTTGCTTCCTCTCTCCTCTTGTACCTTTGACAGCTTTTCCTCATCAACCTCCTCTCCTGAGTCTGCACTCTTAATGCTCAGACGTCTCATACGGGACACAGAGTCAACTTCTTTCATCCGCACTAAGCGATCCATGGCAGTCCGGCTCGGAGGAGAGGTGAGCTTGCCTTGAAGTGTCTCTATCACCTTCGAGGTGCTTCTCACTCTCTTTTCTGAATGCTGATACACAGGTGACTTGCAAACCAAGTTTTGGTCCTCACCTTGGCTGGGACTCACAGGTTGTTCAAGAGCTTGCTCAGCTACCAGTGTTTTAGCGCTGACTTCCTGGCATTCAACAGGGTGTAAAGATCGTCCTCCAGCTCTGACAAAGAGAGCACTCTCTGTCCAGCCACACTTTCGTCTGCCTTCATAAGAATCCTCTTTTTTTCCTTCTTTGTCACTTACTGTGCTCTCCACTGACGATGACTCAAAGTCCTGAGCACCATTTGCAGGGTTAGTGCCTGCGCTAGTGCCTGCGTGGGGCCCAGCGTGGTCATCTGGAAGGAGAGACTCCACTGCTATATCTATACCTAAAATTCTTGCAGCTCTTGCCTGCAATGACTCATTCACAGGGATTTCCACTGTATTTACATTTGAAGAGTGATCAGAGTTGCTAGCACCAGGTTCTGGAGCCACATCAAGTCCCACTGACCTCAAATCTGGCTCAGAGCACCCTTGGGTCCTCTTCGTTAGTGACAGACGTCCTACCGAGCCTCTCTCTAATACCATATCATTTGTGGGAGTTGCACCTTTGCTCAGTTTAACAAAGTCTAGATAATTTTGGTCTTCACTCATCTCCTGCAAGACAGGGTTATTGAAAGGATTACTGTGACATGAACTGCTTGAGCTGCTGGACAAAGCTCTCTTGACAGGGCCCACATGAACTGGCTGCTTGTTCATTCTGCTCTTGGCTTCCTCTGTCCCCATTTCTGTTATCAGACTTCCATCCGCTGGCCTGACTCCTTCACTGCTCCCTCCTGGATGCAAGGAGCCTTTAGAGCCAACACAGCCTGGCTTGACACCATGCTCTGTCCCCATACTCCAGCTTTCAGACTTACTTTTAACTCTTCCTGATCTAAACACAGGCACCTCTGGCACAACCATTTCTGATTTCCCACCACGTTTTGGCTCCTCGTTTGATTTCTCATTTCTGGATGTCCTCCTCTGCATAAGGGCACCTGCCTGCAGGGAAGCTGCAGCACTTTCCAAGTCCTCTTCACTGCTTGTGCTCTCCTCCTGCCCTTGCAGCTCCTTGTTAAAACTTTCTAGCTCACTTATTGCATCCCATGGACGACGACTTACAGGTTTCAACAGGAACTGCCCAAACAGCTCTTTACTGTTACAGGGAGCACCTGGTTCTCCCTTAACTACATCTCCCTTGGGAAGAAGGCCATTTTCCCTCTCCTGGGCAGGCACAGGCTGGCTGTGGTGGGCTTTTGGGGAGGGGGCCTGAAGGACTGAGGTGGCAGTCCTGGAAAATGCACTGTTGCTAGACTGGCTGAGGTACATCTGACCCTTCATACCGTAACTGCTCTGCCTGCAGCCTCTCTCTTCAGAAGGTGACTCTCTCTGTTTCGCCCCTTTCGTGGATGCTGTACATCCCAGGCGTTTTGGAGACAGCAGATTGCTACTATCAAGCTGCCCAGGCTTTGTACCATGTAAAAATTGTGGGCTATCAGGTTCTTCACTGAAACTGGTCTGTGTCTGCTGGTCTTTGTACTGATCACCTGGCCAGGAGCCAGAATATTTGAGCTCTCTGTGTTTTGTAGGCTGAATAAACCTGAGATCATTCATTTGTTTGAACTCTTCTGGTCTCCACAGCTCTTGTTTTTGTAACTCATTTTTATTGGTCATGCTTCCTGTAAGCGCTTGTAACTCCAAGTCCGTCGAAGACATACTTAAGAGACTTTGTTCTTGCAAAGCCCCATTGTTATCAAACCCATTCTTATCAGGGCTCTGGGTTATGTTGTTGTTCCTATCTGTATCTGGCAGATTGGGTTCTGATTTAATTGGGATAGAGACCAAACAAAATATAGTTTCATTCATTTTTTTCTTTGAACTCTTTTTGCTCTGCATCCCAGTTCCAGGTTCAAACTTTTTCACTTTTGTAACAGTCTCACAGGTGCTGTCCATATGTGAATTTCTCACAGAAAGTTTGCCTTTCACATACTCTGTGCTGGCTTCGTTACGGGGGCTGTGATTAGTTGAACTACAACTGTCTCTTTGGTCCGGCAAGGCACAATTTTCCTGATCTCGAATGGATGGTGCCAACCATCGGTTGCTATGGGTGGAGCTGTAGGAAGTTCCTTCTCCCTTTGCAGAACTGGACAAGTTTGATGCATCCACAAAGGCACTGTTGTACTGTACTTCAAGATTTCTCTCTTTCAAAGCACCAGAACTGGGACTACATGCATTTTCAGTGTATTTAGCGTTGTCCTGCAGACCTTCCAGTGGTGCAATTTTAATATGTCGTATCCGAGGATCATCAAAGGGAATGTACTGGACAGAACGCAGGTGGTCAGCAGGGCGCCTCGCATGGCTTTGCTTCCCATGAGGAAAATGGTTGTCTTTGCAAGGGTCACCCACCACTTCAAAAGTATTCGTGGCTGGTCGCTGGCAGGGCACGACCCGCTCTGCAGCACCCTGTGGATCGCTGCTGGCGCTCGTGTTGGTTTTAGGCACTTCACTGGGGGAACGTGGGGGCACGGTTTGGTGAGGTGGGGATTTGTAAGAAGGAGGAGGTACATACACTGGGGGCTCCAAACCAGAGTCTGGAATGCAAACATCTTGTCTTGGCTCATTAACTTTGGCTAAGTAGGAGGTGGGTTCATCTCTCTTGCAGTGGTCCTCGAAACCCATGGTTTCTGCAGGTGCTCTAGTCTGCCACTGCATTTCGTAGGATGGAGGCTTGAGAGGTCTCCCATACTTGGGTTTCACCAAGGGAAGGAAATGGCCTCCCGTTCCATGGTGCTTGGCTGGTTCCACACTCAGTCTGTTTGGGGAATAGGAGGGAGTTTTAGTTACACTGAGCGAGTTGTTACTGTTGGTCAGGGAAGGCATTTCCACGCACCTCATGCTCTCGGGTGAAAGGACCCTGGGCAATGACTGTGATTTCCCCTTGCTGTGGGTGCTGAGTACGTTGTCTCCCAGGGTCAGTGAATACAGCTCTTGGAGCAGCTTCTCCCTGTCACCCTCGGACATTTGCCTCCCTACCTTTTTTGGCTGGTTCCAGCTTTCCATTCCCAGATTTTGCCATTTGCAGTCGCCGGGCACTTCACAGCTCTCCTGAAAGCCGCTTCTTCTGACATGCCCTGCGCCTGTCCCCACCTTCAGCTGATTCTCCTTGGGGTGCCGGGCTGCTCCTGGGGCTGCAGCCAGGCTTTTCATTTCCACACTGGCTTTCTGGGAATAGCCTAGTAGTACACTGAAGTCCTGTCCTCGTCTTCTCCAGTAGGCAAGATCTTTATCAGCCTTGGGCTGGGAAGACCGTGCTAAATGAGGCCTGTCACAAACCCTGAAAAAGAAAAACACAGCATCAGAGCCAGTGTGCACAGATGCCCTTTCTTTCTCGTATGGATAAGGCCACTAGGAGGTCAAATGATGAGTTATGCCAAGGGGGTTTGTGTAATCTATTTGCAACCAGATGACTATGATTTTAATGAGAGGATTTAAAAGTCAGTCATTAACATGAGTAAAGGAAGGGACAGAAGCTCTTTTGACATGTTGTTAGCTATGCAAAGCTGTTAGAAAGAAAGACAAATGCACACAGTTACCTGCTGTGCAAACATGCACAGTCCTCCTTGATGGACACTAGAGAACTGTCCCTGCCCACATCAGGGGGCTTGGAACTAGGTGGTCTTGAAGGTTCCTTCCAACCCAGGCCATTCTCTGATTCCATTCTAAAACCAGAAATTACTGTCTTGAACTTACTTCTGCACCCTGCTAAATCAAAATTGATGTCAAGGAGACTGCTGTGGTATGCAAGTTTAATAGGATTCCAGGCAGCACAGGTAGGGAGAACAGCTATTTTGTAAGATTTAAGATACGTTCTGTTAGCAACATGATTTGCATCCTAGTATAAGTGCTGAAATTAAACATGTCATTTCCAGAATTGATTCTTGTTCATCTTTCGAAGGGAACAAAATTCTTCAAAGTGCTTTGGATTGAATGACATGTCACAACAATGGTGATGTATCAATACAGTTCTGAATAAGATGGAACAAATATATAAAATGTAAAATACATCAAAAGAAGTATAATTCTTTTTAAATAAAAGAGGGATTACCTCCAACAAGCTATTACTGAAATATGGAAGACATTGGACATTTTATTGCAGATTAGAAACCCAGAACATAGATTTACATGAACAGAATAGGTTCTTTGTGTGTTCTGAACAGAATGTAAACTGTTTTATACATTACTGCAGAACAAAATTGGTACCCTTCTATATAAATAATTAATTTTCTACCTGAATTGCATTCTGCTATTCTTGTACCTAAGGTGTCCAACAATATAACTGCCTTTACACTATGTGGCTGCCACCAGCATAAGACTGGAAAGAAAAATCAAAATTGACAGAAATAGGACAAGTATGTAGTTAGAACTCAAGAATTTCTTTCTTTTCTCTTCACCCCAAGGTATATAAACAGTGTCATCTGGCTCTTTTTTACTAAAAACAATGATCTATTTAAATAGGAGATTGTGAAGACATAATATAAGTTGAAATTCAGAATGAAAATTAAGCCATCCAGATCCACAGCAATTTTTTTTTTAATGTATATTAACTTCATCCTGTGAGTCTAAAAGTTTTAAAACCAAACTGGGATAAGGAGCATCTTGTTCATATTAATTCAACTGGATTAAGACTGAATGTCTGAACAAAATGTTCTGCTGTTGAAGCACGAAATACAGTTCGATTGCTGAACCCCAGGAAGAAACAGACGTCTTCATTAATCAGTGAGATATAACAGGACACCTCCTACATCAGAAAGCTGATTGCAGTAACAATGAACATTTCCACATGGAAACATACAGCTGGACAAATGCTGTCTTCTACCTTTTCATCTCACCCCCATACTGCTGTGGCACCATTTGCATCTGTGTTTACAAAATGGGGTGAGAAACAGGGTCTAGCAATAGTGAGGAGGGAAGGGAGAGGATGCTCTTTCTGTTTGATTTCATCCATCATCATAAAAGGGTCTACAGAAACTGCAGGAAGTACACAGTCATAGATTCCAAGATCAGAAGAGACCATTACAATTATTTAGTTTGACATCTTGCTCAGTGCAGGCCATCAGACTTCTTTGAAATGATTCCTGCTTCAGTGGTATCATCTCTTAGAAAAGCATCTAAAAATCTTGATTTTTAAATTTCCAGAGGTGTTGTTGCAAAGCTTAATTCACCATTTAAAAAAAAACCAACAAAGTAAACCCAAATTCTTATCAACAGGAAGGTTGTTTCTCCATTTATTAAAAGCTGTTTAAAAGATTAAATTTATTTTTAAAGTAGGCTCCAGTGATGAACTTCAGAACATGATACAAACCACCATGTAACCTGTACTATGGCATCATTGCAACACAAATGTAGAAAAGACATTTAAAAGACAGTATTTAGAGAATTTTAAACCTGATCTTTTCTAAGATCTATTCAAAGGACAGACAGTATCAGCCTCTATAGCTCCTGGCTAAGGCACTAGAAATGGTTACACAGACAGTCTCTATCAGGGACCCCATAAGCCTCTGGAAAAGATGAGACTGCACTGCACAGTGGGAAGGTGATGCTCCAAGGACCCTCCAGTTTAGCTCCATCCTGAAGTCTCCTCTGCTCCCAGTGTTGGGAGAGGATCTCCTTCACACCTGCAGGCAGCAGTGGCAGACAGGCAGGAGGAAGTGGGGCAGCACAGCACGACCACAGCTTGTGGCCACAAATGCAGCAGAGAGTGCGTCCTTCCAGGACATGTAACTCTTCTGGCTCTTGCAGTCAATGAAGAGGTGGAAGGGGAAGCTTCCAAGAGCCACTCCAAGTTCAATATGCTTCACTACAGCCTCAGCAATGCTACATCTCTGGATGGCGAGTACTGGTCATGGTGTAGTCTTTGCGACCATGACATATTATCACTGAAAAGGCCACACAGTCCCTCTTAGCAGCAGCTCATCTCTGACTGTGCCACTACCCAATTCAGTCTCTCCATGATGTGCTGGTAGTGATGCATGAAGAAATGCACACCCAGACACATCCTCTTGCAGATGCCTCACAGCTGGGAGAGGTGCCAAGGACGGAGCAGTCCCATGGGACCAACCGTGGAGATTTAAGTGCCGAGGACAGAGTGGTCCCATGGGACCAAGGAGGTGGATTTTAATATTATGAACTCTTTCCTAACTGGCCTGCTTCTAATGAATAGTACATTTGCTGTCAAAGTGTTTTGAATTGATTCTACATAAATTTAATCTAATTAAAGCTGTGTAAAATCCCCAAACTATTTGTAGCTTTCTGTGAATCTTAGCCCTTTACAAGAAATCAGGCCATCAGTCCACCCTGCACTGGCTGCATGACTGCATTTCACTGAGCTGTAATGCTCAGAGCAGAGGGTTGAAGCAGTCCGGTTCCCTAAGGTGACACTGGACCAGCAGGACCTCACGTGATGCAGACAATGGGGCCAAAAGTGAAGGAGTGGGGCACAGGCCTCTAAGTCCAAACCCTGCAGAATGAGGCCACTGGAGTGGTATCTATAGAGTGTCTGTCCCTGTTGCTGGCTGCCAGCATGCAAGCAGTAGGTGTTGGGAACCCACCAGCTAACCCTGCCTGAGCTGCAGGCACCGGCACAGACTTTGTGCCCAGCAAAGAGGCACCGTTAGAAAGGCAGCAAGGTGGAACAATTTTCAGAGGGCTTTTCTGGACACTGGCAGCTTCTGTTCTATTTTGTGATCCTCTCCTCACATACATTCTTCTGAGACCCTCCATTGGGGAACACCAGTACAGTTTTCTAATTTTTCCAGAAAGTAATCTCATTAACTACATCATCTATTTATCTCTAAATTTGCTACCTACCAACATAACTCCTCCCACACAAACAGCTAAGCAAAGTGCCTCTTCTCTCCACGCAGAAGAGAATCAGCAGGGAGTCCTCCTTCTGTGAACCCTCTCATCTCTACCCAGAAAGGGTCAGCTTTCCCATTTTCTTTGACTTGTCTCCTCTTCCAAACCTTTACTGTGCAGACTCTGAATGCTCAGTTAAGCAAGGACAGCCAGGACAGCCTTCCCACCATCTGCTCCCTCATGCTTTGCCTGAAGAACAACAGGATAGAGCGAAACCCCACTCCCCCAATCCACCAGGGCAACACTCCCCCATCATATGAAGCAGGAGCAGCAGGTGGTGTGATGTGTCCAAATTCAGTTGCTATGAAGCCTCTCTCCTCCTCAGCAAGGTTTAATTAGCAGAACAACCTTAATAAGCAGAGACAACAGCATCATGCCCTGCCATCACAAAACACTCCAAGCCCTGCAAGCCTGCCTGGAAAGGCAGCCATGAGGCTGGCAACATCACTCACTTCTGTGGTACATGGAAGGTGATTAGCTCTTCTACACCAGTGGTGTAAACAACAGTGTGATGTAGATAATTCCCTGGTCCAGGAGCCTGAGCCATGCTCCGAGTTGCTGTGGAGCTGGTCACTGTCTGTGAAGGTAGTTGAGACACACACACATCACCTGTTCAGGCCCTCTCCTGCTACTGTGCTGACTGAGAAAGCAGCACCATCCTGTAATGACTAAAGAGTATCTTGCTAGGTAGTCATCCCCTCTTTGGGCCCAAACGGTCCCCAAGTCTCTGCAGTGTGCAGTTCTTTGCCAGCCGGAGAACCAGAAGCCTATTTCCCACAACAGTCAAGAAACCAGGCATCAATATCAAAATGTCTGGTGGAGTTCACTATGGCCCAACTGCCACAGGCCCAAACACTCCAAACTGGGCCATCACAAATATCTTCTCATCAGTTTTAAAGCAGCTCACACTCACATGGCAGCTCTATGCCTCAGGTGCTTCCCCAGGGCAGGGTAGTGGGTCTGGAGGAGGATTGTCACCCTGGAGCTCAGAAGCTGACACACAGTGCTATAGTGCTGCAGCTTCCCTGGATCTGGCACAGGGAGCTTGTTCCTCCCTTCCTGGATCAGCAGGGCCACAGCTGTGTCACACTCTGCACTGGAGGCACTCTACACACTCAGGCATGGCAAAGAAGGGATGGCTGATATAAAGGTTTTCCCACATGCTAGTGAGTTGCAAGGGTTCCCAGTAGGCTGACTGGGAAGCAGACTTTGCTGTAACAACAGCATCAAGAAAATATTTCTGTTTTTATGAAAGCATGACAAAGCCATTTCCAGGGCTGTGTTCCCTATTTTACATGGAAAAGCCACTTTTAAAAACTAGGCTATAATATTAACTATCCTGTAGACTGACAGGTTCCACCCCTTGCAGTTTGAGATATTAGAAACAGACCAGCTTCCTCAGCATCACTGCACACTCTCTTACCCTGCTTCAAAACCTTTTTCCCTTTCATTCTTTTTCAGTATCTTCCCTCACTTTTTTTGCCATCCAGTTTACTTCACCAAAACACACCAGGAAGGATCCTCCTTATTACCTTTAAACCTGTGTCCTGTTCTTCCTTCTTTAGAATGGATGGTTCCACCTGCAAACCTTCACCTCGTCTGGGACTTGCTGCCCTACAACTGCTTTACAGGGCTCACATCTCTTCTTGCCCTTATCCTAACTGGCAACCAGAAGCCATTCCTGCTCCAGGCAAACGGGCTTGCAAGGGGAAGAGATATGAAGGGAAAGAGCAGACAAGCCCAGCAGTGAGGGGACACATGGCTCTGCCACATGTTACTGAAGGACTTTGTAAGAGGACAAACTCCCAAGGTGACAGTGTTTTGCCCTGCTTTCAGTTTCAAGCCCACTCGGCAGGAGGAAGGGGCTTTTCCTTGTAAACCATCGTCATACTTGGGCTGGCTTCCAGTCCTGCTCGAGCCCCTTTCCTTTGTTCATCTGCAGCACTCAAATAGCTGCAGAACAATGGCTGAGCAGCAGTGTGTACACACAGCTCTTCCTGCCCAGCCGGCCCCAGCCCCGGTGTGCACGTACTCTGTGTTGAGTGACCACGGTTGTACAAGCTCCTTTTATGGCATGACGACAGGAGCTTCCACTGGCTTGGGGACATTTTAAAAAGAAGTGCACAGGCACCTTCTCATGCTTACTCCATTAAAGCCACCTGAGAAAAACAAGAAAGTCCTCAGTGCATATAGGAACACCCATCAAAAGGGGGTGTGTTGCACCCACCATGCTGCACATGGCTGAATCTGCAACAAAAACTGGGGTGTATATGTGGCAGAAGAAGTTGAGTTCAGTTTTTTAAAACTGAAGAAAATGAAGAACTTTTCCCCCTGTTTTTCCCTGTACTAGGACTGAGCTTTCCTAAGCCCATCAGAAGGCCTTTCTGATACAGACCACATAATTAAATCAAATTTTCCCACATGCAGCCACTTCCCATCATCCCTGTATTCCCAGAGGCCTTTATCTAGTAGAAGGTGAATGGATATGCCACTGCTTCATGTGGACATCCAGTGCATGGAAATGGTCACTTGGATGGGAGCAGGAAAGGATCACAGGAAGATGGTGTTAAGGGTTAGATTTGTGATTAGTTATCTGTCAGGACCAAAAGAAAGAGAAAGCAAAGCCATGGCATGATGCTGAAACTTACCCCCCTTCTGAAGTATGAAAAGTGGACAAACCCTGAAGGTCATGGTGGTAACCAGGACCTGCTTGCCTCCCTTGGCTCCCATGGCTGCTTTCAGTGCTGCTCGAGTTGGTTTTCACCAGAGGTTTCTTGCTGTAGGCCCCAGCTCTGGATTCTGCCTCAAACCCGTTCAGTGTTGACCTCTGAGCAGATCTGTTCCCAGAGACTTCATGCCGGTATCCATCATACCTGTTCTCATATGAAACAGGGGGATTTTTTGACAATTTGTATCCATGAGAAATCAGGAGGTCCTCGACACTGAACATGTTGTGCTGGTTTCACTCACAGCTGTGCCATCAGAAAGCTCTTTCCAGCTGGACCCATCACTAGAAAACAAAACCAAAAATAAGCAGAAGGCCACTTTAAAGAAGGAAAGATATCTTTGATCAACTGGTAGGCTACTGAAGCTAGAAGTCTCATCCCCTGGACTGGGTTTTCCACCCTCTTAATAAAATAGATGAAGCAAAAGTGCATGCAGATGCTGATGAATCATGTGATGGCCTTCCCTAGACAATACACCTCCTTGCACTCAGCCAAGCAGCAGATGCTGTGCTGCCGCTGCTGACTCAGTCCCTTTCACTCAAGAATTCACTGGTGACTGCAGCTTTCAGATTTCACTAATGTGATCTCAAAAAAATCTTTGCACTGAAGGAAAGCCCGCAACTTGAGCAGGCATTTCCTTACAAAACTATTTTTCTCCAGTCATGGAGGGGTGTGTTCTATGTTATGTTTTAAGTTGCTGCGGGAGAAGGGGGCGGATTACAGGGCAATATGCCTTTTCCTACAGCTCTGCATATTCCAATAAAAAAAAAGAAGTTCACATGAACAAGGACAAAATACACATAAGAACAAAACTGAATTATGTAACCACATGAGAAGCCCAGGTAATATCATGCAATACCCCAGCTAAACAGTCTTTTTTACAGCTTACTTTCTATTCTCCCTGCATTGGCCTGCTGGAAATTTGCAGTCCTCAGCTAGAATAACACAAAACTTAAGATTTTAAAAATGCTGTTTTTACAGTACATTTCCACTGAGTAACACGACTGGAAACAACCTGCAATGGCCATGTCTATTGTGTCTCAATGATTTCCAAGACATGGGACAGTCAAGATTTTTCTGGCCCAGTGACAGCCCTCAATTCTGCACTCACTAGAGCAAAGATCCAGCAAACTGAATTAGCTGGCCGGAAACAATCTCTATTGTCTATACCATTCTTACAGCTTATTATTTCAATTACAGAACACCCAGTCTTCCCGAGTTTTAAAATGAGTGGAAGGTAACATTCTGTTCTGTAGGTTGTGCAAAACAATGGGACCCGTTCTGATATATTCCTCCTTGTTTGAACTGTGTCACCAGAAGAAAGAAATCTAAAAAAGGTGGATAAAGAGGTAAAACACACAGAAATAAATTCATTCTGTAAAATATAAAACACAAGATGATTTTCCTTGCATGAGGAGCTCATTTAACATGCCTAGTGAGTACTGTGTGTCCTTAGTAGTAGCAGGTCCACCTGAGCATCATGAGCCCAGCACTGGCAGCTGCTCAAAAGGAGACTGTCGCTGCAAAGATCATGACAAGCAAGTACATTTTATACACTGGTCTCTAATGTGCTCCTTGGGCATGCAAAAAGGGAGAATTGTTCACTGCTGTTGACCACGATTTCCTTGAAATGGAAGAACTACTGAGATAGATGCTGTGTGTTTATTAGTACCAAATCTCCCAGGCTACATATACACAGAAGTGGATCGGTTGGCTTACTACATAAACCAGTTTCTGTGCTGCAGCCCTCTATACACTATGGCCACTTTTTGCCTATCCAGCAGCTCATTCATTTTCTGTGCTGCCTTGTCTCCTGGGTGCTCTGCAGGCTACAGAGCTGGTCTGGCCAGCTGCTCTGGGCCAGCCTGGTGTGTGGCTCCCGGGCATGCAGGGACTCTCCAGCCACATCTGTCCTGTGCTACCCACAGTGGCCATGGCACTTGCCCAAGGAGAGCCCACAGTGTGGAAAAACAGACACAATTTTTATGCAGAGCCTCAACTTAACTGGTAACCTGGAATGCTGCAGAAGTGGCTTTTCAGCCTGAGAGCCTGCTGAGCACTTAAACCGGTTTGTCTCTAGAGCTTAATGAATCTCTTCCCTTTTCACACATGTAACACTACACACCCTTTAAAAACAGAGTAATAAAGTTCTGTGCTGAAGATATTTTAGGAGTAGCCCTTGCTAGAACAGGACTCCAAATTCCCAGTAAGAGCTCTGAGTAGGCGAGCCAGCAGTAAGTAAAAGCAGACAGAAAGCAGGGAGGAGTGGGACCCTTCCCTCATGGAAGGAAGGGAAGGCTTTGTGGGTTATTTTTGAATGCTGACCTAAAAAGCTGATTTTCCATCCACCCCCTGCCCAGACTGTGCAAGGAGCCAGGTACGAACAGAGCAAAGGGAACAGCTGGCTGCTAGAGCTGTTCAGCTTCTAAGGAGAGAAAGATCCAATGTGACTACCATAAACAGCATAAAGCCCATTGAAGCGCTCACAGGTGCAAGGAAGAAATATGCTCTTCCTGCTATTATCAGGCTGGCTCGGAGCAGAGCTTAACCCCCTCTCTGCCGCCACTGCAGCCATGGTGGCATCAGAGAGGCAAAGATGAGTGGGTGAGAAATCTCCAGCCTGTAGGGTTTACTCTGATCCTCCTTCTGGCACCAGCAGTGAGAAGCAACGAGTAGAAATGCACCATGAAGAACCGGTGCAACTGTCTCCTCCTGCTCTGCAAACTTATCACACGTGGAAAAGAAAAACCCCACGGTGCTACGGGTGGTGGGGAGACCCATCTGGGAGCAGGATGCTATCACTGTGCCCATCACAACACTGCAATGAAAACAACCAAGGGGGTGAAGCCCACACCACTCTGCCTGCCATGGTGCCCTTGGCATCAACCCCTAGACAAGCTCTACTCAGACTCACCACATGTAAAAATGCTCCATGCTCATGGCACAAGCTCCAAAGAGCCAGTAGCAGCAGTGGTGGCAGGTGGCTACTAGCCAGGACACTGGCAGGACACATGCCTTGAAGGGCTGTGCAGGGGTTGTGGGGAGGTGGCATCTCCTGCGTTGGACCTGGCCGGGGGCAGGGAAGCCGGAGGTCCTGCCTGATCAAAGCTTGCAGGACATCAACTATGTCAGCACCAGCATCTGCAAGGATGCTGGCCAGCTTTCTAAATCTGGCTTCATTGCTGGGACATTCACCCCACCCTCCCTTAGATAAATAAATCTAAAAAATAAAATCAAAGGAATTGGATTGGCAGGAGTAACAAAACCATCGCTGTAGCGCCGTCATGTAAATAATCTGTCAGACTGGGCCACAGAGTAGAGGCTGTGCAGAGCTTCTAATTTGAGGGAAGATCAACAAGGCTGGAAAACAGTTTGTTTTTCCAGCGCTCATTTGTTTTGTTTGCCAATGACATCAGTGCTTTCTGATAGGGTTTGCTTCCTGAGGATGCCTGCTATCTTGCCAGCGTTTCCGACTTGTCCCCGGCAGCCGGTACAACTCTGCATTACATTAGAAACAGGGGCCAAGCTTTTCTCTGGAAACTTCTCAGCAGCACTCTCAGATGCAAAGAAACAAGCATGAATGGCGGAAATCAGCATCAGCCCCCGTGCAGGCAGACACAATGGGGACCCGCAGCCTCAGCGAGCGGGACACAATGGGACCACCAGATGGAAACGTCATCAGAGCACCTCGTCTCGGGGTGCTCCGTCCAAGAGCAAGGATCTCATCGCTGGCACCAAGAAAAGCCCAAAGCACTCCTGAAAAACACTCTGAAGAAGTCTGGTGCTAGAGTTTCCTCTGAGCTGCTTTGGAGCTCATTCTCAGTGGGGGAAACACACCGGTTTCTACTGATGATCTGCCCTAGTCTGTAGTTCTTTCCAATGGCAGGGGTTCCCAAGCCTTATTATTCTGGGGGGGTACCACCGCCATCTGTACGATGACCAGGGCTAGCAATGGTGAATGCTAACACCTGCAGCAATGGCAGGAGCAGTTCTTACCTCCATGCTCTGAAATGGCTTGCATGCTGTTGAACCCTCCCTTCATGGTGTTACAGCCCATTGGCAGGCTCCTTCCTTTAGCCCAAGTTCCAGAGAGCATCCTGGCACAACAGCCACATACTGGTCTGGGAGACCAGAAGTGACAGAAAATTTGGCCCTGGCTGCCCTCAGTAACATCTCTTCAGCCCTCTGCTACTTGATTTTTATTTTACAGAAAAGAAAACATAGGAGGAACATGATTCATATTGCAAAATTATGCCTACGGTATCAAGAATCAAGGCACCCTGCATGGACACACAATTTGCTGCAGTCTGTAATTACATGACTTGAGGCTACTGAATTCTGTAGGACTCCTCCCCCGGTTGATGTGCAGACTAGGTGATGCTAGTCTTCCCAGGTTTTATCTACAGCAGTTATCCAAACACTGTTCAGAAGACAGAGTTACTAACAGGCATCTAAATTACAAAACGTATTATCTAGATGGGTCACACATTAAACTAGCTTATCTTCACTCACGTCTGGGTGACATTATTCCCATTTCATATCAGACATGTGCCAGACAGAAGTATTTATACAGACAGACTAAAGTGAAAACAATTCCCTCCCTTCTAGGCACCCTGTCTGACGTGCCTACAACCTGCTTTTTAAAAGACTTAACTTTAAAAGTGAACTAGGTACGTTCAAAGCAACTGCTGCAAGAACCTAGTAGCTCTGCACATCAACCCAAGTGTGGTAAATCGGCTGTCCACACAATGAAAACATGGGATAAGCCAAAAAATTGGTTGCAGTAATTTGTCTACTGTACCTTCCTCCATTCCTCTGCCCATCTAATCCAATACCAACACTTTTGTCCAGGAAGCCAAATATCCCCCCCCCGTTAACTCCTCACCACCATGCACCCTAGTGCTATCATTTCCCCCTTCCCACTGTCCATCTATCCCTCTTGCCATCCCTCCCGCATCCCTTCCCTGCCTTCCTGTCTTCCGGTTGCACCAGTTCAGTCACCCTTCCCACACAGCCCTCCACTGTGTTAGCCAGCCCATCCTGCTCTCCTGCACCCCTTACAGCTTCTCCTGGCCAGTCCTCTGTTTGCACCCATCACCCCATATTCTTCCTTCCCCTCCTGATGAACACCTTCTGTCCTATCTACATTTCCAGCTGAATTACCTCTGTGTTGGCTCTCTGCTCCCAGATTCAAGATCCCATCTCACCTGTACCTGCAAGAAGCAAGAGCCATCTTTACAGGGATGATCCCCCTCCAACAGCACATGCTCTGGGGGCACATCCCTTGCAGGAGTTTACTGCATGAGCACCATCCCTGCACAGGGCTGGGTCAAGAGTGGGCTGCTCACCACCAGAGGCTGAGGGCTGCTGATGTATGAGAAGGAAAAGTCTTCGGAAAATGGAGTAGCCGGAAACAGAGACGAGTCTGCCGAGGACATGCGCAGATGTCTCTGAGCCTCGTCACCACAGATGCTACTCCGAACATGATGGCACAGCAGCTCTCAATCAAAAAGCTGGAGGATTTATCTTCTTTCCCCTTTTTAATGTGGGCAAAACAACATTCCTTCTCTCCTCCCCCATAGTTTTTCTTGGAAATGGTTGAATTGGTTTAGCTGACAATATTGAAATAAACTTATCCTGAGAGAGACACACAACCTGAAAGTCTCAGATCAAGTGATAAAAGCCTGACAGACTACAGCAATGGAAAACAGGTTCTTGCAGTTGAAGTTTTAATACTAGATGGTGCTACTTGCTCCATCTAAATATAACCCTGAGCTACATCCCAGGAGAATATCTAAGGCTTTGGCCATTTTAATTGCTCCTGTTTTCTCACTCTGGTTTTGCATGTGTGCAGATAAGACAGCTTATCAAAAACACATTAAACAAGGCTTTTACCTTGCTAATTTCATCTTTTTGAGACAATAAAGTCAGATGGGACTGTAAATGGTAGGCTGATGTGCTGCTGTGCCATGCCCCTGCCCTCTGCTGCGGAAACAACCAGCACCACATCCACTGACTTGCAGACACACGCTCCATCTCCATCGGGAAAGATAAAATTTATGTGCTTGCAGGGCCTTCAACAATAATGTTCACTATGATCAAATGTTAGATATTTAACGCAAAGATTCTCTAGAACAGAGGAGAAAGAGATTAGAGAATATTAATGCAAGTTGGATGTATTCAACTCGGTGGGGCTTAATTAAGCATAGGCTAGGAGTAAGGAAGGAGTAGGGAATTAGCCAGGGCTGCCTCCAAGCCATGCGTGAAAAAAAAAAACCCTTCTAGAAATTCTCAAAGGATGGGTGAAGGGCAAACATATTATCTAACTTCAAACAAAAGGGGGAAGGAGACAGATCTGGGGTATCATAGACCAAACAGCCTTGCTTTGATATAGAATTATTCAATCCACTTGTAAATGCTTATAACACGTGTTGATTTATTCTGGAGCAGGAGGGAGTGGGTGTGCAATTCAGAAAGAGTTTCCCTCTCCCTGTGTCCCACCATGCACTGCAACTTCATCCCCCCCCCACTTGATAAAGTCATGAGAAAACAGAAAATACAGACTTGTCAAGAACAAATTAAGTCTAATCTATTTAATTTTCTTCTTTGACAGAGCTGGGAGCATAGTAACTAGGGAAGAAAAAAAGAGTAGAAGTCACACGTTGGAATGAGGAAAGCTTTTGATGGGTGCAAATGATAGTCTTATATGCAAACGAGGTGAATACAATTGAGGTATAATTTACTCTGGGCAGGTATACAAATGCTTCAAATCTGTACTCAAGGACTAGTTAGTAAATTCAATGTCAACCCTGAAAAGACACATAAGGTCTGTGCCTGGGGTCTTGCTCTACTTGGTATTTCCATTATTGACTTGTAAATTAGAAGGAAGATTACAATTACAAATCTGTAGGGAGTGCTGTGAGCATTTTCAGGGATTGCAATTAGAATAAAATCTTAATAAATTAGAGACCTAGTCTGAAATGAATGACTGAGATTCAATACAGGCAGGTGTAAAAAACCATGCTGAAGAAGAAGGATGAAATGCAAAAGTACAAAATGGAGCGGTACAGCTGGGGCTCTGGGGCTAGAGCCACAAAGAGAGAAGACATCATTTGACTCAATGATCTTATAGACCTTTTCCAACCTTAACGATTCCATGATTTTATGGTAAGAGAAGTGCAGTGCTTGGTACACACAGGCAAATATGCCTGGAGACATATCAAGAGGAGCATCACGTGTCAGGCTCTTTACTCCTTTCAGCCCTATATCCAGTTTGGGCCCTACCTCAAGCAAGATGCTGCTCACTGTCACTTACTCACAGGAATGATAAAAAGCTTAGCAAAGTGTGACCCTTAGAGGAGAGAGTACAAGAAGTGGGCTTGTTTAGCTGAAGTAAGAGGGAAGAGGAATGAGAGTGAGAGAATGAGAGATGATAACAAGTTTTAAATATGTCAGGCTGCTAAAAGGCAGTGATAATCTTGTCCTTCTCACTGCGGATGTGGAAAACCAAAGGGACTGGCTTAGCAGGCAGCAAGGGAGATTTAGGTTAGATATTAGGAGGAACTGTCTAGCCATAAAGATATTTATCCACTGTTTATGCTGGGAGGCTGTGAGTCTCCATCAATAGAGGTTTTCAAGAACAGACTCAACAAAGATCTATCAGAAACGGTAGAGATGAAGCAGATCCTACCCTCAGAACCAAGGGTTCAGGATGGAAACTAAACTTTTTGATATTCCTCCTCTCTCTCCCCCCAAAAAAGTTGTTGTTTTGTTGGCATGCCTCATACATTACCAAGAAAATCAGAACTCTTATGTACAAGACTCCCAGTCTAATAAATAGCAACATCACCTGAATTACAATGTGGCTCCCCCACTAAAACGGTCCTTGCACCCCCTTTCCCAACATCCTCTGCATGGCAGGGAAGAGTGAGGGGCATGCCAAGGGGAAGCGGTCCTGGCACAGGGATAGGAACAGAAATTTTCTTCTCCTCCAAGGATGGGAGAGATAGAGAGCCTGAGATACAAGAGACACACTACTGCTCAGGAAGGATCCTGAGCAGAGAAGAGGCAGCAGATGAGCTGAGTGGAGGCACCAGAACGGGGTCCTGACCAAAGGACTCATATCAGATCACAGCTATGCACCAAGCAAAGCTTCAAGAAAGTTCCCATTACAGTCAAAGTACACCATACTAAAGGCTTCAAAGCTGCTACTGCTAAATGCATAATCATTTCTACATGGGAGGAAGATGTGCCAAAGTCACTGCTGGAAGATAAGCCAACTTTATGCTGGCTCTGCATGTCTTCCCAGGCCAGTCTCTCCCATTCATCACAAAGAATATAACAAGAAATCTGTGAATTTTTGTGTTTAACCCTCATTACCTACAGTCAGGAGAGTTCACATTTTTCTCTAACACAAAGATTCACAGACAGTGAAAATTACAGCTCACATCCTCTTTGCATTCTTTGAGCAAAAAGAAATCACTGAGGAACTGTGCCAGAGAATAAATTAATGATATGATGTGTCTCCAATAAAATTAGGAAGTGGGGAGGATGAGAGAAGCAAGTCTTAAAGAGTTTCTTTAACTCTCAGAAAGTAGTTATTCCTGTCTTGTATCTCACCCATGCAGATAAATCTGCAAATCCACCATGATAGCATGAGAGTGCAGAGCACCTCCTGGGGGAGATATTAGCAAGTGCTCTCCAGGTGCTGCCAGCCCCATTTGTTAGGAGATTTCACAGTTTGCTTTCTCAGATTTGCCAAGAAAAAATGGTAGAGAGCTAGATTATTTTTTTAAAATTAACGTGGATGTTTAAGCAGTGGGTTCACACAATGCTGAAAAATATGTCTGACTGTGCATGGATGGGAGTCAGTATCCGAAATAAGTTTGATTTCTAAATATTTCATGGACCAATCCGGCCCCGACTGAGCACTGATTCGCTGACGCTCATAAGCATCCAAAGGCATAACAGGGAGAGAGGATACATCCAAGAATGCACAGATACCACTGTTTGTATTAGCTGTTTTTCAAAATGTCAACAGCTTGCTTCCACCGATGACAGAGCAGCACATTACTCCACTGAAATTGGTCCAGATTTTTTTCAGAGAAGAAGCAATTGTAAAAGAGTACTCACTGCTACTCTGTGCTCCAGATATAACCAGTCCTTACACCAATTGGCAGCATATGGTGTATTTCCTCAAATGACAGCTTTTGTTTGTCACAACAGGAGAAGAAAATAGTACATTTATTAAACAAAGCGTAATTAGTCAACTCTTTCCCTCCCTAAAAGGAACTGCAAAAGTGGATATTTTTTAAGACTCAGATTAATGTTTCCATGCTGTTTACAGTTTTGTATGGAGAAATCCACTCTGGTGGGACAAAGTATGGGGAATTACATTTGTTGCTCTTATCTTAAAATCAAGATATTATGGTTTAATCATCCCACCTAAAATACCTATGGGCAGAGTGCTAATAAGCTACTCCCACGCTAGGACTACATGGATAGGTATTATTGTTTGTATTTTTTTAATAGAAAAGCTCTCCATCTGTAGAAGACAAAAAGAAAAGGAGAAAAAAAGATCTCAATAATAGCTGTATTAAATCTTTCAAAGCACAATTTTTTAATAAGGGATCTATCACACAGCTGAACTTCTTTGAGGTGACAGTGACATGACTTATAGAGCCTGGGCTCTGTGATCAAAAGGATTACACGCATTAGCATCCTACTAATCACAGCAGGACAGGCTGGCCCATCAGGCCAGGACTCATGGAGGAGTGATCCGTAAACAAACACTTTCTCCCGCTCACAAAGTGGCTGGGAGCAGAGGCATTCCAAGGTTGGTGTGGTCTTCTCCTCTTTCAAACAGATAAGGATTGTGTCTGCTGGAGTAAATAAATTCTCAGCATAGCCTTACACATCTGTTTGTTTACTCATTTTCGTACACTACCATCCTCTCCTGTGCATTATCCCTTTTATATTAACCTAGTACGTATAACCAAATGCCCTCTCTTCTGGATTGACCCTCTGCTTCTTCCTGTATTAAGATGCCTTTGATCTTTCTTTCTTGGATCTGTGTGTCCTTACTAGTAGTCACTGCAGGATTTCTCCTTGACCTCTTGCTCTACCAGAAAATAAATGCCAAAATAGCATTTTTATGCATTAGCATAGAAAAAAAATAAGACAGATGTTTGAGAAGCCCACGCACAAGTGCCGCTGCGCTGCTGAGGCACCGTGTGTGCTGGGCAAGGCTGCCCACCAGTAAGGTAAGCCCAGGCTGGTGAAAGGTTACCCAGCTGCTGAGCACAGAAAAGGCCCCTGGACCAACAAGGTGAGCAGCCATCATCACAATGGGGGAAGACAGATCACCCTGAAATTTCAGAAAGGGGCTGTTCATTTTTCCCCCTTCATCACGTTCTTGGTGACTTGCAGGGTGCCCTCAGGACTTCCAAAAAGCAGAATGCAGCCTTTAACTTTTTTCTTTTTCTTGACTAGCTGAGATTTCAGAATGCCTTCCCTTGCCCCACCATTTGAGACAGTCCAAGTTATGGCTGACAAATTCTATTAATATCCTAACTGTAATACTCTTAGGCAAAGAGGCTGCTGCTGCTTTTTGTTCCCTGCAGGCACTGCCAATACCAGAACTGAGGGTTATTTCTAGGCAGATGTGAAAAGATGCCATCAGTTCACATAGAGACCTTAACAATCGCATCACGACTGCTGAAAGGCTGACCAACCCCTTCCTTCGTAGCTGGAACTGGTGAGTAAGTTTCCCCAGCAAGACCAAGTCCACTGGCCCTTGAAACAAAGCACAATAGCAAGGTTGCAGAAAGTGAGATAACCCTTTCCACTCAAGAAGTAGAAAACAACATCTGTTAAAAAACAAATAAACTGGTGTAATGGCTTCAGCAAGAGACCCAGAGGATTTTAGAGATGCAGCTCGTGGCTTGGTCAATACATTGTGAACAGCAAATTACAAGAGAACAATTGTTTCATACCAAGCTCTCCCACCCCTGAACTCCCTCAAGGTTAATTAAGATGGCCTCTGGCCAAATTAATTAGAAGGGAAGATTTGGGCAGGACTTTGCTATGCACTCGTAACTAGTTCCAAGGTGACCAAGAAGTTCAGAAATGCCTCACCTTCCAAACAGAGTTTGCTTGGCAAAAAACAAGCTCACATGTGCCATGTCATTTCTCTGACAATCAGGAGAAACACTTAAAAGTAATGTTTCCCTAACTAACGGCTAAGGCAGAAGAACTTTCTGCATCCTTCCCACTGAACAATATGCCCTTGTTTATTTTCTGTGTGCTTTTTAGGTCATAAGAGGCCACTGAAATTATGCATCTAAAGAACAATATAGCACTGTAATATGCCACTTGATACACACAGCCTGGCAGACCCTGAAAGATCCATCTTTTCCAAGAGCAAGCAAATACATGTTGCAGCATGGAGAAATACTGAACATCATCATAGGAAGAGAGAACACAGAAGGGCCCAGCCTTCAAAATGACAGACTAAATAGGTACTTTAGTTGGCATTCTAATACACCCCATTGGCACAGCTTAGGAGACTATCCTGCCTTGAGTGGCACAACAGTGCCCAGCTTCTCTACCCCACAGCAGCAGTTTGCTTTAACTTCCTCCAGACTCCTGCTGCCTTCAGCATCCTTGGAAAAAGGAATAGCTGGCAGGACCACACTTTTTTCCTCCAAGTGGTACCACAGTGAGTGGTAGAACTGCAAGAGCATAGTAGGGTAGGGCAGATTTAGCCTCTGTGATTACAAACCAAGTGCTGGCACAAATTAAGGCTCTTGCATTGGCTCCATCTCTGAACTGCAGAGCCCTTCTCTGTCATTAATCTGATATTCCTTAGTTTGAAGCTGAAAGGTTGCTATTTTCCATGTGTCTGTTACCCACAAACAGCAACAGCATTTCTGGGCAGAATCGGAACTTCTGAAGTAACAATGAGAAACTGCTTCAGCTCACGCAAAGTGCATTTGAATACTTTTCAGCAGGACACAATTCTCATTGTCACTGGCCAAGATTTAATGGCTTGACTGTGTGGATCAGACTGACTACTTAGAACGGTTACATAGACATGGGCTGAAGTAACTTATCATGTAATGTCCATGCCATTAAAAAGCCATTATTCTCAACTCTAGATCAAATAAAAAAAAAAGGGAAAAAACCAAATCAAAACAAACACCACCATCCTTAATAGATGCAAGAGTCCTTTGGCACAGATCCAGTGGCAGACTAAGGCCATAATTTGCAATTCTGAGGCAATTATGAAATGACATAACAGCACAGATCTCCTTCTGACAGAACAGCTGGGTTTTTGTCTTCCTTGCAAAAGAGCATGCTTTAAAACAACCACCAAAAAGGGAAAAACCCCAAAGATCCATTTGACTGCTGTGTAAATACCGGAGTACGGATAAACACCAAGAGGGGAGGCACTTGTTTCAGACTCTGATGCCACATCCTGGCGGGTCGGTGGGAGCCGGCCCCGAGCCGCAGCCGATGCCCCGGTCCCGGGCGCAGGGGACCACAGCATTAAATGGAGGGGAGCGGCTCCAGCGAGCGGCACCGACCAACTTCCCCGGAACCTCTGCTCGGGGAGAGCTCCCGGAGGAATGTCGGCAGAGAGACGGGGGTCGCGGGGGAAAGAGAAGAACGAGCAGGTGCAAAGCGATGGGAACCCGAGGGATATGCCCCCCGCTGCCGCGCATCGCCGCCCGCCCCGGGACACCTCCGAGCGCCGCCGTCCTCGTCCTCCCCCTCCCCGCCTCCTCCAGCCGCCCACCGCCCCCTCCCCGACCTGCCGGGACTCACCTCTCCGGGCGGCCGCCCTCAGACCCCGGGGTGGCGGCAGCGGCCGCCGCGCTGAGCGGCCACGGCAGCCGGGAGGCGCCGAGCCCGCGGCGGGGCGGGGACCGGGCGGGACCGGGCGGGACGGGCAGAACGCACCGCCCGCCCCCCGCGCCCCCGCCCGGCCCGGCCCGGCCCGGCCCGCCAGAGCGGTTCCGCCGGGCTGGGCGCGGGGACGGGTCCGCTGTTCTCTCCGGAAAGTTGAAGGGGCACCTCGTGCCCTTTCTCTGTCCGCAGCTGAGCTCAGCCCGCGGCTCAGCTGAGATGAACGACATCAACTTTCTCAGCACAAGGAAAATCTGCAGAAGGGGTCCGTCAAGGAGGGAGAGGGACAAGAAGAGACCCCTCCAAAACTTGCTCTTCCTGCCGGCACCCGGCCGTGCGCCAAAGGGCTTGTCCTCAGCATGGCTTTAAAGCATTTTTGAAGCATTGCTTCTTGCCTGCTTCCCCACCTCTCCCCTCCCCATGATTTATTCAGCCTCTAGAAACAGGTGAATAATATGCAGATCTGTTTTGGTTTAATGACACTCTCAAAAAGAGTGTGTTTGTGAATCATTTACTTCAGTAATTGCTTGGGCCCATCAGCTGCTCGCCATGTCTTAATTGACTTTTACCCCAGGCTATCAAAGCGCTTTACGCATGTTCATAAATAGAGTCCTATTCAATATGTGCTCTAGTTAATAGTGAGAAAACAAGGGCAGTAAAGTTACACGATGAGTCCAAGGTCACAGGAGAAGTCTGCAGGAGAGGCCAGAACTGAATACAGGTTTGCCAGTGCCCTGGTTTTGCAGGGCTCTGGGAGTAATCGTCATTGACCTGCTTTTCTACGGACATCTCCTTTTGTCTTCCAGAAGTGAGGATCTGAGCCTGCAGCTGTTGACACATGATGTAGCCACCAAGGACAATGCCACTTGCAACAGGGGGACCTTCAGCAAGACCTCTTACACCCTGACCCTCTAGGGTACATTTGGAATTCTTTGTGGCTTTGCTGGCTAGAAAACACCCACATTTTCCCAATGGTAAAGCCTAGTAGCTGACACAGTCAGTCAGTAGAAAGTTTAGGTCTTGTCACAGAGCAGCTTCATGTGGGTGTGACAATAGCAAGGGTTTCCATCAAGGAAGCCATGCTGCCACAAGTTACGGTTTATTATTTATAATATCTTAGCTCTGACAGGCAGACTGGGAGTTGGGAATTTTTTAAATACCTGTCTTCACTGTGTTTTATGAAAAAAAATTTTAGAATTATTTTCTCATCTGCATGGCTTCAGCTTTGAGCTGTTTGCTCTCCTTGGTTGTAGGAGACAGTCCTGTTTACGTCCCTTTTTCCTGAGCCAAAAGCTTTTGTTCCCAGTTGTGTAGTCATGATGCACCACACAGAGCAGGTCCTTGCTCCTGGAGCTCACGGCTCTCTGTTGGGAAAGCTGCTGTGCTGGCTTTAGGGGATGGAAAGAGGTGGGGGGGACAGACTGGACCTGCCACTTCAGCAAAAGAAATTGGATTGTTTACTGAATAATGCCAAGGTGAAGGGAAGGGACATATTTTGATCTTCAGGAGGTCACAGCCTGTGGAGAATATGATAAAAGCACAGAGGACAACACACCTTGGATCTGCCTCTCTGCACCTGGGGCTAATTTTTGTTACATCTCTTCTGAGAACACTTTGTGGACTGCAAAGGAAGGTGCAGCCCTTGGAAGGAAGCACTTCTACAGATTAGTCTGGAGTCCTGCAGTCACTGAAGATTTCCCCTGAGTGAATTCAAAAGGCCTTATGCTGAAAAACAGAGTGAAAACTTCTAAAAAACGAAAACAATGCCCATGCTTCTAGCTCTCCTGTAACAGAGGAAAACCTGAAAATCTGAGCTGAACATAGCTCCACAGTTGGGCACCAGAGAGCAAACATGATTTTTGAGACAACATGAGGGATGTCTTGGGCTGGATTCACAAATAACAACCAGTGATGGCTGGCAGCCCCAGTTCATGTCCAAGCAGGATTGTCCAGCGGACTGGTGTAACACATGAAGCTGTTAGTCTGTGGTTTGGGAAGTCTGAGGGCTGTGCTCCTCACTGTCAGCACAGCTTTCAGGGGCTCCCTTTGCTTCTGCTGCATCTTGTCGTCTTCGTGTTAGAGAGCAAACTCTTTGGGCAGATGTTGCTTCACTCTGCCTTTGTTCAGTGCTTGGATCAGTGGGGTTGTGGTCTCAGGTTGTACTGCAATGCAGACTGTGACTGCCTGGAGAAGGGTAAAGATTAGGGAAAGCAGAGGAGGCAGGAATGCAATTCTGCTTTTTGGTGGTCAATGTGCACAACTGATGGAGCATTGCTCTCCTGCAAAGCCCACAGTCCTGCGGCCATCTGGGGAGATCTCTCTCTCCTGGCTCTTTCCAGAGAAGGGGACCACAGTCAGACATTCTTGAGTTTAGAGTTTCAGCCTCGAAAAGGCTGAAAGAACTAAATGTGTCTCAGTGAGAAGCATAGAGATGGAGTTTGTGTAAGAGAAAAGAGCACTAAAGCTACTGCCCTGCCATGTAGGACTCCTGAGATGGGTGAAAATCAGTGTGATGGGGCAGAGTGACATGATAGGGTAACAGAAGTGCAAAGAAACTGCAAATCAAAAGCCAACAGTGTCTTTGTGCAGCAAAGGTGGGTATCTGGACAGGAGCACAGCGGGGCTGCATGAACCCAAAAAGCAGTAGAGGCATCCCGAGTGTCACAGCGGTCGGGTTCAGATCAGCATCCTGTGGGACATGGTAGAGCAGGTCCACATGCCTGGGCAAGCAGGGAACACCAGGCCTTGGCTCCCTGGGACATGAAGACCAGTGCCTGCAGGCAGCTGTTATGGACAGAAATCGTGGAATACAGAAACATACAAAAACAAGCAAGGCAGGCCAGGTGGGGGAAATACAGATGAATTAATGCACAGGGAAGGGAAAAGGAAAAACACAGAGACATGCTGCATGCCAGCCAGCTCTTCAGCAACAGCACTGCAGCATGTCATCACTGTGACAAGTGAATGGGAAGTCCTGCTCTGCTCGGTGCAGGTTATCACTGCTTTATGTCTTTATAATTCTCTCTGGCCTCAAAACCTCCCTGATTGGGAGTCCTTTGTTTATGTTTTATGTCCCATCATTAGTGTCACTGCTCAGGGCCAGAGCTTTCCTGCCATTCCTACCGAACTTTTTGCTGGCTTCGAGTCTCATTTCTGGAGGTGCTCATTCATCAGCACTTTTTACAGTGAAATCAAGCAGATTTCTTCATAATTTGGTGTGGTTTGAAGTGACTAGGTGCATTAATTATTCCCCAAAAGACTGTAACAGGTTTTGTCTCAGATCCAGTTGCTGGGAAAATATTTAGGAACATATGCTGAAATCACCACATACCTGAAGTTTACCATAGCTAACTAGCCACAGATGTGCTATTAAACCCCTGCTTATTTTTTCCTCTTGTCCATCCTATATGGCATGTTACAGCCATGATATATTAAACTTACTTAGAACAGATGTTAGTCATAAACAAAACAGCTATTACCTTTTTGCAAGAAAACATTCACATTGCCCATTCCGACAGTAATCACCTGTTTATATAATTGGCACCTCTTTTTAGCTTGCAACAGAGAAGCTTCAGATATTTTATTGCTACATCAAGGGAAACACTAAGCATTGCTGTGGAGAAGGGATGTTTTCATTTGCCAGTTCTTTGGTGCTTCTTTCACTGTATTTTAACTTGGTATTTGAGGATTCTTTTCTTGAACTGCTTTATTGCTTCCTAAGCGTCCCAAAGAAGCAGATGGGATGTGTGTGTATTGAATAGAGGGGAATAGTTCACCATGTCGAGTGGTGACCATTCTGCAAAGATGATTTCATTCACAGCAGTCGGTGTCGTGTGAGGTGTTGGGCCACATGCTGCTGGGGAGGAGAAGTAGTGCACTGATGGAGAGTATTTTCCTTTAAATGTAAGGGCTCAGCTATTGTGTCTGTTAGATATACTAAACACACTATGTTAGAGTCCTAAAGTATGACATATGAAAGTGTGCTGGAGGGAGGGAAAAATGGGGGAAAAAAGCTAAAAAATAAAAGAATAGTTAACACACAGGAAGCATACACCCATACCGTGTGAGTTCCTGAACATTGTGAGGACTGCTGAAAAGACTAAGGTGTGGCACACAAATTACCCTGCAGATTTAGCTGGTTTACATTTGGGAAAATTAGGTAGTGCTTCCAAAACTTTTGAAGTGCTAAATATTGTTAAAATAATTCTTACAGCTCTTTCATTCAAGGACTTGGTTCAGGGTACTCAGCAAATAACTAATGAGTTTCTCATCATAACACCCAAGAGAGATGGGAAGCTATCACAGTAATTACCCCTGTCACCCAGCTGAGAAACAGAACAGTTAAGCCTTGTTTTTCAGGAGAGTTTCCTGACCAAAATATTTGTACAGTCATTCGGCTGAAAAGTTCTTGAGAAGGGTTAGAAGCTCCAGCTGGCCTCCCAGCAAGGTGTCAAGGGGAGGGAGAGGGTCCTCCCCAAAGGTAGGGGAAGATGAAAGGAGAATAGTTGTGCAGTAGCAAAACATACTGACGTTGGATCTATCCTATTTTTCTTAGTTTAAAATTTGAATGCTTACTACTCTAGAGAAGGCTGATCCTTACATTCACTTAATGAAGTAATATAGATTTGATGCATTATGTACAAAGGTACACAAATGGTACAATGCAGATGTTACAGCAGCTCCATCCATCTCCATGAAGCTACATGTGGAGGCTGGGCTGTGACTGCCATGTTGTCACTCCTGCAAGTGATCTGAGCTTCACTTGATAAGGAGTGAAGTCACACAGACATTGGGAAGTGAGGTCATGGCTGAGAGGTGTGCAGCTGGGAAAGGGTCTTCTTCCAAGCACAGGCAGAGTTTTAGCTTGATTTCTCTAAGAAATTGGCAAGAGCTATGGATGCCATTAACATCACTGCATGGACTAGTGCTGGTGGAAAACAGACTTCAAATAAGCTAAAAGAAAAGCAGTGTTCGGTCAGGTCTCATATGTTACCAAAAAGTGTTGATAGTCTTCAGGGAAATGACCACTTCACCATTACTTATGAGTGCTCAGGAGCTCCAGGCCAACACTTAGCAGCCCATTGGGTCATGCCTGATGTCCAGTGTAGGTCTAGTCAAGACCCAAGCAATGGGATCCATCCTGTCCTCCCATGACCTGTCTAGCTACAGCCCAGTACCATCCTGCTCTGATTCCAGATTTACTGTGTCAAGTTCAGATGTTGACCTGTTGGAGTTACAGTGAAGACTGAGAGCAAACTCAGGTTACCCACCGGCATTAGCTAAAATTTTTTTTTTTTGTTTTTTTTTGTTTTTTTCATGAAACTAATTTCAAATTTACTTTGGGGGGGAAAAAAGCAACTTCATTTTCAAAACAGTTACAAACATAGTAATATAATTTAACTTGCAAATGCATAATGGGTGCTGAGCAGGTCTTTATCTGGGAGAATGGAGTCATAGAGTCTGAAATAGCAGAGAATCTGGGGGAGGAGAAGCACAAGTGGCAGGGTGATAAGTATGTGAAGTAATGTAGAAACTGTAGAGGTCATTTGGGAATGTCCCCTGCCTTTCCTGAACATATATGCATAAACAATTATCTGGAAGATGGCAAATAAAGTACAAATAAAAGGATTCTTACTTATTTACACTGATACATCTAGGCTGTGAAAATCACTGCTGTAAGATGCAACTGAAGCCCTGAGGTTTATTAGGAACAAACAAAAGTATATACTGATGGCAGAAGAACCTGTACTTACAGCAGTAAATATCAAGAAATAGAGTCTGGAGGGGTTATACCTTCAAAACTTTGGTCAGACTGTAATTACTGGGAAAATAAAGGGAAGCTGCCCTGGGGCATGTTACCCCCTTCCCCCAACCCAGGGCACTGCTCTATAGAGAGGCACAGCGGTGCTGAGGGACCTGTGTGCAGCCAGACAAAGGCATGCAGCAGGAGGGGCAGTCAGATCTGTGGCTCTAGGCTGTGGGCCAGCTGTTGGCATGGTAGTCCTCCTGCTTTCCTTCAGAAGGCAGGAGAGAAATGCCTTTGAGTGACTGTCCTTCCCCCAGCACTTGCTGTGCTTTGAGCAGAGTGGCTTTGGGTACCACTCATGTTGGAGCCTCTGCAGCAAGCCCTTCCCTGGGAAGCGCAGGTTCACATTGGGGAAGGAAGGACACCCCTGAAATAGTGTGTTTTAATACACAATAAAAAGGCTCTTTTTATTAATGCTTTGTGTCATAATTTCTATTAGTTCCATAAGGACTGAATTAATAGCTATTTAACTCACCAATTTCAGCTTTTAACTGTGGTAACATAAATTTTCAAACCTTAGGTTTCAAAAGGCGGTCCTTTCTGATATATTGCCTCCCTCCTGTGGACCTGTTTTTATGAGATCAAGGGGAGAAAGCTATCTGTAGTAGGTTGTTTGGGTTTTTTCACAAGAGAAGTTGAGCACAGTAGCAGGGGCAGAGAGTGAAGAAAGGCTTGTTTGTAATGGGAGCACTCAAAAAGTTCAACAAGAGTTTGCAAGACCCCTTCATGTCAGTGCATTCCCACAAAGAGCCTCACCCGAAAAGCTGAAATTACAGTCTTTCTCAGTTAAAGAAAAAAAAAATAGGAAAATGACTTGTAATTTTTGAACCAGAAAAGCTATGTTTGTCTTCCAAAGAACAGCCCCTTGAAGATGTGACTGTCATCCAGGGTCAAAGAGCAGGCAGAAAGCCTGCAGATGGACGGGCCCTTGGCCGCTCAACACCCAGCACCAGGCGTCTGTCTCCTCAGGCGAGGGGATGGTCCTGTTATCTATCTGATATATAACAGAGTGTCGCGGCTTTCCATATCCAAACACATCTTGACACTGGAGATTGCACAGATTCCAGAGCTCTGGAGGGAGGCCAGGGACGTGCACCCACCCCAGTGCAGCTCACCACCATGGGAGCAGGCAGAGGCGGCATGGAGAATCGTTATCAGGGAGCAGTGATATGTCACGGCTGTCTCGAATGGGCCGCGGGGTCAAAGGATTATGACTCAAATCCATTCTTCATAGAAAAATCTTTTCCAAATGCCTGACTATACTATGAAATCACACAGGGAGTGTGCTGTTATCTGTGGGGGTGGTACAGACCCACCTCTGCTTCATGCGGGAAACCAAAAAAAGAAAAATACAGCTGTGCAGAGCATCCCTGTTGTACAGGCTCACCTTTCCAAGCCACTTTCCTTCCTTTCCACTCGCTGGTGGATAGGTTTACAGGAGTGAGGGGGGATATGTTTTAGCCCCACAGTAATAAACTTGCCTTTTGCATGCATATTTTATTCTTGAATTTAACTCTCATTTGCTCTCTTATTCTTTTACAGCAGGGTATGCACTTCTGCAGATGCTGATGTCATCCCCATTTCTTACCTGCTCTCCACTGGAATTGCTTTTTGGAGAGATAGAAGACCTTTTTGTGGAAAGTACTTTTACCAAGAACTTACCTGAACAGCATTATGGAAACACAAGTTTTGCTCAATAACTTTTTAAGTTACAGCAACTGTGCAAGGACTGCAGCACCCACTCCAGAATCTCAGCCTGCACCTTAAAGGTTTGCAGGTCTGTAGGGACTGTATTTGGATTTGAAAGTCATTGAAATCTATTAATTATCTTGTAGAAATTGATATTGATATTACAAAAAAATCTTGCTTGGAAGACAGAGAAGTTCAGACTCTCATACCAAAAGGCTTTCCTTGTCAAGCTGAATTCTTCCATTTCTCTCCTTCTGTCCGGAACCAGAGAGAAAATAGAACCAAGCACCAAAGTAATAGAAGATTTTTTATACTCAAAGCCTCATTCAGATTAATCAAAAGGCATCCATGTGTGTTTTACTAAGTGCTTTAGTTCGGTGCTCACCTTCTGCACAATTTATACATCCCCCAATTCAATTGAGGGCTTCCAGACTTATCAGTGGAATTTACACCTGTACCTCACTATATTTTCTGTACTTCAGATCAGAAACAGGCACCATTGAAACCTTAATTTATCACATCCTTTCTTCCCCTGGCTCAAGCTTCACCCCTGATATTTGGGCATGTTGCAGCACTGTGATACAGAAGCATCATGCAGGCTCCCCTGAGGAGACAGGCTGATTAAAAGACCAGCGTGCTGTGGGACATTTACACCACACACACTCCTTAATCTCATCACCACTGTGCCCAAACCCAGTCACTCCCACAAGCAAGTCCCTATTCTGGGGGTCCTACATCCCCCTGCATAGATGGAGTGAGACCTCACAAGATCTCCCTTCACCTGACAAAGACTTGAACCTAGAAGGAAGTCCTCTGTACAAGTTCTTTTGGAGTGCTCTGAGAGAAAAGCAGCCAGCCAGCCTTCGAATGAATGGCTGTTTGAAAGGAGATTAAACTCTCCTCTGTATGTGTAACTTTCAGCCAGGCAGACTACATCAGAGAAGTCAAGCTGCATCCACTCCAAGGAGAAAGTTAAAATAGAACTGAGCCCTTCTTATTCGGCTCTGCCTTTTGTTGTGCCCTGCAGGCAGCGTTCACCTGAACATGTATCCTCAAAAGTCAGAGTGTACTTGCCTAAAGTGGAAAATGGCACACACAGCCTTATCTTTTCATTTCCTTCATTTCTAGAAGAGCCTCTGTTCTCCTTCTATTCAACATAAGCTTGGTGGTCACAAACAGCACCACTAACCATGTAGGTACTTGACACATCTCAGAAGGGAAGCTGAAGAGCGAATTGCAAAGCTCAGTGCATTGCTCAGGTCCGTACAAGTTGCCATATTTAATAATAGATGCAAACAATCCCTACAAAAATAACGATACTACTTTAAGATGCTGTCCTCCTCTACCTGTCAGGAGCCACTTTCCCCTTTAACAGAGTCAGATACATGGATAGTGGGAGCTGCACACCCATTTCAACACCAAGAACATCACGTCAGTGGTACCAGCCTGGATAGATTTCTGGACATCACTAAGCTGATAGTTTTCCAGTTAAGCCAGTGAAGGAAGTTCTGCTGAAGCGTTTTTCCTTGTACAAGTGATGAAGGAAACAGCTTGGGGCAATGACACCATAACCTAGTACAGCTGTTTCTGCAGTGATCATTTTTTCACATTCTAGGATGCATTAAAAGAGCAGCTTGGAGCATTTCTGTTGCTGCTTATTCTCTGACTGGGCTGTTGTTAATGCAACACTCACTCAATGAAGTGTTTGGGATGAAGTCCAAAAAAGCACTTAGGTGCCTAAATCCAAGACAGCGATTCACAGCTGCCTAAGGACTTAGGTTCCTCCTTTTGTATGCCCCCTTCCCTGAACCTCCTTAAAAACCTGGGCTTCTGCAATGGGTTGACTCCAGGTGCTGCCATCTTGACTGAGCTTGGCCAACAGATCCTGCCTCCTGTGTCTTGGCCGTCCAGCCCTGAAGATGAGGTAGCTGTGTTTGGGATCACTCAGATGCTCTGTGGCTGTGCCCTGAGCTCTGCATTCAGCAACTACAGATGCTCTTGCTCAGACTGTGGTGGATGCTGGTCCTCCCCGTTAGGATAGCCACCATGGAGGAGGGTGGTGCTGACTGACTCTTCACAGCCAGAGAGTCACGAAGAGCACGGCACAAAGGTGACCTTTTGCTGACGAGGGAAGAGGCTGCCACTAGCCCGGCTTGAGTACATTTTCCCCCATGTAGCACTCTCCTTCTCCGGCTCCCTAGCAGGGGTCCAGAATAGAAGTGATTAACATATCCTTCACAGAAGATGGATGATCTCTCTTCCACTGCCCTTGCTACTGATGGTCTGACAAGGAACGGTGAATTCAGGTCTGGCATCTGCTGCATGTTTGGGAGGTGGATGTGTCATGGGTCAGGCTCAAATCCACTCCTACTCCCACCTGTCAATAAATCTATGCGAGAACAACTTAAAGGCATTCCTAACAAGGTATACAATTCCTCCAATGACCAACTCTTCTATTTATTGCAGACCATATCCGTCCATGTGCCTCTTTCCTCAAGATAGAGCTCAAAAATGTAATTTCTCTAACTATTTTTAGTTATAGTAATCTAGTGATCAAACCCCAGTGACTTACAGGGAGTGAGAGAGAGCATAGTTGCTCTTCCACTACAGCTCATTCACCCTGCTCCTGAAAAAGCAATTACTTCCAAGGAAAAGCTGAGGCACACGTGCTGGGAACTGGTTATTTGGCATGGCAGCATCCCTTCCTGCAGCCTGACCATGTTTGGGTGCTCTGACAGACATCTTTCAACCACATTCACGTGTCTTGCCATGAGACCATTAAGCTTTGCCAGGTTTCTCCTCTCATCTGATAAAGCAGTTATGTGTGACAGACACTTGCAATTTTCAAATACATGTCTCAGGTAGGGCTCTATATGCACAAGCTGTTTTCCTCATTAAGCTCTTCAGTTACGGCAGTTTACCTAATTCCAAGCTGGACTGTAAAAGGCTTAATCGATGTAACATATTCACTCCTGATGAGGTCAGGGAGCCACTATACCTATCTAACAGATGAGCTGAGCTGATAGCCAGAAAATTTAGGATGACAAGCACGGTTTGTCATGTTAAACCAGATGCCATCAGCACCCTTCAGTTCTGCAAAAATGCTCTAGTTCTTCATAAAGCTATTACTGAGACATGTAAGGAAAACACGAGATCTGAGCCATTTCCTGCTCCAGCCTTCTGCTGTTGGCACCTCTTCCCACAATCAGGAGCAGAGCCCGATGTGGAGGCATGTTTCTGAAATGATTTCAAAGATGAGATTTGGTGTCTTTTCTGCCTACATGTGTCCTCAGCAGGAAAACTGCAGAACAGCAGAAAAGGGAAGATGAGGACTACTGTGGGACAGAAAATGAATCTCCTGTAGATCTGTCCATACATTTGTGTCTGGCTGGGCCCCATCCTCCGGCCATGCTGTGATCCATATCTCAAAGGGACCATGATTCCTTCTCAAATTATTGCTGCTGGCAGAACAGCAGAGCTGGCAAGTGAGTTTTCAGGAATGTCTTTATCCTTCATGATCCATATGAAAGAGGTCCAAGTAGTAATATTCTTGGAGAGCCAGATGATACACAGATTTTGCAAAGGTTGGGAGCAGCAAAGCACACTATTAATAAAACAGTCACAGTACTCTTGGTTTAGTTCTTATTGTGATAATTATAAGCAGAAGGGGTTTTTTTTTCTGGTCAAAGTTTCTGCTGCTTCAAACTTAGAGCTGTCAGAGGCAGCTGAGCAAGAGGACTTCATTCAATGGACAGCAGTATCTGATCCAGCAAGTGCCATCAATCTGCTTTGGTAAAGTCACTGGAAGAGTGAAGAGGAGAGTTTGTCTGAGGACCTACTCTCCCATCCACTGTTAACACTATTGCAGTTCAGAGTAGCCCAACAAGGGTGTCTTGGCTTAGAGAAAAAAAAAAAAAGGATTTTTTTTTTGGCTATGTACAAGCATATCCATCACTGTATACAATGGTAAAAGCTAGAGTCACGTTAATGGTCATATTCTACTAATACTGACTTATTTTAAGGGGTACCATCAACAAGGAGAAATAATGGACATACTCTTAAAATACTGGGAACCAGATACAGAAAAGAAGCTGTTCATAAGTGTCTTTTTTTATGCTCAGCCAAACTTTGGGGGGGAAAAAAGTGCCTTCTGGCATCATCAACCTGCTTATTTTGTTCCAATAGTCAATAATTTTCCATGCACGTTTTCAACAGGTAAGTCTCAACAGATGCCATTAAGAATCAAAGCCTTGGTGCTCCAGAGGCCAAAGCACCCACCATCTCACCTCATTTGCAATATAACAGGTTTATCATTTACACTAAGGTGTCTCTTTTAAAGGAAATCCCAGTGGAATTAACCAATACTAAATTTCAGGTGCAGGAGGAAAATGTGCAGCAGAGCATATTTGTATTAGAGACAGATATTTATGCTTGTGCCTCGCTATGCTGCAGTGGATATTGCTGAAAAGGGCAGCTTTTCTGCAAAGTTCTGTTAGATCCCCTCAGCAGGAAACAATTATCTGTAATACCAATTTCCCGCAGAATTTTGCAAATCCTTCCCTACAGGGATTTCACCTTTCATTGTTTCCCCTGCACAACACCGAAAATCTGACTGCAGTGATACAAAATCAGATCTGAGTCATATTTTTTTTCTGCCTCTGGCAGCTGAAGGGAATAATATAATTTTTGACTAGAAGGAGATGGGCAAACAGGGTGAGGGCTGGTGACCCGAATCCCAAGAGGACCTCCAGAGGTCCCTCCCCACTGCATCCATTTTGGGGTGTGATACCCAAAAGGAGAGGGATGGAGGATGCAGTGGTAGGGTCCCTGCTTTGGGGGCACTCATGTCTTGGCAGCAGCAGGAGTCCAAACCTAGGCATGCCAGGGCCCCAAAACATCCGTGGAAAGGAACATTGTTGTAACTCATGCCTGTCCGGAGGACCCCCTTGCAACACCTGCCATCACCCCATGTGTCCTCTGAAGACAATGAAATTCCCATGGCAGAGCCCCTGACTTCTCTTTCTCTTCCAGCTGCAGTCTTGTGAAGCTATGAGGAGGATTACAGCCATGACAACCAGAAATCACATTTTCAGCAGTTTTTTCCTTTTTCATCTTTGTCTCTGTCCCCTCTTCTAAAGCAAGGTATTTCACTGCACATCTTCCTGACAGTGTGGGCACAGCCCTGCCTGTGCAAGCAGTCCTAGGCCAAACCCACGGCTCATGGTGGGGTCTGCCTTCCTCTCCCACACTGGAAACGAACTCTGAGCTCAGCATGGGGTGCTCAGACTCCAAACTGGGCAGGATGTGCCCAGGGAGAGAGGATGTGTGGGATTCACTGAGGTGGGGGGGGGCAAACAGAGCAGGAATCTCTCCTCAAGCAGTTCAGCATATTCAGAACTACTATACATGAAGGTTTCCTTGCGTAATCCACTTTGTTCTACCTCTACAGACATTTTCAGAGGGTGAAAAAAGACAAGGAGTTTGGCTATGTGGTTAGGGATGCAGGTAGGATGAGACCAGGATCACAAGACAGTCCATTTTGCTGTACCCAGAACTGGAAGCCCAGAAGCAGTGGGGCCTAACTCACTGGCTGACAGGTACAAGTAACCAGTTAGATGTTTTAGCTGCACTTCCCAACAAGAGGAGGCTTGTGAGGTTGTGCTGTCTGTCCATCTGCACTGGGCAGCATGTGGTGCTGCTGGCCACTATCACCCAGACCTGATGGGGGAGGTGTTTCAAGGCCATGAAATCCCCATGCGTTTAGGACATGTGACGAGCTGGGTCTGTCCCCAGCACCATCTGCCCTTTGCCCAGGTAAGTCCTGGCTGCTGGGAGGGCAGTGGGGCACACAAGGCAGTGCTGAGGCCACTCAAAGGGCAGGACCCTGCCAGGACCTCATAGGCTTCCACAAGCCATTCCATTACTATTTGTCCTTATGCATCCCCATCTGTTTATTAACTCCATCCCAGATGACCTGACATTCAGGTAAGCCAAATTTGATTTTCTGGCTGAGGGAGCCCTCAGATCTTTACCGTTTCCAAACAGATTTCATCAGGGAAAGCACATTGCCCTCTGAAGCCTGCTCTGCAATGCCAGCAGCAGAAAGCACTGAGAGTGCCCAGCTGCCGGGTAGAGGAAACTCAGACCTTTGCAAAGCTCTGGCTGAGAAACAGGAAGGAGAAGGAGCACAGGAGCATCCCTGGACACAGGGGGGTCTGACCTGGGGTGTCCCATCAGGCCCTGTGGTTCGGCTCCCCTCCTGCACGGCAGAGATGAGGGGATGTTCACCCCTCTCCAAAATGCAGGTTGCACCAGAGTGATGTTGGTGTTGAGGTCCTGGGGCCACTAAGGTGAAATGATTCAGTAAGGCATGCAGAAAAGGCAGGAGGTACCCAGCCTTTGGGGGTACAAGAGAGATGGACAAACAAGATGAAAAAAAATGCCCAAATATAAAGAACACCTTTTGATATTTTTTGAATTGTTATGTGCCTGGTACCAGAGCTGGACAAAAGACACTCAAATTTCTTAAGGTATTTTGTTTTCTAAAAATTGCAGACTTAAATTACAACTTCTTTTAATACACTGCAGAACACTTGTTCAAAAGCAACTTTTTCCTGCAACAATTAACTTTAAAAAAAACAGTGACAAAATTTTAGTTTTGGGAAAAACATTTTTAAGTCTCAAAAGTCTGAGTAGCTCTGCTCCCCACTGCAGATGCTTTCAGACTTGCCCAAAGCATGCACATGTGCATATGGAACTGTGATTTGCTCTTCTTTGAGATGGCTTTGTTGTTGGCCTTGAAGCTGCAGAAGAGTTGCCTTGTTTCCAAGCAGAAGTGAATTCAAAGTATGCTGCTATTGTCCAGAAAGTGTGAGTACTACTCAGCTACTGTGGAGGCACACAAACTCACAGCACAGAAATTTAAAGCTATGGAGGAATTCTGCAGGGCTGTTAATATCATTTAATATTCTTCCCTAATCATTCGTTTGTATTCATGGTCTTTTTACTTGATAGAATTCTCTATCAGTCTTAATAAAAAAAATTCCTTTCCCACTTGAGATCTCAGATGAACGGGGTAAAAATGTAATTTGCACGATAGTCAACGTCTCCTTCACAGAAAGGGTAGGATCTGGATTAATTAGCCACAACTTGGCAAGAGTGGGAATATCTGTCAAAAGTTTGTCCTCTTAATTCCAGGGTCCAGGTGATTACAAAGTGTTAGTTTTGTAGAAGCCAGGAGAGGAACAAAGTTCTTTGCTGTGAGCTCTGTACACCAGAAACCCTTGCTGAAGTGGGCACAGAGAAATGAGAATAACCACAGTAGCTCTCCCAGGCAGGAGGGGAAGTGATGCAGTGAGGTCGTTGGGGGTGGGGGGGAGAAGGGGCGGTCAGATTTTGGCATTTGCAGACAGGTTTGACAGCCACTGGGGGAGGGGGCACATGGAGCTATGTCTGCCTGGGAGAGGGGGAGAAGCCAGTGGGCTTCTCTGGGAGCTGGTGAGTCTCTTCAGGCTGCAGTTCTCCAAGAGAAGATACTCTACCTTGCTCTTTCCTTCACTGAAGTCTGGGAAGGGGTTGGTGGCACCAGGTCACAGAACATTTATAGAGAATTTCTATTTTTCAGTCTCAGAGTTTAGTTGTTATTTTAATTTGAACATTTTTCATTCAGTTGTAGCATAGCCGTGATGTCCTGTGAAATGCCACAACATTTGCAAAAATCAACAACAGTCCAAGTCCTTTGTTGAGTCGAAGCACTCCTGGTTATTTCTGAGTGCCATGGGAGAAGCAGGGATCCTAGCCTTCCTCCACAGCATGTCCTTAGGGAGGATGTAATTACTGCATTGGGTTTTTTGCTGGGCATGCTCTGACTGACAGCCTGGGCCAACCCACACTTCTCTCCTTCATAATAGTGGAAGCTTATCTGCTGGCAGTGCCAACAAAAATAAATCATCTGGTTGCCTTATGCTCTGTGTAGATGAAAACAGAGTCATCAATGGTCTTGTGTACTTCTACGCTAACTTAACGCCCACAGCATTCTTTTTTTAAAATAAAATGTCAGGATTTTGAAGAGGCTACTATGCACTCAAGAGGAATGGAGGGCTAAGGCTCAGTGTGTGCAAATGATGAGGTTACAATACAATCTTTGTTCATTTATATAATGGTTTTTCAAATTACGTTTGCGTGTATGAGTGTAATGTTCTCATTGACTAGAGCAATGCACAATAGACCACCCACAATTTGAGAGGGTGCTATGAGTTTGTCCCTCTATGAGCAGGCACCATTTAGTTTTTCTTCCCCATTCTGTCAGTATATCTTCAGCCTGGGCTTACTCGTTCCTGATAGATGAGTTGGAATCATATGTGGATCACACAATTTTCTGTGGTGGCCACATATACAGTTAAAAGTTGATTTCAAATTGAAAATCCCGAAAACCTGTAGAGTTGAGATCTGTACCACTGATCCAAAATTCATCTTCAGCATTTCCCACTCATTCAATGTGGGAGTAAATCAAAATTTATTTCTCTGAAGCCAGAGATTTACATAACTTTCAAGCAGGAATAAGTGAACATACCTCATCTGTCAAGGGGAAACCACCTAGCAGGTTAATTTTTTACAATATACAGGGGTCTCAGCTGCTTTGCAGTAGTTTTTTCATTGTCCCTGTTACCAGTCCCACTACAGTCATAAAAAGGTAAGTGTAAGCAGCCAAATACGATGCAGTTTGTGGTGGAATCACTTCATCTCAGGTTGCATAGAGATAAAATTACATAACTTGAAGCCACCAAGGGCACAACCCTGGTTGTATTTCCATCTGGAACGTACGTTCTTCCCCCTTCCCCCAGCACTTGTAGAGGAGATGCTTGGACAGGTTGTTATTTATGTCAGCACAAACTGGTGGTACCAGGCATGTCTGTGCAGTGGTGAAGGAAAGTATTAGCACCAGCATCATTGTGCAGCATATGTATGGGATGAGATAATACACATCTGGCAGTGAGTGGCTACTGGAGCTCTGTAAATCCCTTGGCTTGTAGTTTTGTGTAGAAAAGCTACCTCCTGCACAGTATATGACTGTATAGTATGGAAGAATAAATTAAAGATTGTGTTGGTCCTTACAAAGCACTGCGCTGTGTAACACTGCTTTCGGATCCCCAGCTTAGCACTTGTGCCCGGATGCCCTCAGGGATGCTGTTGCCTGAAGAGGGAGACAGGGAATTCTCAGGTGTCTATGGACTTGCTTCTAAATCCCTAAGCTTTGCTTTGCTTTGCTTTGCTTTGTCACATCCCAATATTTTACCTGGACCAAGAAGCTCAGCATCTGCCCTTGGGCTGTATTGTCTCCCACCCGAGACCCTGCACATGATGTGTGCTGCCTGCACAAGTCTTCCTGCAGGAGAGCCCACAATCACACCCCAGACATCACTGCCCCATCCCACACCACTGCCAGCAACCCACTGTCCAGGATGCTGAATGTGCTCACTGCTTTCTAGGCCTGAACAGATGTGGATGCCACATCTCCCACTTCTGGTACAGGAGAGATGAGTGTTCAGGTCCTGTTCCAGGTGCAGGCTGTGCATTGCATCCTACTTCTGTTTAGGATAAGCCCCCTAAAACCCTGCATTAACTCAAGGTCAACATATAGTTATTCCAAATTACAAATGCCATTAATATTCACCACCATTGAAAAGCCCAGGAGTAGGCAAATCCTCTGCAGGACATACAGCAT
>JAWWLV010000088.1:14851195-14874556 GCA_035041135.1 Platyrinchus mystaceus
AAATTACAAATGCCATTAATATTCACCACCATTGAAAAGCCCAGGAGTAGGCAAATCCTCTGCAGGACATACAGCATGTTCAATTCTGTGATGGGTCATTGCCAGCTCAAAATCCCTTGGGATGGGTGCAGGACCAAATTCAACTCTCTTGCACTGCCCTACAGCTAAACTGACTTCAGTTTGCATCCCCATGGCTTTATGTGGTAAAGTGGTGGGATATTTGATCTCTAGTACCAAGAATAGGAATGAAGTGTCTTATTCCAGTGCATGAAATTCTGCAAATATCTATTGGAGTAGCCAGGTCTGAGTAAAAAAAAAAGAAATCAAATAGAGGGATGTGGAAAAATCTCTTTATGCCTATAAAAGGATCACTTCAAAACCACAGGATTTTGTATAGGAACCTTTTTCCTTAAATAGTAGAAACAGTCGCCGAGTGCATTCCATCAGTGTAAAAAATGGGGGTTAGAGGAGAGCTGCTGTGTGCAGCAGCAGTTTCCTCTCCATCCTTCTCTTCCTTTCCTCCCCCTGCCACACGTGTAACATGTCTTAGCTACAGAAACTGCGCTTGTAGAAAACATATCAACAGCATAATTGCAATATATATATATTTATACACATAGGTATAATCAAACCCATACACATATATATGTATGTGCTGTGTAGTTAAAGAGGAATTGCATGGTGGAATTCTTCTTCATTCTTCAGGAAACACCTTTCTGTTGCATTTTCCCACCAAGGTGAACAAAACTTGGCAGTGAATTTTGTTGGGTGTCTAAAATACCAGAGCAGGCTCCTACTGCAGTCTCACACCTGCAGCCTCCTACTGCCACCACCAGCCAGAGGCAGGGGAATAAAACCCAGAGCTCTTCGGCAGTGGGCCAAATCCTGCCGCAGAAGCCCAGACATCATGAGGATTAGATGAGTGGCTAATCGGGACAGCAGGATTTGTGTCAATCTTTTACTTTGGATGCAAAGCTGAGTCCCTTGGTGGTCAGTGTGGGGTGGCTGGGGCTGCAAAGGGACCAGGTCTCCTCAGGGGTGAGCAGCCTTGGAGGATGGCACTGGGCTTTGGAGTACCCTGTGTGTGCTGCCACGGGAAGGAGCAGGAATGTGGGAACAGCTCTCCCAAGGCATGGGACCCCAGTGCATCCTGGGACAAAGGTCCTGTCACTGTACTTTCCAGCTCGGGGATCCCAGGCCAGCAGAGAACAGGAAGGGAGAGATTTCTGTGATTTTCAGGTTCATTGGCCCATTTGAACAGGTTTGTCTTAGAGTGGGTTGGGGAAAGGAGTCAAAAGGTTTCCATCTTCAAACTGTAGCTAGGCTAAGTCGAGACTGACACCTTTCATGGGGGCTGTTTACAAACCTGAGTGATGTTTTTAGTACTTTATAAGAAGAGTCTTGTGTTCACATCACTATGATGAAAATGTCATGTAAACAGGTTCCAGGGACTGCAGCTGGCTCCAGTCCATCCTTCCACCACATGCCCAGGTCAGTCCTTACAGATGTCTGGATAACCTGTTCTTAAAAATGCTTAATAACAGAACCTCCACAGTCTCCTGAGACAAAGTATTTCAGTGTTTTCCTACACTTACTATTAGGAACATTTTTTAAATCTGTCTTAAATTTTTCTTAACTCCCTCTCAGCCAGACACAGTACACACTCTTACTGAAAATTTAGCATGTGGCTGATATCTACAGCAGGGACAGAGAACAGTTTATTAATTTTCTTGTTGCTCAGCTTGTGAGCTTATATGCTTGAAAGCAATTTTTTTCTCCCTTTAGACATCTCTTTTTTAATGAAACCCATTTTCTTTAGCCTACCTTCCCGCTCATACCTGTATAAACCTTTCTTGAGGAATAATGTCTCCATCCATTAAAAAAAATCTTTAGGTACAGTCTTACACTAGGAAGGGGAGCTGAACTGAGGGAGGGGAGATGTCTTATACATCGCATTTCTATTTATGTACTCCAAAGTGGTGTTTGGATTTTTTGTTTGCAATCATCATCATCATCATCATGACCCATCACAATCTGCAGGTCCTCAGAGCAGTCAGCCCCAGCCTGGCTCAGGGACACTGAGGAGAGGCGTGCATTCATCGCTGCCAAACTGCACCTTTGGGGTTTTCAATCCTTATCTCCATTTTGTCATTCCTGCAACCTACAGCCAGCATTAGGTCTGCCATAGTTGAAACAACCTCATTGCTTCATTTTCCCATTGCCCAAGCTGTCATTGGAAACGCTGGTTAGTTCTGTTAGTTCTGGGATGAAGCGAGACCCCCAGGGTCCCATTCTAGGCACTCCCTTAGTCAAACAGGGAAGTACTGATAGCTTTCACATACAACGTTGAAATGGCTTTGCCCTTCCCATGACAGTTTCACTGCAACCCCACTTCTGCTGCTTGTTTATGAAAGGGCTGACACTGCCAGAGCTGGTGAAAACCAGGAGGAAAGGATTCTGGGGTGAGAGTGCACCCACTCACTCCTGCTCCGTGTACTGGTCTAGAAAAAACCTCCTGAACATTTTTTAATGTGACCTGGCAGCAGACCAGGGTAAATGGTATGTTCTTTTTCCAGTGCTTTGGCCCAAAGTGTGTGTTTCAGAGGCTTAAAAGAACAGTCAGTCAATTAAATGTGATAAACGAGGCCATTTGTCACCAGCATTTTCATTTTTCTTTTAAAGTATAAAACGAGATAATGAGCAGGGCTTGAAGAAATCCTTTGTGGTGTTGGAAGCCAAGGTCACATGATATACAGAACGGATTTTCTGCCTCTCCCATCATGAGAATGCGATCTGACAATACTCCCCCTCATGACACAGAAATCAGAGACAATGTTAAGAGGGGGGAAAAAAAATCACTAATGCTTGAAAAAACAGTGACACATTGCAATGAAGATGGGAAAAGAAATGCACTTAGTTAAGGGCAAATCTACCACCACTGCAAACTTCCTGTTGTAGGTCCTGGTCAATAGGAACAGTAACACAGAGACAGCTCCATGGTACCCTCATGTTACAACAAAGCCTAAAGTTGCAGAGTTACCAACACATCACCTACTCAGAAAGAAGACAGCAGAGTAGGTATCCAGTGATTGATGGAAAAGATGGTCCACCTCTTGCCTCAGTATGGGGGAAGGGACACAACTGCGATGGGCTGTGTGAGCTGTGGGGTCCTGCACAGTATGGGAGTCCTAGGGCTTTGAGGCTCCAGGTGGTGGGAGGCTATTCCTCCTGGAATGTCCACAGGTACTTCCAGCATACTGGGACACCCCATTCAGTGACAGCCACGTAAGCAGTGCCATTCAGGCATGTAGCCCATAAGAGCTGTGGCACTTATGGTGGCGTGGTGTCTGCATTAGTGCAGGTTAGTATTCATGGCTGGAGGCTAGAGCTGGATATGGATCCAGAGCTGGAGTGTTTCCAGCTCTCTTTTGAAAAATAGCACCTTTCTTTCTGGCAGATTCCCAGAATATGTTTCCTTCTGCATACTGTCATTTTCTATCATGTGTATCTAGGAACTGGGAAACATTTACTCCAATGTGTGAACCTTCTCTGCACCTGTGGGACAGGAACGTATTGATGGCATTTTGCACCGGCCTGTATGCCACCACGTCAGTGTTATTTCTGCAGCCTTTTCCCATCTCCCCTGTGCATCTACCCACTTGTGCTACCACAGTAAGAAATTACTCTTTTTTTTTGTTTGGGGGGGGGGATTTAAACTTGTTTTCTCAATCAGTCATCAGTTTATACTGAATACATCGAGGCATGCCAGTAAATACGATTGTGCACAATCAGGAACAGATATTTAAGGAGCTGAGAACCACTGACAGTTGGTTGGTCTCTACAACCTATGTTTTATTTATGTCTGTACTGTGCTGTCTTGGCAGCATTTGATTTAGTCCTCAGATGAAAATCCTGTCTTTTTGCAAGCATGGACAGCATCACACATGCCTCTGACATTAAATAAGCAATACAAACACTGCAAGGAAACACATATTTTAAGACAGCTACCCAGATGCACCAGCAACAGGAGGTGTTGAAGTAACTTAAAAGACTAAGAACTAAAATCTTATTAAAGAAAATGCCAGACAGGAGTTGCCAGCCAGGTACCAAGTGAATAAATGCCAAACATGCAGTTGAGCCAATGACTCAGCATCAGGTTAACCTTGTCTGTGAGTCTTCAGCTGATAGTGAACTTTGTGCCTGGCCTTCAGTGGGGCTCTGTGCAGAGGAGTGCCCTCCTCAGCACCTCAGCGACCCAACGGCAGTAGCCTACAGCCACCTTCACCTATGTGAATATTTTCAACACTTGTAGTGGCTGCCACAGTGGGACTCAATGATCTTTGGGGGGCCCTTCCAGCTCAGGATATTCTGTGGTTCTATGATTTGCATTAGTAAGGTCTGTGCCTAAGGGATTTTTCAGGCGAGGTATCAAACAACATGACTAGATCCTCTGCTGTATTAAACTGCTGGTAAGAGCAGTCTGTCTGTCCCTACCCCCAACTTGAAGCAGGCTCAGCCTCAGTTCATGAGTTGCCCTGTTTGTGGCTTGCTGAAAGGGTAGGATAATCCTGCCGAAGCCCTTGGTGGGCTGCCCGTTTCCTCTCCTTCCAACTCGCTTGCTTCCAAAACAAATTCCTATTGCAAAGACTCAGGTCCTTTCAACTCTGCATTCCTGCCTGTAACACGATCCCTTTGAAAAGGAGAGGAACTGGTACAACTCAGTGAACTCGAAAGGAAAAAGATCCCAAATAATTGTTAGAAATTATTGGAAACAAATATCTCATAAACCAACATATTTCGAAGTGTTTCCGAAGCAGTTAACTGTGCAATAGTCTATTTTCAAAAGCATGAAGACTTATCATGGGCAGGTAATGGAAATATGGGAGTCGATGCAAACACTATTCCCTTTCTATGCCCAAAGCCCATGGGATGGCTGCCTGAAACAAGAGGTGATTGTGTGAAGGTGCTGCCAGGATGCATTTCACCAACAGAGTGGGACTCACCCCAGCAGCCTCCAGCTATGGTCCAAGGAATGAATGCTGGATCTTTTCTCTAGAAGAAACTTGCTGGCATTCACTTCATCTGTTTGGGTTAAGAGAGGAGGACATGGAGAAGGAGGGGGAGGGTCTGACTCCCTCAAGTTCAAATTTACAGCTTCAAGAAGGCAGTTTCTTTGCAAACACTTCCCGTGGTTTTCTTCCTTCTGTTATCTCTACAGAAGGTTGAGCATCTTTAAAACTGCATTAGCCTCCCTTAGGGAGGCTTGTTTTCAGATCCCTTCTCAACCTGATTTGGAGCAGGGACATCAAAGGCAAGGCAAATCTGGTCGCCTGTTAACTTGGATCCATTTGGAGCTGGTCTGGGCAGTTCGAGCTTGCCATGATGTTCACAGTCTTTCGAAATATTTACTTATCTGACTGACAAGAGAGCTATTTCATAAGTTATAATGTCTCCAGTTTTGTGTAAACAATTTACAGTGCTGTGATTGATGCTGAATGCTGTTTGGAGAGAGGCAAGACTGATTGTATATACTGGGCTTTGTTTTGAAGAGTTCAGGCCCAGGACTGGGCAGTATTCTACCTAATAAATAACAACAGTGCTGTTTCAGTGCTCACAAAGCCACACAAACATGGCTGGATTAAAGCAATGCTTCTTTGAGCAGACCTTGGCCATGCAAACACCTGAGACCCTGGCAGGGGTGCCTGGTACAGCGGTCACAGTTCCCAATTCTGCTTTTGACCCATTCCTAGGCTGTCCACAACCCTCCAGCACTTACTGGGCAGAAGGAAACAGCTGCTTTTGTGGGTAGGACAGCCAGCACAAATGTGGGGCATCACACTTCAAGCTCCTTCTCCAAATCTAGGAGGATGGAGGTTGGGAAGTGAGTATCACCATGCCGAGAAGGCAGCTCCAATCCTTACAAGAGTACAGCAAAAGGAGCGGGCTTTCTTCTTCTGGCACAGCTTCAGGTCATGGTACATGAGTGGTTTCCTCAGTCTTGCATTTTTCAGTGCCTTACTGCAGGTCTCCAGGGGCTTCCATAATGAGATGGGACTTTCTGCTGCAGTGCTTTGGATCACACCACCAAAGTCCCTTTTCTGGGTGAATACCTTCCATTACAGCTGTGTATGATCATGAGAGAAGCCTAATCCTTGGTGAAAGAGGTATTCCCATCTCCAGTGGAATGACACAGGAGTATGATTGCTGTGGCTTATAGGTGCCTGCAGCCCAGCTGGTGAGAAATAGCTGTAGACAAGCTTAAGCCTGCATGAGATGCCAAAGCAGAAAAGAGAGGGTATGGACTAGTATCAAACTGAGAGGAATTCAGAGTTTTTCATTCAGATCAAATTGCAAACAAGTTGTTTCAGTTCTGGACCATCAAAATGTTTTGCTTCTGCAATTAAGTGGCCTGGACGTGTCTGAAACAACAGTTGCAGGACAAAGCAGTTCCCTCAAGTTGTCTGCAATCTGGCTTTCTGACCTGATTGTGAACAAAGGTATGACTTCCAGAAGTTCCCATGAAATGGAAATGCCAGGCAGAATTTCGTAAGGAGAGGAAGAAAGACCCCTTTCTTGCTACTAAGTAGCTGTTCAGATTGACTGGTACAGACAAGAAATTAAAAAAAAACCCCTCACTTTATTATGGAAATCCTCTTTCAGACACATTCACTCCAGATGCTGTGAATAAAGAATGGGAGGAAATTAAAAGGAGGGAATTGACCCTAACACTGACACAAGATGGCTGGTTGGATGCAAGCTGGATAAAGGCTCTATATACTCATGCAGAGAAAAATGTGCTTTCTCTGAACAGAGCAAAGTAATGAAGTATTGATTTGAAAATATTGAACTGTGATACTTTGTGTTGCTGACAGTGGCCTTGTCTAATGGAGAGAAAAGTACAAGGAGGTCTTTCCAGTTCAGACTGGAAAAAGGAAAATTATGTCTGAGGCAAGCGTTCCACATATTGCATTCACTATGGGAAGAAAGTAATACTCAGTGTCCTCCTGATGTTCAATACTCTTTCTGCAATCATCTTCAGCCACCAGAAAAGGCTGATTATCTCCCAGCTTCACCAGTACCATTCACTCTCAAAAGGTTGTACCTTTTCATTTAGTCTGTTAAAATCTGCACTCAGAATAAGAAAGATCTGAAGCAAAATGCAGCCTGCCTCTTCCTCCCAAGGGACCAGCCGAACAGTGGTGCACTTAGCAAAGCAAGTGCAGGTTTAGGGGGGACCTAAGGGACTGATGGCATCACCCTTGGTCTCCTTGGAGATATGCCTTGATGTAATTAATAATAAAGAATGGGGGCAAAAATAAAAATGATTCAGAGAAACTTTGGTGCTTCTCCCCAGTTTAGCTCCTGTGACTAAACCCACACAGAGCCTAGAATGAGGAGATGAGCCTCAATTATAGCTAAATAGCAGCATAATGAATTATCTTCTTTGCACTTACTTTAGCTGGTGAGTAATCCAGTTCCTACCCATGTTGGCTATGAAGATTTTGCCTGTAACTGAATAATCAAGATGCTGGAAGAATGTGGAATTAGAAATGCAGAAGAAGGACTGTAGTTCTTCACCACTTAATCTTAAACACTGACAATATAGGGCAAACTTTTTAACAAATAACATTAATACAATCAACACTTTGGTGAAAGTGTTTATTTGGTGAAAGTAATTTAGCTAAAATTAAATACAAAAAAATGGTCTGCTAAGCGAAGAGTTTGAATCCTCTCTTTTATAAACAATATAAAAATATTTTTAATTTTGATGGTGAGTGCTTCTTAGATTTGCAGACTCTAATTGAACAGTGCAGAGCATGTTGTGTGTTTTATGTGTCTTTAGGGCCTTCCCAGAACTGCAGATTATAATTTAAATGATATTGAAAGGTGTCAGCAGCCTCAGCTTTCCCCTACTTCCCCAGCTGTTGCAGAGGGTTGGCATCACTGTGTTTCCAGCCTCAGCTGTTGTGTGTGGGTACCAGTAGGAAGAGGTGGCTCTCAGAGCACCTGAAAAGGAGTATCTGTGTCTGAAGGGAGCCTATTCCTGGAAGTTACAAGATTGTTGAGTTCATAGGACAGAAACAATATGACTACTGAAACTCTACCCTACGACTCTGGTTGCTGCTGGCATGCTTTGAGGGCTGGGTTCCTAAGTCTGGTGGAGCAGGCACTGGCTTTCTGATCTGCAGCCCTGGAAGAAGGAGGTGCTGGCCCACAGCACAGTGGGCAGGCAGAAAAGCAGTTCAAATAAATTTTTAGAAAAGCATTTGGGGTCAATCTTGTAGAGCAATTTATAAAGAGCTCAGGGGATGTTATTGTTTAAATAAATATTTAAGGGAGATTCATCTCAGTTTAAACACAGTGAGCTGTAGCATGTGAAAAGCAGCAGCGTTTGATTACACATATGCAAGAGGCCAAACAATTCATTACCAGCGAAGGTGTAAGAGGAGGAGAATACGATTTCCTTTGATTCTCTTTCTCTGAGATAGGTTATTGACAACACCATTTCTGCCTAGTGCCAAGGTGCAACAGGGATGCAAACCCTGGCAGCCCCAGCACTGGATGTGCTGTGTAAGAAAGTCATTCTGCATTTTGCCTGTTGAGATGACTGGGGATGGAAGTGCAGGTTTAGCTACACAGGTTGCTGCAACACAACATGCAGCAGCAGGACTGTGTGCCCAAGAAGAAGGGGAAAAAGGTGGGTATGGCTGGTCATGTATGACTCATCACATGTGTTGGACAGTCTTTGATGGACATCCAATCCCAGCCTTGGTGGTGGAGGGCTGCTCATTGCGGCATGGGTTCGCTTTAAGATCCTGCCTTATTTGGTTGAGGCTTGTGGGTGGCAACTCAGATGAGTTTATTGTGTGTGGTGGCTACAGACTTAGAGTCACCTTGTGCCATGAGTTTGGCACAGCCAAAGCTTAATGCCATGCACTGTCAGAGATGGGATACAAGGAGGTGCTTCTTGCCCTCCAGGTAGACAATGCCAAGGGCATGAACAGCCATCCACTAGTAGCAGAAAAGAAGAGAAAACAAAAGAAATTCACTGTTGAGGGGCAAGACATCTAAATAAAAGTGAAAACATGCTCAAAGGCCATAAGCAGCTAAAAACCCTCAGTGAGCCTGAGGTTGTTAGGAATCTCTGCATGTCATAAATCTCCTACATAGACTTGGATGGAGGAATTCACAATGGTGTTATAAATTAATTGATAAAAAGGGACTTAGGGCAACCCACAACACTTGTCTCAGTGTGGCAAACCTGAATTTATGTCTGGATAGGGGTTTCCCAAATAGTTTTCACGAGTGTAAAAGGCTGAAATGTTCATCCTCCTCACCCTGTGCTAGCCTTCTTTTTTTGTGAAAAAGGTAAGGCCTTTGCCTTATCAGAAATGAGTTTTTCTTCCCTGCATATGACTGCATATTCAATCCCCTTCTGCATTTGAGTTGCAAGCTGACAGAGCACCAAAAAAAATCACATTTTCCAAAGTGTCCCTGAAATTGAAGGATTCTGTAAAGGTCATGCAGGCCAGGTGACATGTATTTCATGGATGCATCTGAAGACATGGCAGATCCTCTGCATGAAGTAGGACCATCTAGAGTGCAGACGAGGAGGATGTAGCTCTTTCAGATCTGTGTGAGAAACTTTATGCACAGACCTGTCTGCTTCATTCATGATGTTGTTCACCACTTGTAATCATCTCATCAAAGTTGTAACAGCAACATCCTCCTGCATTTATTATTTTTGTGATGACTTCCACAATGACATCCCCGTAAACATCTCTGTCCTTTGACTGTCAGTCTCCAATCCACCCATCCGCATTCCTCCCATATCAAAGGTTATGGATATCCATTTTCTTCCATGACACTTGGAGCAGAAGCCCATAAATATCCACCACTCCTTTCCATTTTCTGTTTCAGTTCTCCTGCAAATCCCTGCTTAAAACTCCTGTTTGTGATATCCTTGACAAAGACGAGGCTGCTGGTGTGAAGCAAGCAGTGCCTGACATGCTGGCCAGCACTGTCTCACAGCTTTTTAGAACTCCTTCCTCTCCCAGTAGCTGTCTGTAGGCAGTTCTGGTCTTCTCACATTGTCAGCTCCTGTTCTTCTGGTCTTTGTTTTTACACAGTTTTACAGAGATGAGTCCTGGTGTGTGCATGGGGCTCCAGGATACTGAAACTTCACTGCCTGTCTCTGTGGAAGGAGAGGATGTCCAGGATGCTCCACAGTCTATAGTCATACAAGAAGTGAAGGAAATCACCTTTCCCTGACACTTCAGCAGGAGCAGAAACAAGCAGATTGCAGATTCCTACCTTCCGATGTGGAAATCACGTCAAGAGGCACAATGAACACTGAGATTTCACCATCTGTCCCCAAACGTTGCATACGCATTGCATATAAAAATAGGCTATAAGAGTACAGTTAGGACTGAAAAATACATGAGGGAAGAGATGCCAGAATTAGGCCTCCTTTGTGCTATCTGTTATGATAGGCCTATTACATGGTCACACAGTGTTTTGCCAGAGGTCTCAACTTTATCCCATGGTACAGCATGGACTGTCTTCAGTGTTACATAGAATTATTTTTTTTCCTTAGAGTTCAGTGTGGCCCTGGGCTTTATTTTCTTCCCAAGTCCTCCTCTTAGTAAGAATGACTGATTTTCCCAACACTGGGAATTACAGTGACACACCTACCTATAGTATCTGGATGCTCTGGTACCTCCATCAAGGGTGTGGTGTTTCTTTAGCCACTTGAATGAAACGGAAACAGAGACAGGCATGTAAGCAAACGGCTTGGTTGCACCAGGCATCAGTTTATCAGGGGTCTGCCGTGGTTGCTCATCCCAGTTGTCCCCCACCACAGTGCTGGGCCTTCCTGCAGCAAGACCCATGTCCGCATCCACCCTTGCAGGCTTCATGGGTACCACAGACCAGTGCTTCAAGGTCATGAGCTGAGACCAAGGGGTGACCAACAAACATAACTGGGGCTGTGTAAAAGTGTTCAGCATCAGGCACACTGGACTTGCTTGAGATGGAGCTTCCATTAGCTCTCATCATGGAAGTGGACATTAAGTAGCAGGGTCTTATGGCATGTGCAGACAGGGGGGCACACCCTGCAGCTACTGACTACAGACTGGGGAAAGCCTGAGCAAGACCTGGCACAGAAGACCCTGCAGGGAGAGCGGGATTGAAGCCAATTCTGAGAGGTAGCACTCATAGTCCCGAAAAGGGACCATTGATAGAGCAGCTCAGGTTTCATGTCAGGCTCTGGCATGTCCAGACTCTCCTTATGGCTCACACCTTGAAAACACACCTTCCTACACTGCTCCCAAGCCCCCTAACTCCTCACTTGTACCACATGAGGTACCATCCCAGTCCCATGTGACCCTATCCCAGTCCCATGCAATCCTTCAGCTTTAGCATCCCAGTACCAGATGTTTGCTTAGCCCAGTGTCCCCAGGGTCCCCGTCTGCCTCCTGGCTGTGCCAGGAAAGAATCAGAGTGTATTGTTCCCTGCTTGCCTTTGCACTGACCAACACCTCTGCCCTGAGCAGCATTACATGGACAGCCCATCTTCATCCTGCTTCTAGAGCTGGGGATGGTTCTTGGACTGCAGAGAAGGAACACAGGTAGCCTGGTCCCTGCAGGTCTGTGGGGAAGCAGCAGGATCAGCAGAAACTTGGTAGCACTGACTGCTTGCACAGGAGCACTGGGGTCGGCACTGGGAGCTGCTGGGATGCTGGGCTGAGCTCACTCATGAGGGAAGGAATCTCAGTGGATTTTGACTACTCAGCCCTAGCACATCCCTAATAAGTTGCTATTTTTTCCCTTCAAAGGCTATCACTAAGCCAAATTGGAGGAGATTTACAAAGTTAAAAAAAAAAAAAAATCACATTCCTAACACAGAGCTGCCAAATTTCAGATCTTAGATCCAAAGAGCAGAGGGATAAGAACTATCCAAGGAAAGGATCACCAGGTTCCCCCCTCCCATTTCTTCCTTTCTTTTTTTTCAAATTGGACAACAATTCCTTTTTCCTTGTGCTCATTCTTGGAATGAACAAAACTGGCTGGACAGTTTTGGCTGAAATTTTCCAGAAAAGAACTTAGCCCAAGGCAGACAATCAAGTTGGAAGAACTCAGTCTAAACTGTTTAAGTCTGAAAAAGTTATAAGCAGCAGCAAAGACAGTTCTGTAGCAGGACAGATATGAGTAACCTTTATCACAGGAGCCGCGTGCGATCCCACCGCTGACGCATTCGGAGTTATAATAGCTGATGATGCTATTCCATTCAGGTGCATCTGATCACGATTCAGATTTGTCACCAGTAAAAAAGTGTTAACTCAATCATCCCACTGAGCCTTCCCACACCCCTTCCTACTCAAACAGCTCTTCCCAACTAACAACTGATCCTTCGAAAAACCACAGTTCCCTCGCCTCCAGTATTTCCGAGCAGGATATGTCAGCTTCAGCTTCTTGGATAGAGGCAGCTGATTCTAAAATGAGATTGCTCTCTGAACTAATGTATTCAAAATTAATAAAAGAAATAAAGCAACACACTCCTCTGGCATGTTCCCATGCATATTTTCCATAAAAGTTAATTTTTCCACAAGAACAAGTTGTGAGTTTGTGGGGGTTTTGCACTGAATCTTGATACGGAGCTTAGAATTCTTGGCACTGCTTGGGACGTTAAAATGACATCAGCTCCACTTTCTATGTTGGAATTTTATAGTTCCTGCCTGACCGCATTTCTTTGTTCTGCACAGATTCTCTCTCCTCTGAGCTGCCTCTCTGCCACGGCATGCTCTTACATGAGTGTCAGGAAAAGCAGAGTGTTTGTATTCTTTATAGCCCTGCTTGTCCCTCCCTGTGCCGGGCACCCAAGTGATAAAGCTGCATTTCTCCCTTCAGGACAAAGCAGCACTGTTGGCTCAAGGGACGAGGGCACCTTTGCCAGTCGAAAGGCTTCCCCTCAGTGTGGCAGCTCTGTGCTGTGAGGGACCCGGTGTGCTAAGCAGAGTCCTCCTCTTTGGCTGAGCAGAGGAGTGGAGTGCCTGCTGCCAGGGTGACAGGGCTGTGGGACAGCAGGGACTAGGTGGGAGGACAGGGATTGCAGACAGGACAAGGTGAAACCATCCTGTCTCACTCAGGGAAGGGTAAAGGGAGTGGAAAGTAGGGGAAGAGGAAAGGGAGAATCTCTGGGTGTGAAACAAGGCTTTCTCCAGCCCTGGAAAGGTAGCACCTGGAGCAGCGTTTTTTCAGTGCTACAGTTCTCCCCCTGCCACCACACCCACACTGCCCCATGCCTCGGGGCAGGGAGGGGCAGCATTGTTTTAAATCAAGCAAAAATCTGAGTAACGGTGTTTCCATATAACCCAGCGTCTTGACCTGCTGTGTTTGACACCACAGTGCAGGAGGACTGATTTGGTACTTGGGATCCCCTGTGAATCACAGCACAGGGCTGGGAGAGTTAACAGACTCTGGCACTGGGAATACAGTTCTATGGGCATTAGCACAGACATCACGCTTGTTTCCTGGATTTCAAATAAAATAAGGATTCAAGGAAAAGATGATGCTTTTCTACAACCCCTATGACTTGGAAAGAAATAAGAGCAAATAAAGGCAGTTAATTATCTGGCGCACCACATCCAAACATTTCTGAAAGCACGGTTCTGCTGTTACTGTACAAGTCACGCTGGAGCAGCATTAGCATACACTCTGTAAACAGACTCAGTGCCATCCTCCAGCACAGCCTCAGCCTCCCAAAAGGGATTAGAGCAGCTGGACAAACCCAGGAGGGACTATATCTGGCAGTTAACAAAATGCCAGTTTTGCTTTAGTCTGGCTTGATTGCAATAGCACCTGGATTTGCTATTTCCTACCTTGCCTACATGCTCAGCCTCTCTAATGTGTGAGGAAGAATCACTGCTCTTTGCTTCTCTATGCAAGATTTATCATTTCATCACTTCACCGTTATGTGGAAATAGCCAGACCAGAACAGTTAAAGGTTGTGAAGCCATTTGCCAAACACTTCTTGCTTTATAACAGCAACATTTTTACAATTGCATTTGCAACAGCATTTTTGCAACCACATTTATAAGCTCCTTTACAAGCACATGCAACCATATACAGAATGCAGAAAATCTTTACCTTGCTTGCCCAGAGGAAAGAGCCTGGTTTCCTTTCATGGATCAGAAGTAGGATGAAAAACAAACCCGAAAAAGACCCTTGAACAGACTCATCTGCTGAGAGTTGTTTAAATCCCAAGCCTGCTCCTGCTAGCAGCTCTAAGTTTGTGCTCTGAATAGAGGCTGTGTTATTTTAACCACAGGATTTCTAGTCATGGGGGAGGAGAGATGGATTAGGTACGTTTGCAATCTAATGCTTCACATTTACCTCAACAGAAATGAACTACTTTTAGCCTGATGTAAATAAGTACTGCTAAGATATAAATTTCAAGAGCCCACTAACCAATTATGCTTAAACTAACATGCTAAATAACTGTGGAAAATTCCAGAGGAATAAGATAACATACTTTTGTGTTCTTTCCTAAATAAAAGGCATGTGTGGAATTTCATGCTAGATACTATGACAACTGAGGGGCAGCAGATGAACTGCATAAACTAACCTATGCAAGGTGCTGTACCTCATAAAACCATATTCCTAACACCTGTTAGCCTGGATTTCATCAGGCATGCCAGCAATATGGGTTTCCATGGCTTGTAAAAAGTACAGATATGAGGGATTTGAATCTAATATTTCAAAAGAGCAAATAAAGCTCTCTAAGTTAATAATGCAAGACTTTAAAAGGACACGGGGTCTGTAGTTCTAAGGGAGCACAAACATTAGTCCACTGAACAAGTGCCACCTCCGACAGTGATGTAAGCTGGATACCCTCCCTGCAGCTCATGGATTGACATGGACAGTGTTAAATGCAGGCAAAATATCGTGCCTAGGACATTTGTTTGTGGTTTTGTTGTTTAATCCAGCTCAAACTCTGCCTTCCTTTCCTTGTTCATGACACTTTGGTGCCACAGCTGATGTGACTGCAAAGCACAGCTTTGGCTTCCACAGCCACCTCACAGTGGATGGGAAAGAGATCTCTTCACTTTCTGAGAGGTATGATTTATAAATAAAACTCATTCTTAAACTTTGGGCTAAACTAAGAAAAAAAAATTGAATGCAAAGTACTGGAGACTAGTGGACAAATTCCAATCTGTCTTTGATAGCAGAGGCTTCAGGAACACAAGTTTAATTCCATTTTGGATAAAACCTGGATCTATAAATAACATTATCTTACACTTACATAACTCTCTTCATCCCAAAGCGCTCCCGAGTGCTTTGCAGATGTAATCATCCTTTCTGAAAAACGCGGGCAGAACTCCCGCCCTGGAGGGGAGGATCGGGGCGGATCAGGGGCCGTGCTGGGCAGGAGGAAGGCAGCAGAGCATCGGCAGGAGCTGACAACTGGCTGGGGCGTGACAGCCATTGCTCTGCCCTTGGGGTCCTGGCCAGGAGCACGGGGAGGCAGCTTGTTGGGTCACCCAGGTATGGCTGAGAGAGCTCACTCTGGTGAACAGGTCTGGTGTCTTTAACAACCAGCAGTGGTTCAGAGCCTGTTACCCAGTTCAGCCTGCAGGTTCCTTAAGTTGACTGGGGCATCTCCAGAGATGTCAGCCTGCTTCCCAGAGCTCAGACCAAGCTCTCTAAGTTACCCCCAATGCTTGGCTCAGCCTAGCTCACCTAAGCTTGGATGCTTAGTTTTTATGGGGTAGGCAATAGGTAACCACAGCCATTTAGCCCCAGCCCATGAGTAAGTACCAAGCAGCTGCTCTCTCCCTCTCTCCAGCCTCCCCAGTGGGAGGGGGAGGAGAACTGAAAAAAGGCACAACCTGTGGATTGAGATAAGACCAGTTTAATAATTTAAATAAAGTTAACAACAATGACAATGATGATAATAATGGGAAAAATACACAATACAATTGCTCACCACCCACTGACCAGTGCCTAGCTTGGTCCCGAGCAGCATGGCCCCTCCCAGCCAACTCTCCCCAGTTTATATATGGAGCCTGACATTCTAGGGTATGGAACATCCCTTTGGTCAGTTTAGGCCAGCTGTGGTTCCTCCCAGCTTCTTGTGCATAAGGAACTGAAAAGTCCTTGACACTGCTCAGCAACAGCTATAACATCAGTGTTATCAACATTATTCTCATACTAAATCCAAAACACAGCACTGTTACTAGGAAGAAGATTAACTCTATCCCAGCTGAAACCAGGACAGATCCCCAGCATCTGCACCTTAGGCAGGGATGTGCACCTGAGCTAGAAGGAAAAGGTCCCCAAACCTGCCATCAACATACCCTTGGCTCATCGAACAACTTCTCCTCCCTCCAGTCAAGGAGCTCACTCCACTCAAGTGGACTTTCCTTGGCATTGCTGTAATTGTCATAACATCAATTCCACTGATATTTTCCAGCTACAGGTTCTACCTCACCCTTGCATGGGACCCCAAAAGGAAAGGAGGCATGAGAAATGCTCCCAAGGCAGGGACAGGTGTTGCTACAGCCCTTCTGGGGGAAGCCCCAGCTGGAAGAGCCCAGGTCTCCCAGTTTGCAAATACTGGTATCTGCACCAGACCTGCACCAACACTGCAAGAAAGGGCTTCTCTTGTGCTCCCTGCTGCACTGGGATGGGGGATCTTTGCATGCACAAGGGAAATTTCTGAGCTGCAGACAGGTATATTTTTCATTTTTGCTTAGCTGGTTCAATAGGAAACAGCAGGAGGAAGAGAGGCCAGCAGATGTTGCTCTGCAGGTTGAGCTGAAAAAAGTCCATTTTTCCAGAGAAACTAAAAACAAAAAAGTGGGAGTGGGAAAAGCAAAAATAATTTTGCATTAAGTGAAAGCTTTTGATACTAATGCATGGTTTGTTTTTTCTAGCTTATCTTTTAGGTTAGATTGTACTCAATTTACAAAGAAACAGCACTTTAAAAACAAACATAAAGGAAATTTAGAGTTTTGTTTCTAAAATGTCAAAGCAAGACATTTCAGTGTTCCAAATTGCTCCTGGTTTTTGGGATGTTCAGAAAAGTAATAACAGAGGGATGGGTTTAGTGTTCATTTCCTTTCTCCTCCTAGACATGTCAACAAATTGGACCCAAATTTGCCACCTGTTCCCTCAAGTTTGTATTATTTAGGAAATAAAACTAAAAAGCATTCAGTCTGAAACCTTTGCCACAGTTAGAGTCTGAAACAGCAGCCAGCATTTGGAAGTTGAACACCTGCCTACTGATGAAGTTTGTTATTTTTCTCTCATGCTTTGAGGCAGCTCAGACCTGCTCCCTGCCTTATGTGTCCTGCTGCAGTACAGACCACAAACATGCCCACTGCCTCCAAAACAAAGTCAGCTTCACAAAGGTTCCTAGAGGTCTTTCCCCCTTCATCCAACCCTAACATTATGGTTCTTAGCTGAAATGGCTGTTTTCCAAGTGTAAACAGCAACAAATTATTCCCCATCCGTGAGAGGAGCATCCCCTTTCAGCACCCTCTGTGCGATGCTGGATATTTCTGCACTGTAATCACACAGGCTGAGGTCTGTAAGCTGTGGTGCTCACCTGCCTCTCATTAAAGCCTGCAGAATAAAACACAGCCCATGCTAGAACTATTTAGGGATTCAGTTTTGCTCTTCAGTCAGCATTCGTATGAATTGGGCAACAAATGAAAGGAAATGTGAAGCACAATGAACTGTACAATGAAGTACAATTTTGCAGCATCCAGAACTCCTACACTGGCCACTCATTCTGATATAATGGGTTGAAGAATTCATAATAGACATTGTAGATGGAAGATTACATGTTAAATAAACTCGAATAGTTTCTATCTTGCATGTTTTCTGCCTTTTTAATGAAGTGAACTGAAAACTAGAAATAAAAAGCTTCTACTTCTTTTGAATTAGAGAACTGCTTCTTGAAGTGATATTGCAATCCACACCATTAAAAGATCTTCCATTCAGATTCACACAAAACCTCACGATTGATCTAGAAAACACAACCTTTTGGGAAAAAAAGCCCATTGGCAATGGTAGCAGACCACATTTTCATACTTCTGCTCTTCAGTTTTGACATCTGGTAGTTAATTCTGTTGTAAAAGAAAGCAAATGTTTTCTTTAGTCAAAGTACACCAAGAAACTGAGGCCCTGAACCAGCCCCTCCCGATATCAAGGACTATAAGACATAAAAATTTGACAGTTGTCAAAAACTTAAAAAACCCAAACAAACAAACAAAAATTTAAAAAAAAAGTGAATTTAATCTCATGCATCTGAATTATTTTTTTTTCTAGATTGCAGTGCTTGTTTCTGTTCTATTTGTAAGATTACATCAATCGCTACTGTTGGTGAACATAAACCACCAGATGATTTGACAAGCTAAAACTGAACAAGTTTACAGATAAATGCAGGTTAATCCAGGGAATTCCACCAAAGAACTTCCCCTTAAATGAAGTGTGTGCAGCTCTATTACAAGTCCCTGCAGGTCCACAGTGGAGCACATATCTACCTGCAGCCCATGGAGGAGCCCTGCACATAATATTAAAAGAATTGAGGTAAGATGCTTCACCAACCTGCTCACAGGCATTCTCCAAGTCTTCATCTCACCTAGCAGCCCCAAAAGAATTTGTCAAAAAATTATGAAGTGTGAATGAAAGACCTAAAATTGTACTGAGGCTCAAAGTCCTTTGCACTGTCCAGGGTGGGTAGTATGATGTGGGGCTGTCTCTACATCATTACAGTCATATCAGCCCTGAAGCCTTTTCCTCTTACAGAGAATCATAGAACCATAGAATGGTTTGGGCTGGAAGGGACCTTAAAGATCCTTTCACTAGACCAGATTGCTCAATGCCCCATCCAAGCTGGCCACAGAGCTCACCTGGGGAAACATGCCAAAGGGCCCTAAGAGTCTGCAAGATTTGCTTTGAGTTTTATTTTTTTTTTTTTTGGTCTCAAGCAAGACAGATAAGCCAAGGCTAAATCTTGTGCTTTCCAAACAAGTAAGAGGCCTGAATAATGGACTTCGTGTCAGAGATGAGGATTTGATCCCCACATGTTTCACAGACTCCCTGCATCACTTTGGCAAATCACCTTGTGATGGATTTTTATACACTTGGCACTAAGGCTGGGTCGTTATAATAACTATCCAGAAGAGCTCATTTCCCCTTGTCCAGAGTTCTTTGGATGAATTAGCCCATTATTTTACTTACTAACAGGATCTCAGCTCTTCTGAAAACCTGCCTGTACTTGGCAGCCTCAAGTTCCTAAGAAATTTTATCCCCACACCTCTGTTTCTATTCCTATAGGCATGTTGAAAGAAACCACCCTTTCCTTGGAATCCTTTGTCTGGTTTTTCTGTTCCAAGCATGAGTTCCTGGTGGTGAGACCTCTGCTGTGTGAGGTGTCCTGACCTCTCTTTCATGGCAGGGCACAAACCTCTGGCACACATCTACCTACCCCTGATAGACAAATACATGCCATTGATAACAGAAGTCAAACTTGAAGAAGTAAACTGCTCAGAGGAAGGGCAATGGAAAAGGAAATAAAACATAATGTTAGATTTTTCTTTGATGCACTTTAATCTGTTTTCTCCTGTAAGTTCCTGGATGTTTGGGACCTATTTCTGCTGTGTACACTTGGAGGATTAGAAGGCACATTTTTTTCAAAAGGCAGTGTAAATCCTCTTTGCGTTTTTAATGAGGAAGATGAACAAGGATGAGCATACTCGCTCTAGGGTAAACATCAGAAGGAGCAAAACACCAGGAGTTCCCAGGAAAGATAAAGAAACTGCACTTAAGGTCAGAGGAAACTGAACTTTCCTTAATTTTATGGCCACAGCAATTCCTGATTTTTTTTCTGAGATTTGTGTTTAGCATAGGATTTCTCAGGTGCTGGAACTGCTCCTTTGACCTACGGAAACTTACTCACAAGCAGAGCTGCAAAAGTAGTTGTATTCAAATTATACACTGCCCCTAGCAGATCAAAACTCATTCCTACCTGTTCACATTCCAGAAAGCCAAGCCTCACACTGGGGATGTGCACTGATTGGCAGTGCACAAGTGTTTAGAGGCAATGGAAAAAAAAAAGGATATTTTTGGCAAAATTCTGATAATCAGACTTGGATTTGCACTTAGACCAAACAGCTAACAGTAACGGAAGTAACAAGAAAGCATGGTAAAATTACAGAAAATAATGCAGAGGCTGGCAGATGCAAGTTTTCAGTGCTGAATTGCCATTCTGAAAGGGACAGTGATCCAGTGAAATTTCCCACCGAATAAAAGTGTTTATGAAGACAGGAGTGGGAGCATTTACCTGAGCAAAACCCAGGAGGAAATATCTTAATTTCATCTGTTACCCCTTCATACGGATGCTCCTGAGTGTGAAGCTGGGTTTGTTAAACTTTAGGTAACAAACCATGCGGGTTTCATTCCTTACCACCCCCTTTGCAATGCATTTCAGTTCTCTACAAAAAAAGCCTGTTGGACTGTTCTGGGCTGTATGCAGGGAGTAGCCTGGATACAGAGTCTTTTGCTTTTAGCAAATCTCTTCAAATCTATTTAAGGCAGGAGCACTTTGAAGCCCTTACTCTCTCAGAACTACTTGGCAGCTCAAATTAAGTGAGTTAGGCCAGGCTCCAGAAGATGTGATGTTGTCACAGCAGGGTCAGCAGCAGCACTAGCCAGCATCCTGATCCCTGTTTGCAGATGGGGCAAGAAACTCACTACACTCCGTCCTCATAGGAGGAGATGAGTGAGATGTCACAGGTGCTTTAATCTCAGAGCACCACTAGCTCTCTGGGCACAAGGCCAGGCTGTGCCCCACTGCTGTTTGGTGGCTCCCCTGCCCAGGTGTGAGCGAGCTGTGGCCAAAGGATGTCCAGCGAGAGAAAGGCAAGGTGGTGTGCTGCCAAAATTCAGGCCCACACAGCACTTTCCATTATTGTTCAGATTCGTCTCCTTGGTCTCATTATATATTTCCTTTCCATTTTGTTTACATCTTCCTTTGAAAGAGATATGGCTGCACTTTTTATGAATTCTCAGAAGCAAAGCAGTTAACTGTTGATTATTCCAATGCATTTCTGTGTTCTGGTATTCCAGAATGGCCTATAAACAGGGTTTTTTTAGGGATTCTTATTTGAGACCGAGCAGCAAAACAAAATTCCACTCTGGGAAAACTCATGAGATTTGAAAAGCTTAGAAAAGCTCTGCTGTGAGGAAACAGAGATGCCTGCCTGGTTTGCCTGCAGAGGCCTGGCTTCCCTAGAAAGGCTGCTTGGAGGAAAATGGGGAGGGAATCCTTAGGTGAAACCGGTTTCTGTTTTCAGCCCTGCAACTATGTGAGCTGCTGTAGAGTTATAGGGCCCTTTGGTGAGGAGGGGCTTTGTATTGAGAACTCCCGTGACAGAACTAATGGGTTTTAACTCACCTGGCGGTTGCAATCTATCAAAATCGACACATTCCCACAGAACATTCCCGTTTTGACCAACGGGTATCTTCAAATGGAAAAAAATATTCAGCTGGAAAATATCCAACGGGATCTAGTCCTCACAATGCACTGCACTGAAACACTGTTTACTCACTGGAGGCTGGCATAGCTTTCCCAAGAAAATTAATCCAAGAGGAGACTTAACAATGAACTACAGCCAGTGTTGGAATATTAAGGCAGAAAACTCTCACGCGTTAGCAAACCCAGGCGGTGCCGTGAATATGACTGCAGCGAGTCCACATCAGCTGTTATGGTGATGATGATCGATAACTCAAAGTCCCATGGAAACCAAGCTGCCTGAAAGTAAACCTGCTCCTTCTCCTCCCATTTAGACTCAACTGCTGAGCAAAACAGCAGAGAAAAAATTGCATGAATTAAACACTCACAGTCCCAATCTACTTTTTACTGCCCCTTCATGCCTCTTAAAGAAAGGAAAGATAGTGCTGCTTGCATCACTCTGAAGATAAAATCGTTCTGAACTTAGGAAACCAAAGACCAGAGCTTTTTTTTATTTTCATTTCCTAAGCATCCACGGATATGAGATTAATCATAACATTGCTTTACAAAATATCACCCAAACATGAGTTTCAGGCTTTTTGAGTGAAATACTTTGTTTGCTCCATTTTACACTTAGAGGATCAGAAACATGAGAGGTTTTATGTAATTTATGCTGGCTTTGAGACATACTGTGGGTCATTGTCAGACTGATGACTCAAAGAGCAACCCTTGACCTGTGCCTGATTCATCTGGCTTTGCTACCTCAGAAGTTCATAGCAGAATAATGCAGGTGATACATTTGGTGCTGGTGGTCTTATCCATACCTGCTCAAAACCACTGGCAAAATCCAAGTTCACAGAATTTAGCATCAAACTTAAGAGAATCCCTGCCACAGTCCGGATCTGAACACTGTCCTTTCTGTGACCCTGCTCTTTTCACAGCTTCTCCTCTCCATCTGCTGCAGTCTTGTGCTGTCGTGGTGTGTTGTCCTCTTCCTGCACTGCTCTCTCACCACTGGTCCCTTGAGGCTCTGAGAAAATCTGTGAGGGGCTGCTAAATGTTCAAGAGGCTAACTGGATCAAAATGTGAATCTTGAAAATGAAGGATAACCACCCTCCCTGGAAAAATGTGCCTCCCACCTATCCAAGTGACAGCACTGTGATGTTTGGGGGATTCCGTGTTCGCACCTCTTGTAACAGGCTTTGGCTTTTCTTTAATACTCCAGCTTCTGGAATAATCTGATTATGTGAAAATGCCTTATGTGAAAGTTTATTTAAGAAAAATATTAGCAGCTCTCTTGTTTGAGAAGAAAAGCTCAAAAATATGAAACTAAGGAGATCAAATCCAGGAGGTGAATTAAAGAGCTGTTGGGTGATGTCTTTCAGCTTCCCCCTCAGGGTGCCCTTGCTCATGAGGTGGTCTCTCACTTGTGAGCGCTTCATCTGCCTGTTAGGAAGCTCTCTGAACCACAGTCCATGTGCACTTCTGTGAACTACAATTAACACAATGTGAAATTCACAAGTCGTCATCAGGCTAGACTGGCACCCTGCTGCAGGACCGGCTGTGCTGGAAGGGGCACACACAGGCTGAGCTGAGGGGAGGTGCTGCAGCAGGAGTGAAGCATGAGGAGTAAGGTGTGCAGCAGGAGCACTGCAGTGACCTCAGCAGGAGTCCACTTGGTAAGGACAGGGGACGTGGCACAGGAGGGTGCTGAACATAGGCTACCCAGGAGAGATAGCGGGGTTATACTTTCCTAACTGGGGACCCCTGGTGGTCTAGCGGTTAAGATGCTGCGCTCTCAGCGCCAAGGTCGCAGGTTCAATTCCCGGTCCTGCTTC
>JAWWLV010000088.1:14874656-14903088 GCA_035041135.1 Platyrinchus mystaceus
GATTAAAGGGTGGGCTCAGTTCAGCGCAGGCTGTGTCTCACCTAAAAAATCCATTGCGCAGGCATGAAAGGTAAAAAAGACCTTTCTCAGTTCTTCGTTCGCGAAGACTGGCCACATTATCATTACTTTCCTAACTACCCTGTGGAGGGGTCTCCAAAATGTCAGTTCAGCCTTAGACACAGCCAAAGTCTCACCCTCCCACCTGTGAGAGGAGTCTCTGACACAGGAGCATGTCTGCTGGATCCTCTTTTATCCCATTTCAGCCAAACAAAACCAAATTGCTCTTTAATTTCCCCCTGGAGCATTTGATTCTGCATGCTTAGCTGGTGGTCACTGTAGAGAAGAGCTGGCACTAGATGTGGTGTAAGCAGATGTTGCCATTGATATACTGTTCATCTTTGGAGCAGCGTGATGTTCATGGTGCACTGATGGCATGTGGTGTTTCTCATCAGGTTCACTCCTGGGTATCTCTGTTGAGCGGTGCCTGCTGGGCTCCCAGCCACGTGGTGTGAAGTCAGGCTGCCCTGTGAGCTGCTGGCCATGCTGGGGAGTCTGTGCTGCAGGAAGGAATGGGCTCAGGAGGGTGCAGGACGGGCTCACACCACCAGCTCCAGCTCAGGCTACGCCAGCAAGGGGACTTTGCTGAATCACTCTGAGCTTCCACCTCTTCAGCATCCCCAGTGAGGCTGGTGTCATCAGACAGCAAGAAATATCTCACTCAGAGAAGACGAAAAGCCTTAATCAATTCCTTGCACAGATGCATTTTTGCATGTGGTTTCCTTGCCTGAAGCCACAGGGACAGGATTAGCTGACCTGCAGGGCATGCTGCAAGGCACATTTGCTTCTAGGGCTTTTCCTGGGGCAGTAGGGAGTGCCATAACAGAGGTAACCTGCAGCATGCCCAGCTAGGGGAATGCAGCACTAATAAACAACACTAATTAGTTGCTGTGGTAGTGCTTGAAGCTATGGAGGAGCACTGGGATGCTGCACCTTCCAAAACTGTCCTTACTCTCTCCTGCTTACTTGAAGCATTATCAATGTAAATCCTTTCACTCTCCCCTCTTAGATAAGTTAATTAGCAGTGATATTAAAAAAAAAAAAGCTCCAGAAATTTGACCCAAGAAGTTTTGCCAGTTTAGAAGCAGACATGGCTGAGCTGATCAGCCAGAGGAAGAAGGCCAAAAAGACAAGTGGTCCCATTGGTCCCATCTGTAGCTGACAAACAAAAGGGTGTTTGACACTGCAGGGGCATCCCCTCCTGTGGGTCCCAGCCCTTTGGGGAGTGTGTCCTGGCTGGTGTCTGCTGCTGCAGCTGTGGGGTGGCTGTTTCTGTTTTGATGGTTATTGTCCCGCACTGATAAACTAATATGTTTCCTTCAATGTTTTATTTCTTGATCTTTCAGAATAACATTAATAATTTTGAAAAGTATAATTCCTCTTATCAATATCAGCATTTCTAATATATTCACTTCCAATATATTTCAACATAGGATTGGAAAATATCAATATAATGAAAATATTGAGTTTGAAAGCTTATAATCACCACCACAACTTTGGTGAAAGAAGAGCTGGTAGGTATTTCTGGCCTGACACTTACATTCATGAGACTGCCCTGCAAGTCTGTATCTCAGATTTGCAGTGTGACAGTACCTTTATAGGTAGTGTTCCTGACAGAATGGTGAAAGGACTTACCTCCAATTAATACAGTTTTTACTTGCTCATACTGGAGGGCTGACAGCAAAGCAAAGAAAGATTTTCTTTTCCCCTTCTTTCTTCTCCTAATTTAAACAGGAGGAAGCCATCTTAAAATTACTTCAACTCAACAGAAGACTGGAAATTGTTTAAATGACTACAGTGAGGAAAAAGAAGAAAATAATGGAGAAAGAACACCAGGAGACAATGGTAAAGAAAGTAAGCAAAATTTTCTTTTTGCTGTAATGGTGTAATGGGCAAATTAGCCAAATTGCTGTTGATAAGGCTTTTGGAGATAAAACAGCTCCATCTGGCCAGGCTGGTAATCTCACCCCCTGGAGAAGTGAGAAGTTTTGGAAGGAGGCCTGGTGCCACAGAAGTGAGAAGAACCCAGAGAGGCAGGGTCACCTACTTCTCCTGCAAAGGGACTGCAGCAACCCCAGAAATGCAGGACACACTGGAGAGGGTCTTTCTTGTGTGCTTTACAGGACTCCTTCCCACTATGAGGACACTATGTCTGCATGTTGGCAGACACTTCCGTAAGTATAATGTGGTTTTATGCATTGTTATTCAACAGCTGAAGGACAGTAGTGGACTGCAGGTGCCCTGCATGCTCCTCTCTCCAGAGATGCCACAGCTCTGCTGGCATCTAAGTCCTGATGGTAACAATGGGAGGGAGCAGCAGGAGCAGCTGACAGTGGTAAACCTGGTTACTTGTTGCTTGTTTGTGCCCCTTTCCTGGGCACGAGGAGATTGGTACAGGTGGTCACTGTAGTTAACCCCTGCCAGTGAGAGGGAGGAGATGCTTAGTCTCAACATCAGAAAGCCAGTCCTGTGGGACCAAGAGCTACTTCCCTCCATGCATCTCCTCATTTGGATGGACACCAAATGGTGTCAAAGCCTGATGGGGTAAGAGGTGGGTTTAGTGGAGGGCAGCCCAGCAGTCAGATGCTCAGTCAGCTGAAATGTGCTGCCAACACCGCAGCAGGTGAGCTCTCACCTGCCTCCACTCCTTTCCTCACAAATGCTACGTTCAGATGAGGTCAGTGCTTGTGTCCTTGCTGTAGATGAACCTGGTGTCTAACCCTAAGGTTTGGGGGCTGACCCCAGGTTGCCCATATTGACCTCTGCCTAGAGAGTCTCCCCTGGCATTTTCTGGGGACCCTTCAGACCCTGGGAGGGGCCTGACATGCAAGAGGTCCTTTAGTACTTCAGACAGGAATGAACGTTTCTTTATGAAGTGTTCAGAAGATGTCAGATAATAAAAGCAACTGGATTCACCCATTTATCCAATTTGTCTTTCTGAACCTCTCAGTTTGGAGCTGTTCTCGTCGAGGGTTTGGTTGTCGTACAGCCTGTAGCACTGCACCATTAGAGGCCCTGGGTGCTGTAATGGAGCAGAGAGTTACTTTGGTTATTGTCTTCAGGCACACAAAGGGTATGAAACAGCTTGGGGGTTTGTTTGTTTTTTTTCAATAGACTCTCTGGAGAACAAGAGCAAGATGGGGTTTCCAAAGAGGGCTCATGGTGCCTCTGGCTGGGCTGGGCAGGCTGGCCATGGCTATCCCTGACACTCCGCAGATGCTTCATTGCCTGCCCATACACAGGAACCACAGAGACCAGTGCAACAGCTCACCTGCAGCATAAGATTCATGATTTCAGCTGGGAACTGAGAGTTTTACCAGAATAAGGACTGAAGGGACAAGGGCCTGTTTTGACAAGAGTGGCATTTAACAGCTGTCAAATGTACTGACACGGAGTAGAAAAAGCGACTTATGTAAAGCCATTACAAAAATTGAAAACAATTTAGCACTAATGCCTAGATTGCACTTCACTCTCAGTGGAAGACAAAGGAAGAAACTCTGTGTGCTCTCACCTTTCTGTTTAAATGGGCAGGTTTCCTTAGTAAAAGCCTTTGACCTGCTAATAGCTAATACAGAAATGCTCCACTTTCTCCCAGCTTTTTAAAGCTTTTCCTCAGCTCTCCTTTCTAGTTAGATCACAGAATCACAGAACCACAAAATATGCCAAGTTGAAAGGGACCCACAAGGATCATCGAGTCCAGCTCCCAGCCCTGCACAGCCCCAAGAGTCACACCATGTGCCTGAGAGTATCATCCAAATGCTTCTTGAACTCCGTCAGGCTTGGTGCTGTGACCACTTCCCTGGGGAGCCTGTTCCAGTGCCCAGCCACCCTCTGGATGAAGAATCTTTTCCTAATATCCAACCTAAACCTCCCCTGACACAACTTCAGGCCATTCCCTTGGGTCATGTCACTGGTCACCACAGAGAAGAGATCAGTGCCTGTCCCCCCTCTTTCTCTCACAAGGAAGTTGTAGAATGCAAGGGAAATCTAGGAATATCCAGCTACAAAATAATTGTTTAAACCTCTTGTATTTCAGGACACTACGGCCTTGTCTGAAACAGTTTTTGCAAAAATTTTGGTTCTGGAGAACAGATAAGTGGGAGCTCACTCATTGATAGAGAGGATGGAAGTAGTATTTCACTGGAATGTAAAGTTGGGTTTTTTTCCCCTCTACAAAATAATAATTCAGCTAATAAAATCTGAGAAATACAGGAAATCTCATCTGGAAAAAAAACAAATGCAAATATATCTTTGCAGGTAATCATCCTTGAATCCTTTCAGGGTAACAGGCTTCTTGCAGGTCTTGCCATCATTACACAAGCTCAACAAAACCCATAATGCCCATGTCAGGGACAGTGATATTGAGTGCTGCAGAAATGGTGTACAAGGTGTCAGACACCCTTTGACAAGTGTCCCATGGTGTACAAGTGGCTGGAGGAGAGTGGTTCCATAAAGGCAGCCTCTGCTCATGGCCTCGGAATGAATATAAACACTGACTGGAGAGCTGTTGCAGGACATGCACCTGAGGATACACTGCAAATTCATAAAAAAGATCCAGGGAAAGTGTGAAGAGACTGCAAAAAAAGAAGTGGATCTTGAAATAAAATGAGGGGCCAGAGTGGGACGGTATCAAGCCTACCACAGCAAAAGGGGTCATGAAAGAAAAAAAAAAAATATTTTGTGGTTTGTGTTTGGGTAGCGGCACAGGGCACACACAGGGAAAGAAGAGAGAGAAGTGAAGTTCATTTCAAAATAGAAGACATGTCCCTTGGAGATCCTGTGAACCATCCAGAGAGCCATCTTTGCTCTGTGTACTGCCATGAGAGACAGTTGATCAGGAAAATCCTTATCAAGGAGCCAATTTTCAATGTGATCTTGAACTGAAGTGTGTGAACCCTGGTCCAGAAGTGGTTTCCTCCAGTTTCTGGAAGTGCTGCAGTTGGGTAAAAAACACTGAAGCAGTCATGGGCTCTCAGGAAACCCTATCAGAAGATCTGGCCGCTTCAGATGGACCAAAACCTAGAAAATAGAGATTTTATTCACAGACCTGAGGGTAAACTGATATGTGACATTACGGGAAGCCCTTGCTTCAGTTACACCATATGTAAAGTGAGCATAATTAACGTTTCTGTACTGTGCTTTCTGTTCTACTAATGAAAAGAATGGATAAGAGTCCACTATTAATTATTATTGTCATTATTAAATAGGCAATTAATTAGAGAGAACCCCAGATCATTGAGAGCGTTAAACCAAAGATACTGATTGTCTTGCCCTAAGCTGCCTGGCATCAGTGCTGTATGTATGCAGTGCTGCAGAAATCCTGCTCTCCCTGTCAGTGTGGCCACAGGGCTCACTGTCTGTGAGCCAGGAGCCACCACCCCAAGCTAGTCACATCAGGCAGGGGATCTCTTGAGGAATGTGCCACTGTGGGTCACTCTGGACAGAGTAAGATAAAAATTGGTGTATAAGAAACAGCCTCAAGCCCTAATGAAGGGCCAATATCTAGCGAGCTTTACCTGACCCACTGGTTGCAGGGACATAGTAATGATGTGCTCTCACACTCTCCCTGCTGATAGGATTTCTATATAATCCATTTAGCATGAAAATCCTTTCTTACAGATCAGCATGCATTGTCACCTACAATAACACCTTAGATACAGTGGCATTATTTTATGAAGGACTTACGAGGACGATCACAAGCTGAAGTAACATAACTGACCTGACTGTGCTCTCGGCTTGGATTCAGCCTAAGGCTGCTGCATTGTATTAGCTTGGGTTATCTGAAAAGAAAATGCCTTTGACAATTGGGATGGATTTGAATGGCCCTTCAATATATGCAGTTCAATGGAAATAAGAAAGAGCATTTCCTTCACCTCTGTGGACTCTGCCTTAGAAACAGGCAGACACACTTCTTGCAAAGCAACATTACCCATATTGATATTTGATGTTTGCTCATAATTCCCTTGACCCATCTTTTACTGTCTGTGCCACACTTAACAGCCCTCACCCAAAGCCTTGTCTCAATGTCTCAGTGCCTGCAATGAGCATGTTCGTGCTCTGCACCAGTCACCAGAACAAAAATGGACTTTTTTAAATGAGTTGTCTTGTAGTAACAGCTTCATTATCAATATCGTCTCCAGTTATTTAAGGAGGTATGATGTCTTTATACAAACATAAATTAATCCTTAATGTTTATCTTTGAGAAAGACATAAATAATTGTGTGTAACAATGCAAATCCTTCTTAAGGACTGCTTTATATTTCAGGATCAATGCTAATTACACACACAAGGAGATGGTTGGAAGACCAAAGGCTCAAACTAGAAGATCTGTATTTTGACATGTCTAAAGCAATGCATTTCCCCAAACTTGTGTTCAACAGCTGCAGCACTGGTGAAGATTTCCTTAGCAAGGAAAGAAGCATCAATGGTTGGGAACCTTCATTGCCTCTAAGAGTTCTATCCAGTAGGTTGTTTGGTTTCCTTTTAGCTTTACCTCAATAGACATGTTTAAAAACAAAACAACCCACTTTTGCATGGACCAGTGATGAATAATATATGGAAAAAAATAGCAACAATAATTGCAGACAACGAAGGGTTTGTTTACCTCTTAAGGAAATTCTCTGCTGTTGATGAACTGCGTAGAAGCAAAAGCTAAGACACAGCTGAGGGAAAATCAGTGTGGGATGAATTGGTAGTAAAACTAATGGGGAAAAAGTTCAATTTAAACACATGGATCTCTGCCAAAACCAATCCAGGAAGAAAAAAAAATCAGTTCTGTGACAGTAATATAGTCTTATATTAATATTAGTATAATTCACTACTACTTTTGAAGCAATATGAATGTGCCAACAGATTGAAGTTTCTCCTTGCCCACATGAACACGAGTGGTAGGGAGACAAGACAGCAGGGATGTGCATGCCTTGTCCCCACTGCAGTGCTGTGGGCCTGGGGGCTGAGTGAGCTGGTCCAGATGAGGTCCCTGGCACAGCAGGTGCTCTCAGCCTGTCTCTTCCTGGGCTGCAGAGCATGAGCTGACAGTGGGTCAGGCTCAGCCAAGCCCCCCTTTCCCGAGGTATGAATACTAAGCCCAAGCAGTTATCAGGGCAGGGCTGGAGGGGACAGGATTGGCAGGGACAGGGCTTGCTTTCCAGGATGGGAAGGCAGCTATCTCTGTGCTGGATCTGTGCTGTTTGCTCTGAAGCGCCTGAAGCTGCCTGGATAGATGGTGTGTCAACCATCTCTCCAGGTGATCATTCCAAATATGCAAACCACCCACTTACGGAGCATTTATTGTCTTTTTTGTGCTCCCTTCTGCTTTGCACATTTCTCCACTGCTTTGCAGTGGTGGCAATTCCCTCATTTAGAGACTGGATGTTTTCCCGCAGGCTGAGTAAGGTGTAGGCAAATACTTCTGCTTGGGAAAGAAGAGAACTTGTCTTCCTTCTGTTGGCTGCCAGGGGAATTCCAGGCACTTTGGGGACCCAGCAGAGACCTAGACACAGCCCCACAGCAAGCAAGGACTTGTCTGAATTTGCAGAAGCAGCAAATAGTTCTTTTTTGTCTCTGTCAGTCTGCTTGCTTGCTTCCTGTCCTCAGTGTCCTTGGGAAAGGTCAAGGAGAGAACAGGCATGTTTTGATGAGGTGAAAGTACACATAAATGGTGCAGGTGAAGAGTGCCCAGGAAAAAGGCTCTCCAAAAAGAAGATCCGGAACAGAGGATATGGGGATATGGCAGTCTGGGGAAACCAGGGAGGGAGACACCACCACTGCAGCTCCAGTGCCTGTCCCTGGGGGCAGCAGCAGTGGCCAGAGCCAGCTCTGGTGTCACTGTAGCTGCAGGGCCGCCTGCCTCTGCCATGGGGCGTGGAGAAAGCCAAATGTGCACCCTCTCTGCCAGCAGAAAAACAGTATTTTCCTGCAGAAACCATCTTTCACAGCAGTTAATGTTTCCTTGGGGCTCACCTGGCCAAATGAAGAAGGCTTTCCGTTTCGTGATACTATTCTCTCTGAGAGATGAGGGAAACTCCATTCTGGCCTTGAGTCAACAACGTCTCCCTTTTTATTCCATGTCTTCAGTGCATCCCAGTGTTTTGGATGAGGTGCTAGGGGTGGCTGTCGTGGGTTTGCCGACCAGCCCCCCTGGGGCTGAAAATAGTTTTTCAAGGTGGATTTCCAGAGCAAAGCCAATCAAAAGTTTTAGTAACTCCTCTGCCAATTACATATTTAAAAAAATGGAAGAGAAGCTGTTGGGGAAGAAGAGATAAGAGCCACGAGACAGAAGAAATTGGGAGCCATGTAGGGGGAGGCAGCAGGGCCAGGCCTCCCTCCTCCCCCCGGCCCTGGGCCAGGGGCAGGTGTGGCACCGAAGCCCCTCTGGCCGAGACATGCAACTGAGTGGAGGAAAAACCCTAAAGGAAGACTGCCTGGATGAGAAATACTGCAAAGGGAATTCCAGGCAGAGAGATAGCGCAGCCTCCAAGGTCAAAGGTGGCAGCTGGAGGAGAGAGAAGAGAAGCCCAAAGGGGGGGGCTCCTTCTCTCTCCCCTTTCTCTCTCTCCCTTCAGCAGGAAAGAGACTGAAAACTAAAAACCCCTGCCGTCTGTGGAAGACTACTGGGGAGCATAGACCCCCCTCTGCAGCTCATGAAGGAGTCCACAGCACAGCAGAGGAGTGCATGAAGAAGATATGACTTCGTGGGAGGCCTAAGATGAAACAGAGTCCTGCTGGAGACCTGTGGCCCATGGATAGAGAGAGACCTACACTGGAGCAAGTTGGCCCGGGTAGGATTTGTGATCCCAGTGAGGGATCCATGCTAGTGCAGCTGAACAGGGATGGACTCGAAAGCCATTATCCCCTGTAACTGTGGTGAAGACCATGGTAAGGCAAGTGTTCCCTTGCCGTCCATGGAGGACCCCACAGGGCCTGGGTAACCCCCAGCCTCCGGTCTTAGCCCAGTCGGGGGTAGGCTCAGCCCTGAGGCTGACATAGAAGAGAGAGAGAGACAGTTCCAGCTGCAACAAATCGGAGCTGTCTTCCTAGAGATAATAGAAGAGGAACTTTCAAGTGCTGCAAAATTATTTAGAAGACCTGTGGCTCTGGAAATGGAAAAGAGACTGCTTCTCCTCCTAAACTGATACAAGGGGGGAGGGGTACTTCTGTAAATACATAGCACTTTTGCCTAGTGAGAATTGTTGTATACATCATGGCTAGGCTTCGCGAACGAAGATTTGGGAATTGGGTGTTGTATACATAGTTCTTTAGTTTTTATCTTGCTAGTAATGAATCCTAATATTATTCTCCCCACATCAAATCTCTTTTGTCTGCATAAACTTTCTCTCAACTTATAGCAATTGTGTGGGGGTGAGAGGAAATTGGCCCAAAATAAACCCACAACAGTGGCACAGCAGAGCTGTCTTGCAAAGGAAGAGGGGACATGCCATGCCTTATTTAGGTGTCAGCCTCATTGCAACATAGAGCTGTTAAATGGACCCTGAAGCTCTCCATAGACAGTAGAAATAAATATTTCTACTGCAAGGCAGTAGAGATAAACCCCAAAAGGTGACAATGCCACACCCTTGTCATGGGTAAGGAGCTTACTCCCCAGCTTGGAATGCTGGGCTAGTGGGATGTAGTGGAATCTTATGAATAATAGTAGCAACCACTGCAGGAAGGGTTTGGGAAACTCTAAAGGATTGAGGAAGTATGATGGGTGTATCTGGAAGGAGTGATAACTGTGCTTTGTAAAACAGTGTTTGAGGCTCTCAGAGTGGTTTTGGAATTTGTCAGAGATGAGTTCTGAGGGCTGGGATCACTGCCTGCTTGGGTGGTTCTCATCTCACTAAGCACAGATATATTTACACTTATCCTTTAGACTTGCTTTGAAGTCAATGCAGAGAAATAAGCACTTTAGGAGTGCAATTCTCCTTCTGCTAAAGGAGAGGTCAAAAACAGGTGACAAAGATGTATCCTCGAAGTACCTGTTTCCCTCAACTGAGTATAAAAAGCCTGTGGTGACTTGCTCTACTGGAGACATCCTCACTGCAGTTATCCAAAGGAAGGCAATGAAAACCCCACTGTAAGTGATGCTAAAGAGAATAAAAATGTGATCAGGCAGCTCATCAATGTGGACCACAAAGTGCAGCAAAATCTGGAGCTGGATGTCAGAGCATGGGGCTTTTAGATCAAAGGGAAGGCGTTTTAGGAATGACATTAGCCAAATATGGGAAAGGTTTACCACAGGCTGGGGTGGATTTTCAAACCCAAGAAATTTTCCTACAATGCATTTTTAAACAGAAATATTCTAGTTCAAAGGCAAATTAATTTAGGGAACCTCTGGCCTGAGCTGTCTGGTAAGTCAATGTGTCTTCTGATTCTGTATTTGGCAAATCTAAATGGCAAACTGAAGACAGGTTTCACCAGCTTTAGTACATTTAAAGATTTACAAGTTGCTGCACTACAGTGATGAGAACTGGATCTGATAGGCATTAGTAATGCTGAGCTCACCAGGGCTCCATTCGCAGTATCTGTCACTCCTTCACCAGGTCTGCTAGAAAGAAAAATACTTCTTTGCTTGGGCTGTCCAAGGCTGCATCAGGAAAGCAATTATTTTGAAAGGGAAATGACTGAAGTCATTCAGAGTTCTGCTCCACAGAACAAAAAAGTGACACAATTGAAACTGGGTTGTTGTGGAAAGATTGGGGAATGCTTATTTTCTTGACTAAGCCACCCCCACCTTTTTCCCATGTAGGTAGTTACTGCTCATTCAGACATGAAAATGGCACAGAGCTGTACTTGGGAAAAAGGCTGAAATCAACTTCACAGAAGTTGATTCACAGACAAGCATGTTTTTCCAGGCCAAACACTATAAATGCATTGTTTAGGAAAGATTGAAGTGAAAAAGGGGCTTGAGCCAGGGCAGCAGTGAAGTGCAGCTCTAGCTGTGTTTGGCTGGTCTCTACCAAGGCAGAGCTCTATGTTGTGCCTCGTGCCACTGCCACATCACATTAGTTAAGCTCTCCTAAAGACATTTAGAGAAACAAACTGCCAGCTCTAACATGAGCTGTCTTCATCTCACGGTTTACTTGCTTAAAAGCACAAAAAGAGAAGGGTTTGTGGCAGCGGGGACATCTCTCTCTTTTAACCCTTAATTTCATCAATCTGTGCATGTTCCCTTTCTTCTTCTACAGAGATGGAACACCTCTCCTGTGTGGAAAGAGAGATGAGGCTATTCAGCCTGGAGAAGAGAAGTCTCTGAGGAGATCTTTTTGTGACCTTTCAGTACTAGAAGACGGTCTACAAGAAAGATGGGGACAGACATTTTAGCAGGGCTTGTTGTGATAGGACAAGGGTCAATGGTTTTAAACTAAATGAGGGTAGATTGAGACTAAATATAAGGAAGATATATGGCGTTGTGTCTTCTGTTAGAATATACTATCTGGCGCGGAAGTGGTAGTTTTGATCCAGTGTCTAGCAGGAGGGATTCCTCAGAGTCCTTTGGGAAGACTCCTGAGCTTCATTGTATACAGAGAGATCCCACAGTAGTGTAGTAGGATGGGTTGTTTGCTCAATGGTCAACTTGGAAACTGTGAGGCCACCACACCCGAATGCTACACAACCCTTCCATGTATATGGTTACGTTTTTTCCTGCCTCTCTCCTTTTGGCTATCACTGTTTCTACTCCCAGGTATCTTTGTGTCTCCCTCAGTGACACCCTTAATATGGCATAGCTTCCCTAGACCTGAGCTCTGTCCCTAATGTCTAATCACTGTGCCTAATCCCCCACATGCAAATTCTTCAGTCACTGCAGCTTGCATTGTTATTTTGAGTCACTGAAGCTGGATATTAAAAAGATCTGTTTAATCTTTAAGTCTCATCCCTTTTTCATATGTAAAGATTAAATCTCTTTTGAGAGGACACATTAAATATTTAATGTTGTATTACACTTGATGTTCACCAAAAGCCTCTGAGAAGGTATTTATGAAATCCTAGGCTTAATTAACAGTCATCCCTTTTTTTTTTTTTTAGTTTTCCTTTACTTTTCTTTTTTTCTCTTTTTCTTTTACTTTTCCTCTTTTTTTCTCCCTTTTTCTTTTCCTTTTTCTCTTCTTTTTCTTTTTCTTTTTCTTTTTCTTTTTCTTTTCCCTTTTTCTTCTTCTTTTCTCTTTCCCTTTTCTTCTCCTTTAAGAAATAGCAAGTAGGTGTTGAAGAGGAAGCAAATAAGGGTAAGCACTGTGGTGTATGAAAAATGGAAATACCCCACAGGGCGTCTTGGCTGTAGGTGAGGTGTTGCTGTTCATCACCCCCTTGTGGGATCTGCGACATGGTCCTGGAACCACACTGGCAGCCTGGGGGTGAGAGTCCCCAGCAGAGCCCCTGCCTGTGGGGAGCCACGGGACATCAAAAGGGGCAGCAAGGAAACTGAAAAATCGACTAACAAGAAGCAACAGGGTTCAGCCCCAGGCTGGAAAGCAGAGCGCAGATGTAGACCTGCTGGGAATAGTGCTGTCCCAGAGATGGGACACTACCTTGCTGCCTGCTGGCTGCTTGGAGAGGGAGGTCCGTGGTAACCTCAGCCCCACTGCTTATCTTATCTGCTGCAGCCTGGGCGTTCACTCCCTTGCAGAGATATAGCAGGATCCCAACGCTGCTCCAGCGTAAGCCTGGAAAGGAGGCAATGGTTTGGTTGGGACGGCTGGGGAGAAGGACACACTGCCTGTTCCCTCTGCAATGCATAGCCTCACCTGTGCCGGTGCCAAGGGGCCTGGAAAGGATTGCCACAACTGATAGTGAGGATGGGGTGGTGGAAAAACACCCTGGAGCCCCTGTGCTATCACACACATCAGTAAGAGCTCCACTGCCAACCTGTGAGAGGCAGCTCCACCACCTGAAAATGCAATGAGAGACGAAACGTTCAGGGCTGTGTGCTTAGAGAAACTGCCTGACTAAAGAAGTCCTATGTTTGAGCAGCCTACATAAAAAATAAGATATCAACACAGGGAGAATTTTATATGTGAATACTGTAGGTCTGGTTCAAGTTTTCTTTGTTGTATCTTTCTTAGGGAAAAGGGGTGATTTTGCAGCAGGATTCTGCTTCTCTGTGGACTGCAGCCGTGACCAATGGAGAAGAATAACCTGGAAGATTTTGCTTTGTGTTCTGTGCTGAGTGAACAAGAGCATAAAAATACTTTGTAACCACTAATGAGAAACCCAGCAATCCCATATTCAATGAACCATGGAGGTTATAGATGAGAAAGATCAGTAAAATTAGGTCAGGTTGAGCATCCCTGTGCCAGTGCCAGAAAATCTTAAAGCTCAAAGGGTTGACTTTAAAGCAGAGCAGGCTCACACCTTTCAAAATGCACAGAAGTTGTAAGGGGTGTAAGTCACCCCTGAGCATCCTGTCCTAGCAGGTGCAGTGCTGCTGAGGTCTTGCAATGTCTTTGGTGACAGTGAGCTCAGGAGGCACCAATTTGCTGCAAACATTTGTTTGAACTCATCAAGTCACTTACCCTTATGATTTTTTCACTCATGTCTGTAGAAGGGAGCTTATGTGAGAACCACTTTCAGCATTGCAAGATGCTCTGGTCTTACAGTTAATGTGACCACCTGAGCAGTTAAGACACCTACTCTACTCATTGGGGTAGTAGGTGTGGATCAGGCCAAAACTAGAGCTTTGTGTGAGGAAGGCCTGGAATATGACTCCTCAGATTCTTGGATATTCTGGTCTTTAACTCATGGTAACAGTTGGCTGCACTGGAGCAGCTCGTCTTGGGAAAAAAGAAAAAAAAGACATCTAGGGATTCTGTTCTCCACAGCCCTGGGGGAGACAAGGATATGAGGTTGTGGGTATAGGGAATACAAAGGGAATGATTTCTTCACTCTCTCTCTCTGCTGTTTCGAGTGTCAGAGGAAGCACAACTGGGAGTAAAACAAACATTTTCCAGCTTGCCAACCTCTTCACCTCAAACCCCAGGGTTTCAGGGTTGCCAAGCCTATTAAATTTAGAAGGAAACAGACTTCTTAATGCTCTTGCTCCTGTGACAGCCCAGTAGCCCTACTGAAAAAGATCAGAGAGAAGTTCAGCAGGAATCAGCTGGACCTATGTGACACCAAATTCAGGAGAGTGGTTCTGGTGCCTCACAGGAGCCTATTCCAACAGTGACCATCCCAACAGGCTTTAGAGAAACAAATTAAAAAGTGGGATAGCCCACAGGTGTAGCAAAACATCTGTGAGGTGGCACTTTCAGCCATCCCAATCTCTTGATTTTGATGAGCTTCGGGTAACTTTTGGATTTTGGTTTGTTTTTTTAGGAAATAAGATCCCAGATGCTTTGAGAAATGACAAAGGAAGGAAAGGTCTGGGTGTATTACCTCTGTGTTGCTGCAATGTTGCACCAGGCTCAGAGCCAAGAGCTTCCTTGCAGCTGTGTGGTGGAGGGAGAATGAATAGACTAATGTCTCCGGATATGAACAAAGTAATTTGGATGTGCCGCCTGCCTTTTCATATGTGCGGGGTAGCTCTGTGTTCCTTGCGGGGCAAGGACACAGTGTTAAGGAGAGGAAATTTGGCCCCTTGCACTTGCACTGAAAAGAACCCATGCACCTTCCCTCAGACCTAAAGCAGTTGTTCTCCATGGCCCTGTTCTGTGAGGTGCTGAAGGGTAGGCCAAGCCCAACCCATGGCTCATGGCATCCCTCCAGATGACACCAGCTTGGACTTTCCTCCTACATCACTACTGGATGAGTGCATCTGGAGTGAAGCCATGAAGAGAAGTCATAAGATTTTGTTCACTGGCCATTTTTTCAGAGCTTTCCTTCTACAGTCCTTCCTTTTCTTCCCACTTTCTGACAGATCTCTATGTGCTAGAAAAACCTCATTCTGGCAATGACCAGGACTATGCTGTCCAGTCACAGAGCTGGCAGATGCTTCTGGTGGTGGCAGTCCAGCTTTCCTCCTCTCCCAGTGCTCTCAGGGGACCTTTTCACCATCTGCTCCCTCTGAAGGTTTGCACAAATACCTCTGGTGCTAATAAGAAACATCAGAATTGCTCCAGCAGAAATGATAATTATCCCCTGAAGTTGGGTGATGATTTTGGTATCTTCCCAGTAGGAAATGTGTCACTGGGTACTGAAGAGCAAACCTAACAAGCAGCAGAAATAACATCAGCTGAGCCGATGTCCTCAGCTACTAAAGGGGGAGAAATGCCAGATTTCCTCCTGTATAAAGGAGGGGCTGTATAAAGCTTACACATGGTCCCTAATCTTTCAGGGACAGTTTCAGAAGAGCATTTACCTGGTAGCTGTCTGCTTGGCTGCTGTGGGGCTTGTCTGCTCAGCACCCACCCGTGGGCACTCCACAGGCCTGCTGCAAAGGACTCCGTGTTGCTGCATCTCACCCACAGTGCAATACAGCAACACTGGGGTGAGTGTGTCCTTGGGCACCTCCACTGGGGACCAGTGGCCAAAGGTAACATTCCCACAAACATAATGCTAGACTTCTTTGAATATGGGCAAGGGGCATCCTTGAGGATTAGTCTGTCCAGCACAGCACAAGGGTGAAAAACATTATGTCTCCATCAAATAAGAAGAAGGAATTGCTAGACTCGAACTTGCCAATGTTTGCCACTCTTATGGGAACAGAAATGTTAGTCCCATACCAGTTTGGTGCTTAGCGGTGAAAAATATGTTATTGTCTTGGATGACAACATCAAAAAGACCAAAGCAAAACAAATAGGCAAAAATAAACATGACAGAATGTAAAGAAATGTGCTGGGCTGTTTCCTTCATGTGTTTATATACCTGCCCTGCTTATATTTTGATGCTTTCAGTGTGCACATACTAGCAGATCATTTGTGGGAAAGCCAAGTCACCATTCCTGGCCAGGTGTGAGCTGCAATTTCCCAGGGCCATGTGCTGCCCAGATGCACAGTGCAGCCTTTTGCTGCCCTGTGCACACACAGGGTGGGCTACAATGTGTTGGGATGCCTCCTGCCAGCCCTGCTCTCCATCACAGAGTGGTGACAGTCAGCACCGAGCATCCCTGTCACCAAAAGGGTTCTGATTACAGAGACTTGTGGCTTTAAGCCACATAGTTTGTTGTGACTCGTGTCTACTAAAGCAGACAGTCTTGCCCAGCTTTTTTTTGCTGGTGCTGGGGCTAGCAGACTCTGGGTGCAATGTGCAAGTGTCCTCCATGCAGGAAAGGCCACAAGAAAGGTCACTCCAGTTGGGCACTCATTCTTAGGCAGGCTTGGTGCTCAACGAGCAGGAATAAAGCCACAGGTCTGGGTCCCTCTCTAGCTGAAATCTTGCTTCACTCCCAGTCAAGAGCCCCAGGGACCAAGGGACCACATGGACATGCAGGAATAAAAGGAAGGGGCATGTCAACCCAGCTGGATTCCCCTCTCTGCACCACTCAACAGGCAGGTGGTGTCCTCTGCTCTGGTCAACAAAGCAGGCACCTGCAAAACATCAGGTTACTGTAGCCAAGCATGGTCTTCATGCTGTTAAAGATGGAATTGCTTCAGGATGCTTTGGTTAACAAAGGAAAACTAGCAGGAGGAGGCTTTTCCCATCAGGGAGGGAGCGTGGGAGGAAGCATGGTGGGTGACTCACACAATGCCAGCCCAACAATTGCAGGAACTTGATGGAGGAAATGACTAAAATAGCCACGTGGGGCAGCCCTGGAGAGCAGGCTTCAGATAAATAACCAGAACATGAAAGCTGAACTGCCCAAGGTGAGGAAGAGCAAGCAGGGAGGGGGAGAGGGGAGGTCTCAGAAAAGGATGATGATGGAGGGAACTGCTGCCATCCTCAGTGGCGAAGGACTCTCCATGGCAATGGGTGGAAGGTCAGCAGCAGTCCTGAGGGGTGCAGAAGGACTCAGACCTTTCCCAGGCTCTCTAGTACAGACACTGCAGTTCATCTTTGGTTCCTCTTGATCTGGGACTAGGCAACTGGTCATTAGATGTGCCAAAAAATAAATCCAAGCAAAGGTTTTTTACTCCCTCTTTGCCTTTTGGAAGAACATGGCCAGAGGCAGTTATATGAGTACACCAGGAAGAAAGTATTTTCAATGTAACTGTCTGAAAAGAAGGTGCAGCCCCCATCCTTTCCCTGGCCAGGGAGGCAGAGCTGCTGCCCAGGAGCCATGCGTCTGGAGAGCCCACTCCATCATCTGCTGCATGCCTTGGCCTCGGACTCAGGAGCATGAGCGCCTTCGTGCAAAGTCCATAAGCCTTTGCAGAGTTTATGTTAAAATGGGAGCTCTAATAATCAATCTCCCTGCAAAACAAGTAAACAGAGGGATGTCACCGCGCCAGCCTTTGTTTTCAAAGAGAGTTCTCCCCGTTGGCTATTGCTGAACTGAATTTATTTCTTCATCATAGATATTCCCTATACAAAATATATAGTTTAATAGCTTTGATCTCCCCACATGCAGTACTTGAAGCTGATTCCAAGTTTTATACATTTAAACACTACCACATGCTTGAAGAACTCAATACAGCCTTTTCTATAAACTAGCGTAAATCAGAGTAGGAATTTGAACTGCTTCTTGCCAAAATAGAGGGTGTGCCTCTTGCCCACGCTAAATTCCTTTCTTCATCTCTGCTCTGCTCACAGTTAACCTGCAGTGTAGCAGCCTGGGTTTATGCGATGCCCATTGTGTCCCATACAAGAACACTGCAGCCTTCCAGTGACTCAGAGCAATGCAGACCAAAAATGAACAGTCCAAATCACCAAGACAAGAAATTCTTGGTTAATCCTTCAGCATCCTGGCTACATTTGTTTGTCAAAACACATAAAACCTTGGGAAAAAAGTACAAAAAGAAGAAATAATCATCCGTAGGACCTACAGGACAGCCAGTCTCTGGAAACATGTCCAGCCCTTCTCCATTTCACTATCCACAAAGCCATTTCAAGTACAGGAATATTATTCATTAACATCACAGCCCAGTTCAGTCCCAGAGCATCAAACATCCCTGTGTGGAACTGCACCCTTCAGCATTTTCAGGAGGGGATGAAGTGAGGGCTGGTGTGGGCAGCAGGGGCTCATTCCTGCTGAAGGCAGCCAATCTTCTAAAAATCAGATTGAAACAAAGCCCAGTTTGGCCTTTGGTTGCTTGAAGATTTTTTCCTGAAGGACACGTGCTAGGGCTAAAATAAATAGCACATTTCCAGGAGGGCAAGGAGGGAACAGTCAAAAATCCAATTGGAGGGGAAACTCTTGGGCAGCCTGAAGGTAACAAGAAGACAAGTAAACGTGGGCAGCCAGGAGCCTAGCCTGTGGCTTTATTTGGGATGAGAACTTGTTCCAAAATGGGTGATGCTTCCCATGATGCACAGCTGCCACAGACAGTGTGCGCTCTGACGTGTAGTGCAAAGCTGTATGTTTTGCCTCCATCCAGACATCCCCATGGCTAGCACCAGGACTAGGGCATTTCTCCAGATCTGTCCCAGTTTGGGGCTGGATATCACCACTTAGATACACTGCGAAGCGTGATTCTTGCTGTCCTCTCCTGTGCAGAGGCCTGGAGCACTGAAGGAGCTTGTCCTTATCCTGGACTGATGACAAGGAAAACAAGCGCCTGAAGAGGGGAGGAAGATGTGGATTGACTTGGTTCAGTCAGTGCTCCTTGCACACACTGAGGGCTCTTAGGAGCAGCCTGAAAAATCCACTTGATTAGAAAATACAGAAACAATTAAGCACTTACTGTTGTTTACTTTTGCAATAGGAACAATTGATCCTTCTTCCTTCTGACTTCCACCTCTAACCCTAATTCCTCGCTCCGCACACAGCCAAGCACAGTTCAGACAGGGGAAACAGTAAGAGAGATTAAGATTCTGGACTTCAGTTAGAAACATAAATCAGCTTTGAAATAGTCACATTTTTTGGACTAACTAAAGGAAGTCATCTGTACAAAACAGGCTATGGCCACTTTTTTGTTCTAACTAGAAATATGCCAGCTTCCTGGCTGTTAGAAAATACATTTTTTGTTGGTTTTGTTCATGACAGTGGGATCATGTAGCTGGCAACATTTGAAAAGAATCTTCGATCAGGGGAAAGAAAGAGGGAGCATAAAGGCACTGCTGTGGCACTGGCTGATGGCATGGCCAGGCTCAGAACCCTTTGGTGATACACAAGAAAGGAGCTGAGTGCAGGATATAGCCCAGGGTCTCAGGCTGTGAATGGAGCACATTGGAAGGAGTGAAAAGGAACCATGACACCCCATAATGCCCCTATTCCTTAGAGGCATTTATTTTCATGTCTTTACTCTGTATTTTGCCACACTGGGGGTGACACGTTTCCCACGACTGTGTTACTGGAGGGTTTCCTGGAACTGGTGACCTCCAATCCATTCCTCATTAGCTGTAGGTGCCAGCGTGTGCTGGGGCATCAGTTCATTACCATGTCAGCAGAACCTGTCCCTGTCCCAAGGTATGCCTGGGGGTCCCAGTGGCCTCCAGAACAGAACCTCTGTGCTCAGAGGCTGCATAACTGCTGGCCACAGCTAGTCCAGTGTCTCGCCTCGCTTGCCAGCAGTTCCTTCACTTCTTAAAATGGGTAAGAAAAGTAAACTATATGCTCTGCTTGAACACATATTAAACAGATGCAACTTTCCCTCTTTGGTTTGCTGCTTCTTAGCCCAAATCATGCCGTTGCTATAGTTTATGTTACAGCCCTCAAAAACAGTTGCATTGGCACAACTGAAGTGGACAGCGGGAATGACCACGATCTCTGCTGGAACAAAAAGGTTCAGCACCAAACTTCCACCTCGTGCAAGACAAAGACCAAGAGAGAGCCCAGAAGAGCCTTTGGGATAATAACTTTGCATGTGAGAGGTAATAATGCATTTTCTTTTTCCACTTCTGCAAAATGAAGTTATAATGTAAATGCTTCAGGACTATAGCAATGGGAGGGGAAGTGCACTGGGGTATAAAACATATGAAATGTCTCATGGCAAAGAATAGTTGAGAAATGCCCAGGAATAACAGAACTTTGGCTTCACATCTATTCTTAAATATGTAAACCAGGTAAAACTTCACTGGACAGTTTCCACTGTCAAATCTTGACATGCTGGACTTTACATTAAAACTATTTTTTCTCTGAAACCAGTTACTGAAACTTCAAAGCAAAATGTCATATCCTTCAATTTGGTGTCCCACCTTTTGCTGCTTAGTGTCCCATATGACACTATTGCATCTATTGCACTAACAGCTCTCTCCTCTAAAGAGAAGAGTGTCCTGAAAACACAGTGGCTATACAGCTCAGTGGCTCTGAAGACAGGAAAATGGCATCTTTTTTTTTTGAAGCCTGCAATACAGCAACCTTCCCACTGGCCATGTCAACATGGTTGTCCCCGACTGAGACTAACGTTCTGTAAACAAAACCCAAGGAGCTGGGGAAACTGCCTTTCTGCTGCCAGCATTTACATCACCTGGAGTGTGTTACCTCAGCCCAAATACCACCACTCTGACAGCACTGCTAAGTGCCTCTGTTTTCCTTGCAGCAGCATGTGCTGGTCTCCAGGCAGCTCTCCAGTAGCAGGAACCGCACAGGCACACTGCCTGCCCACAGCATCCTTCACAAACTGTTCTAACACATGCAGACTCTTTGATTTCACAACTGTTTGCAGGCTGCTATAATTTTTTTGCATTCCTGAGGGGTGATTATTTCTCACTGGGCTCCAGAAGAATGGTGTATTGTTATGGGTGCATGGATCACGGTTTGTGCTGTATCATTAGATAAACAAAGGGATTGCACAGGTAGAAGATCTGGCAGAGTAGAACTGGGAGAACGCAAGTTACCAGGGGGCAGTTTGGCTCTGGTGGCATTTGGAGGGTAACACAAGTCTGAAGGGAGAGAGCATCACAGAGAAAACACAGCCTGGTTCCTGGTGCAGCCAAATAAGTTGTCCACTCTGATCTTCCCTACCCTTCCAAAGCAAATGACGAATCTGTCACATCTCCTTGGAGAAATATGATAAATATACTGACATATGGGTCTGTGGACCCACACAAATATTCTGCTTGTCCATGCATCTTCTAGTGCAATTCTTATTTCTCCTCTGTGAGAGTGAGGATGTTCAGGGGTAAAAGCCTCCCAGAACAGGACTGCAAGAAGCAGCATGTACCACCGTGTCTCTACCCTTCCATCTCCAATATCCACCATGGAAAAGGACAGCAGTCATACAACTGTCACTGCTCATCAGCATCCTGGCACTGCAGAGAGCCAAAGAGCACCAGAATTTAATCATCTCTATCCAGTGAGTGTGGTTGCAGAAAGTCAGATGTGATCAACCTCAGAGCACAAGTGATTGCTGCAGTGCTTCTCCTTTATCATGTCAGGGGCAAAACAGAAGCTGTATGTGGATCAAGTCCATTCCTCTGGAAGCAGTGCCACAGAGCAGCCTGGCTTTACATGGTTGGGCTTCAGTAGCAAACCATTGCATAGTTAATTTGGTTTCTACCCCATCAGTGACCTACACAACAGTTTCTCATGCCCCATTGGACAGATGTATAGCAGGGTGGGCCTTGGCAGTGGGATTAACCCACTGGGTTCTGTAGAAATCACTCATTGCTCATAGGCAGACTGATAGAGAATGACACTAGATAATTCATTTTCTGTTACAAACCAAAAAAGAACATACTTTATGGGATGCATCTCATTTTCTAACCAAGCCTATAAGTAGGACTTTCCCTCTCTCTGAGTTAAAACTATATGATCCAGAACATGGAATTTAATTGCAATTTTTTCAGAAGAATCCCAAACTGGCAGGGGCATGGTCTTGGAATCAGAGACCCTCACTTATGTCTGTTTAGAAGTTCAGTGTGCCCATGGTGTTGACTGTGTACTTGGCTTTAGACATCTGGTTTATGCCAAATGCAACTTGCTCTGAGTTTGCAAACACCATCTGGGTGTGCAGGAACAAGCTGGAGATGAAGCCTGGCTCTCCTTGCTCACTGTCAACAGGTCTCTCAAGGTGGGAGTGTAAGTTGCTAAATTTTTTCTCCCTTTTTTGTCCTGCAGCATGGGCAATATTTTCTTGGATAGAAGATTTTTTCAGCTAGCAGTGTCCAAAATCCTACTGTCACACCGTGGCTGAAGCTATAGAAGGATTCAGTCTGACTGAAAAAGCTGAGAAGGAAAAATATGTTTTTGTGGGGCAAAGAAGCATCCAGATCAGACAGGAAAATGGGGAGCAGGCTGGGGCTGAGGCAGGTTGCTGGGGTGACATGGGCACATATAGAAAGAAATGGAAAGAGGGGCTCATCCTTTCCACTGTCCAGCTGAGGGGCTCTGCAGAGGGACAGGGAAAGGCCAGGCCAATATTTCTGAAAAGGCTGCAGTAGTGTATTAATGCAGAGAGTGTTCTTCTGCTTGAGGAGGCAAATATAAAAGACAGACAAGCACTTCAGAAAAAAACCTGTTATTTCAGGGTACGCCTGCTCTGTGGAAGCGTGAGGATCGGCACGCTTGACAGCAACCACCAGGAACACTTCCCTGAGCCTGTCCAAGGCTTGTCAAGAGCACAACCAACTCATGCTGGGCTCACAGGGGTGGGGCAGCTGGGCTCCCGTGCCATGTCGTGCTGTCCCAAGCATGGGACAGCCAAGGTGAGGGTCCCCAGCCCCAGTGGGGAGCAGCACGGGGAGCAGTTCCACAGTCCATGCCACCTCTGACAGATGTACAGCTAAAAGCTGTTCTTGCCTGCCATTAGCACATTTTATCATCATTAATCTTTCAGGAAAATTCTGCAGTATTCTAAAGCACACTCCGGGTAGCAAGTTAAATTTGTATGTTTAAACAGAGTCTGTTCACCTTTTCACTGTGAAGATGTGACAATGATAGCCCTTGCTGGGGATTTGATGATGTCAGTGCTGGGGATGGGATGAGGTTAATGGAAAACCTTCACCAGAGCTCACTTCCTCTGAAAAATGAAGCTGAAATTTTTAAACATGCACTACAAGGGCTTAAGCATGCAACTCTTGTGCCCCTCAGAGCAAGAAATGTGAGTCCACAGACATCCTGCACTGCCTATGTACCTACATAGGCACTGAAGGAGGAGAATGATTTAGAAATAAGGCGCTGGAGGTGAGTGGGAGGAAAAGGGAGGGAAGAAAGGTAGATATAGAGGTTATAATTACATGAAAACATGCTGTTGAGGTAATTTTTTTCTGGAGAATGCTGTAGAACTGAATAGGGAAAAAATCCAACGGGCTGTGAGCACTGCAGAGAATTAATAGAAAATTGCATCTTTGCTCTAGGATGCTATGGACTACCCTGAGATCAGGGGGAAATCTGGAGCAAGAGAGAATTACTTTCAGTGGAAGTGGTCACATCAGGGAACATTTAAAGAAATTCGACATATGCAGGCCCAGGAGACCTCATGGGTTGCACCCAGGAGTGCTAAAGGGCTGGCCAATGTAATTGTGAGGCCACTCTGCAATCTTGGCAATCAGAAGAGATTCCTGAAGACTGGAAGAAAGAAAATATTTCTCCTCCTTCAGGAAAGGCAATAATAAGATCTGTGTAACTTTGTCTCATGCAGCTCATGACACCAATGGTCTTCTTTGCCAAAGTTTGCCAGCAGGTCACAGGAGGTGGTCTTTCCCCTCTCCTCAGCACTGGTGAGGCCACACCTGGAGTTCTGTATCCAGCTCTGAGTTCCTGGGCAACCTGCTCTAGCTTTGAGCAGAAGGTTGGACCAGATGACCTCCAGAAGCCCCACCGGTCTTACCCAGCCTTATCAGTCTGTGATTCGAATGTTACCATCTTCAATTTGTTATGATTTTATCTTTTCATTCAATGATTGATAGGCTTTTTTAGTGAATGATAGTTTTTATTTGGTAAGAAGCATCTGATCAGACTTTGTCAGCTCTCAGCCCAAACATAAAAGTGTACAGGGATTTTCACAGGGATTAAACAATGCAGCTATTACATGTACCCAACAGGTCTTGAAAGAATAAGCCTGGACTAATGAGAAATTGTAGGAAAATGTCACAGAACAAATGGTATCATTACTCTAGCTAACGGTTACATGAGTGTGAACAAACCTTCTGAGAAGACTTTTTCAAATTCAGTTAGAGAAATCTGAAAAGATTGGGAAAGGTTTCCCAGCTCTCCTGGGACATCAGCAAAGCCTTTTCTAATCAACAGCCGCATGCTCCAACCTCAGGAGAGAAGGCCAGGCAGGTTGGTTTGGAGCTTGCAAGGAGTGCTGTGGGGCCTTTGACGTGTGCTCCTGCAGAAGCAGCTATTCCATGTTAAAAATATGTATTTTTAGCACAGCAGCTTGCAGCCTCATGCTGAGAGAAAGAAGCTGAGCCAAGGGAGGGAGGGTTGATGCCGCAAGGTCTGTGGCAGGCGGAACAGATGCATAATTTCATGCTGAAAGAAATCACCTTCTTATACAAGCTGCCTCCATTATCTCTCCCACCAGCATTGGTGGCATTTGTCTTTCTGGAAAGTGAGGCCTACCACATAGAAAAAGTAATTTATCTTCTCCTTTTAGGAGATGTTTTTGCTGGCAGAGCCACACACCTTTTTTGCTTTTCAAAGTTTTCCAAGCACTTGTGGTGAAACGTTTCTAAACACCCTCCAGTAGAGCCCATCAGCAGTCATTGCTTGGCTGGAGCGCATGCCCAGCGGGGAGATGTGCTCAGCTTCGTCAGCCACTTGCACCTCCACTGGTGCACTGCCTGTACCCTGCCAGCAGGACGCCCTGCACGCCGTGGTGCCACGTGTAACTCCACGGAGCAGCGATGAGGAGGCTCGGCTGTGGTTCAGCTAAGCAGTAAATGTTTTTTGACAAGGAACAGCAGTGTGAAGTTTAGTCTTCTGTGCTGTGCTGAAGTCGTTCCAAAATTATGACCTGCAGCACCTCCCCACCCACTGAGTTGCTACTCCTGGGACCAGACCACCCAAACTCTCTCAGTGCATTGCAGGCTACTGCAAGGCCGAGTCCATGTTGACCCTACACACTATGAGATGGAGAGCTTTCCAACACGCTATTTGCCATCATCAAGGACTGGTTATGTTCAAACTCCGTGCAGATAAAAGATTTTTTTCTACTAATGCTGGGGATAAACTCAAAATCAAGGCAGGAGAGAGTGTTTTGCTGCCTTCTGACTATCAGGATCTGCCCTTCTCCCAGTTGCTGAATGTGCAGAGGACAGGTAACATTTGTCCAGGAAGTGAACTCAACACCAGAAAGGTGGAAGTGGTGCAGCCATCCAGCACTGAATAAACTGTCAGGAAAGGGAGAAGTAGACAGAGAGCAGGAATTATTTTTCTCAATAAAGAGCCTACCCAGGGCTTTTCCCAGCACAATGGAGAGAGGAGAAAGGTCCAGAGGTAGGTGTGACCAGGACAGAAGAAGGGGGGATGGCATACAGCCCAGATCCTGACTTGTGCAATTTTATTATGACGAAAAGACGTGAAGCAAAAGACAGAGAAGCACGGGAGGTCACAGGGCAGTGCCTGCCCTGAGCTACTGCTGGGCACTGGAGTTCCAGGGGGGCACATTCTGCAGAGTGCTCAGAGTAGGATGCTCTGTGCCTGACTGGAGAGAAAGCCATGGCTGAACTCAACTGTTTGGTGTACCCCTACCTCCCTGCTGGGCTCACAGAAAATGAGTGACAGGTATGCAGGGGTGGTGGGGGCTTGCAGTGGCACTGCCAGCAGGGGCTGGGTGGCCAGGAGCATTGGGGGCAGCCAACTCACTAGCCTGGGCACTCACACTCACACAGGCACACACCACTGATACAGATGGGTACAGATGCCATAATGCTTGCAAGGACACAGCACCTGCACATGCACATGGGGCAGAGCAGCCATGGCACAGAGAGAGATTGTTGTAGGGACAACCCCTGAGGATGACAAGGATCTCTACCCAGGGAGGAGTGGGGCTCCAGATTGCAACGTACCGGTGTTTCAGATGGTGATGGATAAAAGGCCTGTGTTTATCCAGTGTAAGGGTAATTACTTAAAAATATGAAGCTTTACATTTACACACCACAATCTCATAAACTGCCTCAAATCTCACATATCAAAAAACACCTCTCTGAAAGGCAGAGGGGGCTTCTCTTGTGGGCTCTCCCATGGTGCATTCAAGAAGCAATCACTTTTCAGGATGAAAAGTTTTTCTGTTTTGAACTGAAGTGGATGATGAGAAAATTAACTCACTGCAACCTGTTTCGGAATCCAGGTGCTTATAGCAAGCTGGTTCTCAGCCCAAGTCCATCAGCCATGCCTGCTCTCAGACATACAGCTCTCAGGCTTGGTGCAGTACGGAGCAATTCATGTGCTGACAGTGACCACCCGCCTGCCTTTGCTCACTCGCTGTGAAATACAAGTGAATTCTTCAAGCTGTGTAAATTCCTTAAAAGGGAGAAAACAGAATTAGCACACTTTTTACTCTGTTCATGTAGGAAGGGACTTCTCTTTCCAATGTTATATCCAGGGAAAACATGCTGTGTATTGTATCCCTAGTAGTGTTGAGCAGCACAGAAACACTAATGGACTTTTTAGAGGACATAGGCAAAGGAGGGAATCAGGCCCTTTCCATGTTAACAGATTTATTAACATCTGTGGGCTGGAATTTCCGTTTCCAGATAGAAATGGAGCACTTTGCCCAGGGTTTCAGAATTGGAACAAAACCCCAGAGTATCGCAGTAATCAGGATTTTCTCTCTCCCTTTTTGGAAAGCTGGGGTGATTTGCCCCGCCAACATAAAGCAGAGCAACCAGCTCTCCCATGCCTGGGAACTTCAGATGATCTGGGAAATGCAGCTTCCCAGGGGTTGTTCTGGGGAAGAGCAGTAGGGGAGGATGCTGAGAAGGTCAATGTAAGACACAGCACATACCCTAAAACTTCCTGATAGAGCACAAGTAGTTTTAAAATCCCCCAATCAGAGCTGCAGCTTGTTCAAGCATTGAAGCAGAATTACTACCAGCTCCAAAGACATGCTGGATGAGGACAGAGCTTTCCGTGCTACCTCTTCTACAGCCAGAAAAGCGAAAGCTGCAAGGTCGGTGCTATTGCACAAGAAGGACTCGCTTAGGCAGGGGGATTTCCCTTCGAGGAGTGCAGCTGACCGAGCCCAACCTGCAAGAGGTTCTCTGCGTCACGGGATGCTGTGTGGGCATGAGGCATGGTACAGCCATGGTGGGGGCGGTTGCCTTAGGAATAAAGCCCACGTCAGTCTTTTGCTGACTAAAACATAAAGAGAACATAAGTTATAGCAACTGGTCTGATATTTACTGCTGACAGGCTTCAAGAGCTCAAAAAAGCAGAAGAAAACCAAGTTTGTAGCTTCCTGTGTTCATTAAGCAGACGGAGGAGCAGGGGAATGCGGGCTGTGTGCGGGACACTTTTTTGGCCCCTCTTTCAGGGGCGATCACCGCACGGCTGTGCTGTGCAGGCGCGTCTGCCCGCACCAGAGGGCAATGCGGGAGCAGGGACAGGGGGAGGGCAGCTCCCCCGGCGGCAGCCGCAGCTGAAAGGGTACCAAACTCAGCTAAAGGGCGTGTAAAAACTCAGCTAAAGAGTGTGCAAACCTCAGCTGAAAGAGTGTGCAAAGCCAGAAGTCGCTCATGAAGGTGCAGCACAAGTTTCTCCCCAGAGGCACGGGGAAATCTAACATCTCCAATGTTCTCTCATCTCAGCCTGTGCTGTTGACAGTTTTCGCTCGAGAATGAAGTGGTATAGCCATAGGCATTCTCTCTGGTAGCACGAGAATTGCATGGGGTTAGACTACAGCAGAATTTAATCCAAATATTTTTACTTTTACTGGTTATGGGATAATTCCCCTCCTCTACCTCCATTAATTATGGCAAAAAAAATCTTTCCCATAGATGGGCATAAAATGCCTTAGAACTTTGAAAGAGGAACAAGAAAACTTTCACGAGCAACAGAGAAATCCAGCTTTGAACACTGTGGGGATTTTGAACATCTTCTCAGCTTCATCCTTACTTCCAGTGGAGCAAATCAAGGGGGACCCCATTTCTCTTAATTTTTATAGGAATCAGATCAAGCTTAACTTTTAAAAAGTAGCATTATTTAAATTAGTGCATTAAATAGATGCATATAAAAATAGCCTAATATAACAGCAATTATTGCACCATCCAAATCTAAATACAATCTTTAAGCTTGACAGTCGGTGGTAAAGGCTTAGCAAAAGAGGTTTTTTCATCCTATCATGCTGCTTCTTATTCTGGTGTTAGAGAGATTTGAATGGGAAGATTAGAATTTAGCCCATGATCTATACCCCCTTTTTTCCGCTTATTTCAGCAAAAAACAGTAGTGGCAGTGTTAAACAAGGTTATAATAACTTGTTTAATTAAAAATATCACCATTATTTTAGCATTTGAA
>JAWWLV010000088.1:14909934-14923109 GCA_035041135.1 Platyrinchus mystaceus
GTACAGATACAAATGTGTAGCAGCCTGGGGAACAAGCAAGAGGAACTAGAGCTCCTTGTGTTGTTACTACAGCACTGCTAGAGAAACAGCTACGGTGGGAAGGCTTGCATTTGACGGAAGCACTGTGATGGATGGACACAAGTTCCTCTGGAAAGACAGGTAAAGGGAAGACAGGCCTTCCTACACAAAGGAGCAGCTTGAATATTTGTAATGGATGGCAGTCTAATTGAGAGCATTTGTCAGGATCAGAAAAGAAACCAGAAGAGTGACATGGATATGGTAGTCTGTTACAGCCCAGCCCACCAGGGTGACAGGGACAGTCGAGCACTGGAACAGGCTGTCTGGAGAGGCTGTGCAGTCTCCATCCTTGGAGATTTTCAAGTCCTGGTCTAATCTCAGAGCTGATATCGCTTAAAAAGGCAGGTGGACTAGGTCCAGAGTTCTCTCCCAGCCTGAATTATATTGTGATTCAAAGTCTAAAGGACAGAAACACAGACAGGAACCGTACTTTGAAATTGAAGGAGAGGAACTGAGCATCTGTTACCAGCCAAGAAGTCTGTTTTGGCAACTGTGTCTTCACCACAAGCATAACCCAGAGATGCTCACCCAGCAGTCAACTGTAGGCCAAGGCTTCAGATTCTCAGGAAGTTACAGAGGAATGATGGAGCAGTGGCAGTTGCAGCAGAATCTATGACTGCAACACTTGTGAGCATCTAATATCTAGGGAAATAAAAATCTCTGGCAATAAACGTTAACTTGAAGTTAATGTCTTGAAGTGTATATTCTCAGGGCATGGAACTTCTGAATGTTTTCAGTTTCCCAAACCATTTCAGAGCCAGGAAATGCGAGACTGCACTAAAAAGTATTCCCAGCAGGAGAAAGGGGCAGAGGGGCAAAAATGTGTTTAATTCACTCATGTTCCTTACATGTGACCTCCCAAACAGCCCCACCATACAATACAGCATATCAGCACCAAGTTTCAGAAGTAACTCAAACTTACTGCCTCACTCTCAGAGACATTGTTTACATGCTTTTGGACCATATGAACAAGCTCTCGAATGCAGACCATAACCACAGTCCTTTCTTGACAAATATCCAACCCTTGTTTTCACTGACAGAACCATACTGATTATTTCTAACTATCTTCAAGACTGCTGCCCTTAGGAAATTATATTCAAACCATCTCTCTTGATTTGATAAATACACTCCCTCAAATCTCGGTTCTCTTCCCACAGGTGGCTTCAGTTCCTCCAGTATCACTCAGCTCTACTCCCAGACACAGCTCATGCTCTAGGGAAGCTCATGGTCGGCCCTCCATCTCCATCTCCAGCCTCCTCTATGCAAGCTGCCCAGGGGGCTTATTGACATCATCAATGAGAGCTGATCCTTAAAGTCTCTAGGTTTCAGTCAGCAGCTCCCTGGTCTTCAGCCCCCTGGACTTGCAGACATCTGAAAAAAATCACCTGTGCATTCCATTGCTACGACACTGCTTTTGGCTTCTTTCTCCTCTTTTCAGAAATTGGCCTGCAGCCCTGACAAGGGTTCAGAACCATTCCCAAAAGGGACAGGCAGTCTAAACAGAAAAGTGATGCTGAAAGGCACTGCCTGTACAGTAATGGTGTTCTGCCCTGCCTTTTAAGGAATACTAAGCAGCTTGAACATCTATAACCATTTACAAATGAAGCTTTTGTGCTTCAGCATGGCTCAACCATATAACCAGAATATAAAACTTATCATTATTCGTCTACAAGTGTCCTCTATCTACATGTCAAAATTCATATAAAATCTTTCCTACCTATGTCAGTGGGTCACTGTGAATATACCGTGTGTGGGTAGTCACTGCCACAGTTCGGCTGCATGCTTCTCTCCCTGGTAACCCATTTTCTTATTATCTCACCCTTACCCATTTGGTTTATCTAGAAAAAAAGAAAACTCACAACTACTCGAGTACTGCCCTAATCTTCAAAGTCTGTTGCTGGGTAAACAGCAGAAAATGTACCTCTAGGTCCTGTAGAGATTAAGGGAGCAACAGGCGCCTTACAGCACTGTGCCAAGCTTGTTATCAAAGGCTTTGGGTTAGCACCAATAAAAGGCTACAATAAACTTCATATCAGCCTCTAAAAAGAAGTTCTAGTATCAGGATTTAGCGAGAAAACTAAGTTTCAAATTCAAGGCTCAATCCTGAAGAAGCTAATATGAGAATCGATTTCAGCAGCTGAGATAATGACTACGTGAGTCATTATTCAAGAAAACATTTATCAATCAGAAACAAAATATATTTATTATTTTAAACTCTGAATAAACTAATATGGAATTGATCTGAAGGTCTAACCCTTTAGTCTGTCAGTTGCTGGAAAATACTTTTCCTTGTCCAGTTTTTACTAGTACTTTGGAAGTATGCATTACTGCCTACAGTATTTCCAATGAATAATACATGAGGGAAAAGACTTCAGACTACACAATTAGAAGGAAAGTCTACACAAAATCATACACCACTGCAACATGAAAGAATCTAAAAATACTGAAATTGAAGCAATAATCCTAAAGACTGATGTTGCAGCTGTATGATAATCTGATTTCATTTACAGAATTTCTGTTAAGAATAAAGACAACGGTCTGTGGAGTTGTCACCATTGCCATTTATATCCAATGCATGAGTGGCTCTCAAACCGGACAAGTGAAATACTCACAAATGTACTTGTAAAGTCTGATGTTTGCCTGCTTTCCATTTCCCATTTCTTTCCTTCCTTCCTTCCTTCCTTCCCTTCCCTTTCCCCCTTCCTCTGAAAACACTCCTTTTTGTGGCAGATGGACAGAGGCAGAGCACTCAATGTTTTAAGGCAATGAAAAGCACTGACTCTGCTGGCCCAACTGATCTGGAAGGGAGACAGTCACCATTCTGCTGAGTATGTGAAAACCAAGGCAAGACTGGAAACAGGACTCCAGTATGATACATTATTCTCTATGGATCTCTGCATGGGACAGATCCCTCTGCAGGAAGGCTTTGGTGTCACCTAGAAGGCAACAACTTTGAGGAGAGTGATGAAGCAAGAAGGGCATACAAGAGCCCCTGCCTGAACCTGAAATACAGGTTTAAAATGAAGCTGAAAGCAAAATGAGAAACATATAAGTGTGGGTGGGGACCAACTCTATGTGTACAGAAAACAAAAGAGAGCTGACTAAAGAATTTGAAATCAGGTGGTAAACACAAGAGCAAACCCACTTTTCCAACACAAAACAGTTGCACTACCCTTGGAGAGCAATGCTTTAGGAAACTGCAAATCCTACTATCTAATTCCATTCTCTTTATTTTGTCTTGGCACTATCTACATGAATGGAAAACAACTGCAAAAATAGATGCATGCACTTTGGTTTTACTGGCTTCCAGTACACGACCGGATTGGAAGAAATGGTTCCAACACATTCATCTTGTTTCAAACTGTGGTTTCACTGAAAGGTGGCTGTTTCTTGAGCTTTTACTTAGCATATCATTTGTATGTTAGCCAACAGAATTCCCAAAGGCTCTTTCCCATGCTGCTCTTGTCAGTCTTTTTTTTAAAAGAGTGCTCAACAGAAGGCTATTTCCGAAATGTACCTGTAAAACTTGCATTTGAATAGTCTTCATTCATAAAGCAGAAGGAAAAGTGAAGAGCAAGGAGGAAAAAAATGTACAGAAAGGAGACCTGTACAAAAAGAATCACAATGAAAAACAGATCATTTGACTCTCCATTCCCCATAACAGAAATATTAAAAGTTACGTTCTTCGGACTGCATGTCACATACAGTTCCTAAAACAGAATATTAGCTACTGTGTTTCTGTGCTGAAAGTCATTTTCCCACTGCTTTCTGTTGGCTGTTTGCATTATTTAACTTTAAAGAGTCCAAGAGGCTTCTGATTGTTTCACTTCCTATTCCTTTCATCCTATTCTTCATCTTGCTGGAATTACTTTTTCCAAATGGTATCAGCAGTGCTGCCAGTCCCCAAGGTTCTTTATTGATTAGTTTCTGAGTTTTATCTTCCTTCTGTAAAATCCAGGCACTTTCTCTGGCCATAGCTATGAATTTCTCCAGCTGTGGCTGATTAACATTCTTGCTGATATTAAGGTCTTGTTCAAAGGGATTCCAGATATAAAGAGGAGATGACTCAGGTTTATTTACTTCCTTTCCCTGCAGACAGTGTAAAGAAAAAGCAAAAGTTGCATGTATGTACTGTAGGCTGAGCAAATAACAAATCACTTGACTTATTACATGAGCATTAAGAGTAAAAATGTTTTGACTTACTAGAGAACTTTTTGCAAAACACCCAGTTGTTATTAATCAAGTTAACTTTCCTGTCAACCTGACTGTATGATTCCTGTTCTCTGAATCCTCTTAGAGGTGGTTTTCCTTGCCACATTCAGCTTAGATTTCCTTCAAGGCAAAGAACACACAACTACAGCTTAACCTGTCTTTTTGGCCATTCTCCCATTTGCTTTTCAACAAACCTCAGACCTCTCCCATTGCAACACCCTTCTCCTATCTCTGTTTGTGCATGGGCAGCACGAGTGTGTCATATTAACCTGCGTAGCCCAGTTTGATAAACTATTGCAAGCACTTGAACTGTTCAAACTATTCATCCCACAGAGCTCAGAGAGCTCACAGAGCTGGTGTAACTAAACACGATTACTGCCTTGGCTGAAATCCCTCCCAGTATGGTCTGTCTTTTAAGCACAGAGCTATTCAGGTCATGGTCCACTTTTGGGCACTTGGTATTGTACAACACATGTAGTTGACAACTGTGTAGGTTTGTTATTTAAATGCACTTCCATCTCAGTGCTTATCAGTGCTACTTAGCTGACCTCTTCAAGCCTTCTATCACAAGCTCTAGCAGGAACCCACCAGCTACTGCTGGTCCAGGAGGTGTCTATGTGCGTTACATACTCTTGCCCAGGACCAAGAGGACAGACCAGTTAAACAGAAAAACATCAGCAGCACAGACATTTCCCCTGACTAGCAGGCTCGAAACTCATGGTTTTGCTTGTCTTTTTAAGGCTTAGTGGCAAACAGAAGTTCTCCACCTTAATGATCCACCTTAGGATCAATCTGCAGCAGCAAAAAGAGCTCTTGTGTCACTGATCCACGGTGCCCAAACAGGAAACAGGACACAAACGGGTGTCCACACAGCAACATGGCACTGGAACCCCCATCCTGTCAGCAGCCCAGCAGGAACAGTTAGGGCAGTTATATTTTCATGTATTTCTATTATATTTGCATCACACACACAGATCAATAAATAGGATGACTTAAACAAATAAAGCAAACTGAAGTGATAGCACAGAATAATCATGTTATGCCCAGCTTACTGAGTTGCACATACAGTTACTGTAGGCTGATACAAACTGCAGTGGAAAACTCAAGTGCCAAAAGCAAACTCAGAACTCAGCTGTAATTTTTAATGCAGACTCTCCCTGGGTCTGAACTCCCAGTTTTAAGTGCAAAGCCTGTTGGTATACAGGGTTTGTCACAGACTTTTGCTATGACATACATCATGACATTTTAAAAGTTTTCCTTTAAAACTGACAGTTTCATTGCCCGGCTTTCAAGTAAACCCATACAAGCTTAACATAATTTTGTGCTTTCCAACATATCCAGGTAATGACACTGTAAATGTTCTTAATGAAACTGTAAGTTATTAGGCTCTGAGAAGAAAACACTCTTCCTTCACAGAAAAAACTCAGTTTCTGGATAAATGTACTTTTCATATATAATTAAAAATGACAGAAATTGTTGCCTAGCATATGTAGTTTATCAAGTGGCAGACAGATTCAATTGATAATGATGAGCAATTAAAATTTGTTTACCTTTCGAAGATTTATGGAATTCCTTCTGAAATCAAAGTTTCCAAAATATTCAAAAAATTCACCCAACAATACATCTAAGGGAAGGAAAAACAAGGGCCATGAATAACATTAAGGAAAAGTTTATTTTCAATATGCTCATTAAAAAAAAAAATTGATGGAGATTTACCCACCAAGTGTTTCTGTATTTTTTGTAGGTTTAATCTTCCTTAAATCACTAACAAATGAGCAATCATATCCTCCAATTACATGCTTGTCTTTTGCACCTGAAAAAAAAGGGTATACTTTGAAACAATAAACAATAAAATGCCATTGTATTTAATGAAATTCAGATAACAGACATGACTGAAATCAATGAATGCTACCATATTACAAAAATTAGGAGTTCACAAGTGAACTTTCAGGTAAAAGATTCAACTGAAAGTAGTAAAAGATTGAAAAGAAAAAAGTCTACAGGCAGGCAAAGGAAAAGAATCGTGAGCAAATGGCATATTTTCAAAAGCCTACAGGAATAAGGTACATGACATTTTTGTATCTCTGAAATTACTTCTTTTAAGTAACAAATCTCTGCATACAGGCTTAGTATTTTACACTAAATAGCACAACTCTCAGAAGTTAATATCTATATGAGAGTTGCAAAAAAATCAGACCCAGAGCATCCACTGTCTTTTTCTGCAAAACTTCAGAGAATTAGGAATATTGTTGTAAAATCTCAGAAGAGCTGTTTTATGTATAAAAAATTCTACAGAATTCTAATGCAAATGTTTAAAATTATTTCAAAGCAACTGAACACAGACCTTTTTCTCCACTGAAAGCACTCAAAGCTTCCAAGGAAGCATGTCAGTAAGCAGAAGGCATGAGTGAAGAATTAAGAACTTGAGGTGTCATTCTCTGTGCTTTCATAAAATTCTCTGAAGATAATCAACCCTGAAAGCTGTGTACGAAACAGCCAGAACAGCTTGTTTGCAAAGATACAAGAATTATTTGCAGATGGCCTGAACAATCTCAAGGATATTACAAATTGTGAGGAGAAGATATAGCCTTTCTTTTAAACATTTGGTATCTATAAAACATACACATCATATCAATCTGCACAAAATCTTTATCTGCAGAGACATTCGAGACCCTACAAGTCTTCTAAAAAATAAAATACAAAATAAACAAAAAATTCAGCATAGGAGCACTGAACAAATAAACTACTTTTAATTGTCTAAGGCACAGAGTAAGTCTAACCCTTCTAAATAGAATTTACTATTGTATTGGAAATGGATTTATTTTGCATTTAAAAATGCATTATTTTCACAAAAAATACAAGTAAAACTTGTGTATTCCCTCAAACTTAAGGCACACATAATATCCATTAGTATTTGAGAGAATAAAGAGATGGCTTGGGTTTATTTATCACTTTAGAGAAAACAAATATGAAATAAACAATGAAGTGTAATGAACACAGAAAGAGCTGTCCTTACCTGCCAGTTCTTTAAGTTGGTCTAGTGTTGGAATGATAGGTGGTGACCTCTTTTGCAGAAAAAACATGACCATCATGGTCAGAGAGAAGTTGGTAATCCAGGTACCAGGAGCACTGTTTGTAAGTCCATGAACACGGGCCCAACACCGTATAGTGAACACCAGCGCTCGCACACGGGAATCCAGACAGCCATAGATATACAGGAGTTCTGAACTCCTGATAGCAATGCTGAAGAAGACATGAAAAGTAAAAGATATGTAAATGATAAGAGAATTGTGAGGTATCAGATGCAATGTTAATTTTTAATTAGAAGAAGGCATCCATTAAAAAAAAAAGTAACGCTTATGCATTTTAGAAAATAGAAGAAGAATCATAGAATTGTAGAATGGTTTGGGCTGGAATGATGAAATTGTACAGGATGAAATACATGTACTTTTCCATAGTAAGAAAAACACAGTTCTGGGTAAATAATAATACTGCATTCGTACTGTTTCCCATTTCCTTGTTCCACACCACAGTGGGAGAAAAAACAAAAACAAAAAACCACTATCAAGTACTCAGAAGTCAAACTATGAAGAATCAAGGTGAAAAAAACCATAATTTAGCCACAATTGCCTTCAAGGTAATATCTCTATCCTAATATATAATAAAATCCTTCTTTTACAACTTCCATCTAAAGAGTAACAAAATGCTGCACTGAAAAATACACTCAGTGCAGAGACACAGTGAATCTGCAAACCAAGTCAATTTTGTAATTTTCAAATGATTACTTGTTTTTTTCAGCAGGACCAAACAGGTATCTGGAAGGATAAAGGTTTTCAGATGGGTCAGGTTTTGATCTGCTTCATCACACTGTTATACAAACATTCATGTAGTGTACAAATGGGAGGGCAAGAAAAAGCAGAAAAAAAAACGGAAGCACAGTGTGAGAGTAAAACTTATTTTGGTTCAGTGGTAGCCTGAAGTGTTTGTTGAACTACAGTTGCAGGAGATTTTACTCCAAAATCTGCACTGAATTCTTCTAAAAATTCAGCATGGCCTTTTGGAGATGTTTACTAGGTCAAAATTTTGTAACACCTGGACTTCTGAAATTCCAACCATAAAGTGCCTTATAGTGTCCACAGAGGTTTGTTATTACTCCAAATGACAAGAAGACAAAACACACAGTCCCAACCAGCCAAACCATCTAGCAGTGAATTACAGGGAAGCTTGCACAGAACTGCATCCCAACTTTCACTGCGGCTGCAGAGAGAAAAGTTATTTTATTGCAAGACATTCGTTCAATCTTGCCTTAATAACCCCTGCATATTCTGAAACAGAACATTGGGTAATTCAGCACAGTTTCCGTGCTCCGCTGTCACTGAAGGGGCGCGGAGGGAGAGGAGCCGGGAGGGGCATTCCCAGGCAGCACGCGCCCCCTGGCGGCACCGCAGGAAAACCACTGACTCCCCTTCCAGGGATCTTCCCAGAAAACAGGTGTATCCAGGCCCATAGGAAGAAGGAAAGGGCCTATTTCCTGTGCTGGAGAAAGATAACCGCAGCAAAACCTGAGCTCTAGCAGTTGAAAAACACCCTTTTTACTTTCAGAGCCAACATTCACATTTGTTAAGAACACTGAAAGGGGCAGACTCAAACAGTTGTCATTACAGGTTTTCAGAACATTTGAAGTACTTCGGAATTCTTTCTAAACTTTTTAAAACCAGGCCTCACCTGTTGCTCACTGACAGGTCACACTGGAATCCTGTCGGTTGATGGGAAAATTTCACCAGAGGGCAGCGAGCATTGAGTATCTTCTGTACATTCACACATCCAGGACCAAAATTATCAAGGCAATCACCAATCACAGAAAGAATCCTCTGCGTCGCTAATCTTTCAGATGGCAATCTTTTCATCTGAAACTCCATTTCAAAGGGACCTTTTTTCTAACACAGAATTTTAAAAGCAATCTATTAGCTCTAGAACAAAAGAGACATTTAAAAATACTTCTGAAAGACCACAACAATTTACAAAGGAGTTTGTACAATTAGAGATTGAAAGACAAGAATTATTCAAAGCAATCCACAGAACCTAAAATAGGTAAAAATATACTGCTCTCTCTTTTATATTCTTTTCCAGTGATTAAATTCTTCCAGGCTAATAGTGATCAACTTACTGTAAGGTTACTTGTTCAAATGAAGGTATAATATTGCTATGTCTCACTATTGGCTAAAACAAGTAATTCTGGAAATCCCAAGAGAGCATATATGCTCCAACTGCAAAAGAGGAGCATACAATCAAAGAGGAGTAAAACATAACCAAACTACCGTTAATTTCAAGCCACCAGTAATTCCATTTCAAATCCTCAAAGAACAATGAGTTTTTAGTGCATCAACCAGCAATGCAGAGGAAAATGTCTTTTTCATTAAAAACATAAAAAAATTTAGCATGCAAATTACTTAATCCTTCAAAATTAAGATAAGCCTCTGTAAGACTTAAAATAATCACATCATATAGTTTTTCTGACAAAAATATTGTGAAGATATATTCTAACATCAGAAATTATTTCTCCTGTAGGTCTTTGTAGTTTGATTTGCCATATCTGTAGTTTTTACCTAAATAAAACACCTTCATACTTATGAAATATCTGTTCTCTTCATAGTCCCTCTGTGTTTTTAAGCCTCAGATAATTTTGCTTGCTAATCCAGTACTTGACACTGACTTATCCTCCCCCTTGGGACATGTCATGGGTGAATGCATCCTATGCAAACAGCATTACAGTGACCTAACTCATCAGTTGAGACACAGAGGTTACTTTTCTTGTCACCAAATTGGTGCAAAGAAAACACGCACTCACAGACGGATGAAACAATTCAGAAGCTATGGACCTTGCAACCTTTCCAACAAACTCACTTTAGGTGCTGAATTTCTGAGTGGCTCTGGCAATCACCAAGGTGACCATTCCCGCTCTCCTCCTGCCAACAGCTCTCCAGTCAGCACATGTGCTGGAACGTGTCAGGACAGAGGTCCCTAATCCCCTCTGGCTGTGTAGCTGCATGCTACCATAGGGCTGGCTCAAAGTGAAAGGAGCCTGTAACTATTCACCATTGAGGCAGATGACTCAGCTAATGTGTAGGTGGGCTGGTGTTTGGATATTTATGTTGGTGACAAAAACCACAGTGGGCCTGAAGTACTGATACACTGCCCTAACCCTGTGGCTCTTCCTCTGTTCTTGCCATGTTGCCCAAAACAGCAAATGTAGGCAAACTATTACTTTTCGGGTAAATTGATATAGTAACCTAAGCAATAAGTGTAACTGTTTTAACAAAAACTGCTACAGTAAAAATATCACAGAGCCCTGTTTTAAGTCATTCACCAATCTTCCAAACTGCCCACATTAAAAATGCCATATGTACAGTCAAACACTGTACTGATAATCCACTCTTGGTAAAGAACGTTCCCACTTTTGCCCCTTTTTTGAGTTACAATTAGTAATCAGTTTACTGTAAGACTCAAGTAAAGTTATTTCATGTAAATAGATGTGAAATGCCCGATCCTCCTCCATTGTTGGCACTCCCAGAAAGGCTGCAAAAGTTAAGAAATCAGAAGGTATCTTTTCCACTGTTGCTATACGGTGTTGTAACTAAAGCTACCTCCCCTTTGTCTCCCCTTGGTAATAAGTCTCTCAATCGTCCACAAGTAATCACAGCTGCTAATAAACCCATTCATCATCAAATAACTCTAAATTTCACAATGGAACTTCTATTGCCTACAAAGAATAAATATTAAAGGAAACACCTAGTTACCAAACATGCTTTGAAAACACATTTTATACTTGAGAGATATCCCTCAAAATTTAAGAGGCAACTTTACTGTTAAAATGTAAGGGATTCCTAGATTTTAACACTTCACACACACATAATGATCCTACTCTTCAGCTGACATACTAGCTATCATTGTGTTTTATCACTGCAGAAATACTAAAAGATATATACATTTGAAGGGTTATTACTTTAAAAGTAACATGCATAGTAATATACAAATTGTATAGAAAAGCTGAGTGAATTTTTAATCTTTAAAAGCTTAAGCCCATTGTCTTTTAAGGAAAACAGCTAGTTTTTCCAAATTATCTGTCACCACAGAAATAAAAAGACAAGTTTTCAAAACAGAATCACCTACTTAATCACCCATTCAGAATCCATGAAGGATCCCAACTTCTCCAGTGGATATTTCTGATCCAATTCACTCTTCCTCCTATCCTGACTCTCATCTCTCTCTTTCCTATTTCATTCTCTAATCCGAAAGGATACTTACATCCTCCACAGTCAAAAAACAGCAGCAAGAGGTAAGATCCTTCCAAAAATTCCTGGTCTCATCCTTTCCCGTTCTTTATGCTTACATGCACGTTCTTTATGCTTACAAGGCCTGAGATACAACATACTTTAAATAACCATTACAATTTGAAGCTGCCCAAATTACCACGGAACTAAACTAAACACGTGAACTTGGGTACATAGTGCCCATTTCCAAATCACAGTATGGGTAAGGATACGATTCAGATGAAATTTAGTATATGCACTGAAAAAGGCAGGACTGTTGACTGTATATTGCTTACTGTTGATCTTGTAACCCTCAGCTTCTCGAGGTAGTGGTGCAAATTCTGTACGTTGGTCAACAAATTCAAGTGACCGTATTTCAACTTCAAGCCTCTGCACTTGCTTAGTAACCCCTGCTTGTCTTGATGCTTACTGTTGTATTATCAATGAGGCATTCAAGTAATTAGTAGGTATTTTACAGAAAGTCTGACAACTGAAAGTATCTGATTATTGATCTGTCTCAGTTCCTGTTTGGTCCTGGGCCCCAAAATATCTACAGCTTACATATTCCAGCTTATCCTCAAGCTCCTCTACAATGACAATCAGGTGCTGTTAACATGGTAATTTTCTTAGGACAGACAACATAAATATGAACATCTGTGTCACCTGTAACTACTCACCAGTACTATCCCAGGTTCTAAGCTTCCACACCTCCAGGCACTCTTACTCTGTGTGTATATATATATATATATGTATACGCACCTCAGCACATAATCCAGTAACTTTCCTGGAGCATAAAGTCAACTCTTTGAGCTAAGGAAAAGAACCTGACAACCCTCACAAAATGCACATGCTCACACATGCACAAACTTATAATGCTTTAGAACATGGAGGACCTTAAAAATCAAAGCCAAGCTTTAACAGAGCATGGATAGGAGACCAAGCTGCTCCAGAGAAGAAAATGCAACAGTAGAATGAGAAGGTCTGACTCTGCTGAATCAATTTTGGAGGATGAGGGTTTTTTTCATAGTGAGATCCACCCTAACAGTACAAAGTTTATATAAATACCAAATTATTTTCTTCCTAATGCAAGGAAGGTCTCTTTCACGTCACATTCAGCTTTTGAAAGTCTTCAAGTCCAAACATTCAAATTAACTTGTTCACAACCTATAGTATGAACTCATGTAAAACCTGAATATAAATAAACTGATTCCTGCGTGTGACACAGCAAATGAGCTGCTTGTTGAAGAAATCCAATAACCTGAAGATGCACAGCATAATCTTACCATTTTTGTAGGACTCTTTTGTGTATCATGGAAGTCCAGAAACATGTCCACATCACATCCCAGTTTGCCAAAGGTGTTGACTGAAGAGCCAAATGGTTTCACTGTGCTGTCTGGAAAATACGCTCGTGCGAAATCCCGAACCAAAGAACAGGCCAGAAATCGGAGCTTGATATTTTCTTCTGTAAGCTGATACTCATTCAGTAGAATGTACATCTGACTGCTTATCTAGTTCAAAAAATAAACACTGTAAACATACAATAATTGGTCTTCTATCTATTAACATATATTTTAA
>JAWWLV010000088.1:14923209-15011666 GCA_035041135.1 Platyrinchus mystaceus
AAATTCCTTTTAAGTTTCACATGACCACTTGCAAATCTGAAATGAAGATGGTTCATTTTTAATTGAGAGAGATCTAGAAACCTCTACTTACACTGTCTGCAAGACAAAGCTTTTGAATAAGGTCTGTCACTGGAATGTGACACTGAGGAGAGAGGTGAAGTGGTGTTGCTTCAGCAGGTTGACTCACTGGGTTTTTCAGCGTGAAAGTAAAAAGTCTTGATTTAAATGGGACAACATGATGCTCTGCAGCATTTGGGATTCCAACAGCATCCTGCAACGAGGCTATACTGCTCTTTTCTGAAAACTCTACTAAAGCATTGATGCCCTAAAACATTAAGAATGAAAATACAGGGTTAGATAAATGCATACAAGCCTTGAACTCATTGTACTGATATTATTCAGATGTTCCTGGGAGTACTGAGACAGTTTAATATGCCAGCCCTGAAGTTGAATACAAGGTTCTGTATCTCAACATGTTTTAAGAGGTTAAAAATACTTATGATGTGCCATTCTTGGCAGTAAACGCTAAGCATAAAGTTCCGAAATCTATTTATCTTCACAACTGAAATGCTCAAAAAACACATAAAAAATAGTTATCTCTATTGTTTGAACAAAGAACAGTGCAACATGAAAGTTTCAAAGATTTACTGCAAAACAGGTTGCTGGATACCCCTTAGACGTGTTGCTTAGCTGAATTTTGAATAAAAACCTGCTGCTGAGCAACTTGTAAACATTAGCACAGATAAAAACTGATGTAATATACTAGTTATATATAATTTGCTTAACTTGCATATATAAGGTCATAACCAAATGCTGGTATTTCTTTTTATCTGAGTCTAGATTTTAGTTCACATTGTTAGTTACTTACACGATTTTCAAAGAAGAAGTGACTTCTAACATTTCCATGACTGGATAAATACTGCAATAATTTTTTTTCGTTGAGTTTTGATGGGCACTTAATTAAAACAGTCCGTTCAGCCTGATCCAGTCGTTCTGTTTGGACCTCAGTGAATGTCTTCTTTCTGATACTGACTTCAGCATCTGTGAGAAGAAATGAGCATCAAGATTCTTCTATATAAACAGAAAGATGTAAAACTGATTTTAGTACACTTAATCTCTTCCTCTGGATTGAACAACTGAACAAATGTTTGTCCTGGTTCTCCAAGATGGCACAAAGGAGAAAACAATGAAGAATTAATAAAAGACTGAAATATAAGTGTATTTCTCTCACAAATGCATAGATTTGTAATAATAAGGAGCAGGAAACACAGGAAGAAAACAATACTGACTTCCATTGATGCCACAGGAAGCTTGATGATACAAGGAGTCTTTGTTTTTTATTTTGCTGTTCACCACCAAAAAACTTAGCACACACACAAGAGTCTGGAACTGTCAGCTAGGCTATGAGGCAGACGTTTGGCAAGCTGCACTAAAAAGATAATCTCCCTCTGCTACCACAAAACCAGCACTTTTACCTTCAGAACATTACAACACTTGCTATTTTTACAACTCAGCACCTTCCTTTACAGTAAACTCCTACTCAAAATTTTCATTTAGTAACACACTTTCATCTACTCCACTCAATAAACCCACAGATCAGTTGTATCTCACCACACTACTGGCAATCTGTACTGTTGCTGACAGCCCACAGAATCCCCATGGAATCAAGACATACTGAACATCCAGAAACACAGAAACGTTTTTCCTCATTGCACACAGGCAAGGGGGCCATGTCCCAGATCTGAAATTATAATCATTTCCCTGCATAACTCTCAAACTAATCCATTGACCACATCACATCAGCAGAGCCTGGGAAGCTGTGACCTATTAATACTGACATTCAGACTGGGAAGCTGGGGAGCATTTCCCAGCAGCTACTATCTGCCACAGGAATATTTAACAGAGATCTCCTTATTCTATGTTTTTGATATTGAGGAACCCACACGATATAGTGGCCTCATGAAAATCTTAACTATCATGAAATGACACTTTTAGTATTATTATTAGTATTTATTTTTTAAAAATCTTTTATTTTGTGAGTCTATTGAGCTCTCACAGAGGCTAGTAAATAGTCACCAAAGTAGTTGTTTCAATAGCTTAGTTTTCTGTAGCATTTTTCATCAAATGACCGATGAAATACTTCATGAAGATGACAAATATCCTCGTTCCCATAAGAGCAGAGAAGGGTGAAGTGACCAAGACGCAGAAAGCACAAGTCCCATCAATGAGCTGCATGATCATGAGATGAAACTAGATCTTCTCACTCTCACAGCTCTCTGCATTAGGCCGGAATGGCTGTGATTCTTGCCTGATTTACTGCCTGTACATGCTCAGTTACCACAGCAGATGTGCTCTGACATCTTCTGGCTCTGTCCTTTGCACAGTCTGAGCATGGCACAGATTCACATGTTCACATCCAAATGGTGGTTGTGAGCATTTCAAATGCATGACAGCCAGTCCACTTTGCTGTCTTCCCCTGTTCCACAAAACATTTCCAGTTAGTGCCAGAGTTTCACGGTTTTTTTTAAGGATGCATACACCAGCACTGCTGCTAAAAGAAACAGCCCCATCCTCCACATGCTGCTCTCTGCATGCTGATGCTAATGCAAGCATTTACACAGTCATGCAGCAAAACAAGTGAGACTAATGATCAAAGTTATGCAGCAAAACAAGAATGATTAACTGTAAGCTGGAATTGTTTCTTAATCCACTTTGCTGCACATCTGCCAGTACAAGGATATGAAGAGCAAAAGACTTGTTGGCTTTGAGAAGCTGTGATAATTCTACCTGATCGTTTCCTCTCTTCAAGAAACGCTTGCTACCTCACGTTTTCAAGCTGTGAAACATGAACACAAGCACAGGCCTCAGGCTGACACCCGCACGAACTGCTACAGCACAGCAGCGATGGACCCTCCTCACGGGTTTTCAGCTTGCACCAAAGATACAGTCACGCCTTTCCTATGCCTCTCTGAGGGGGTCTCCCAGCACGCCCCGTCACCTGATTTACCCCTAGCTGAGGGAAATAAACCCAGCCCCGGGCACTGACAGCGGACTCTGCCCCTCGGGCTCCTCCCGCCCGGGACACCAGCACTGCCCGCGGCCGAGCGGGACGGGCGGGACAGGCGGCCGCTCCAGTCTCCACGCGCCCCAGCAGCGCCCACCGTGCTGCCCGGCCCCGCACGGCCCCGAGGCACGCGGCGGCCCCTCCGTACCTTCGGCCGGTTCCTCGGCCGCGGGCTGGGCGGCGGCGGCGCCGGAGGGGCCGATCCGGGCGTGCCCGCGGCCGCCGGGCCCGGGGAGGCGCAGGCGGCGCCGCAGCAGCCACAGCGCCATGGCCGGCACGGCCGCGCCGCTCTGCGCAGGCGCCGCCTTCCACGGCGGCCGCCGAGGCTCAGCCCAGCTCCGTCGGGCGCGGAGCGGCCCCGCGGGCCGGGCCGGCCTTGGGGCGCCGACGGTCGGGAAAGGGATCGAGCTGCGGCTGGTGCTGCCCGCGGCGTGCAGAGCTCTGCGGGGAGGGAGCAGACCTACCCAGCCAGCCCCGGGGTGCGGACAGCTGCCTGCTGCATGCCGAGGGAACAAACTGAGCTGTCGGCAGTGTGACCTGGCAGCCAGGAGGGCCAACCTTGTCCTGGGGGGCATCGACAGCCGGTCCACGGGTGGGATTGTCCTGCTCTGCTCTGCACTGGTGCAGCCTCGCCTTGAATGTTGTGTGCAGTTTGGGGCATCACAGTATAAAAAAGACATTAAGCTATTAGAGAGCGTCCTAAGGAGGGTAAGGAGGACGGTGAAGGGCCTGGGAGGCGAAGCCGTATGAGGAGCAGCTGAGGGCACTTGGTCTGTTCGGCTGGAGAAGAGACTGAGTTGCAGTTACAGCTTTCTGGTGAGGGGTGAAGAGCGGCAGACACTGATCTCTGTGGTGACCGGTGACAGAACCTGAGGGAGTGGCATGAACCTGTGTCCGGAGAGAATTAAGTTTGGGTATTGGGAAGATGTTCTCCACCCAAAGGGTAGTTGGGCACTGGAACAGGCTCCGCGGTGAAGGGGTCACAGCACCAAGCCTGACAGCTGAAGAGGCATTTGGAAAATGCTCTCAGGCTCCTGGTGTGATTCTTGGGCCTGTCCTGTGCAGGGCCAGGAGATGGACTTCGATGATCCTTGTGGATTCCTTCCAATTCAAGATACTCTCTAAGCTTCCCAGGCCAGGCCTGAGCTGTGGGCTGTGGGCAGCTGCCTGACCTGTGTGAGGAAGCACCCACAGCGCAGGCCAGGGCCAGCTGTGACCCCTTGCGTAAGCCCCACCAGCCAAGGGCAGGAGGGTGTGGGTGGGCATGGGGGTGAGCCCAAAGAGTCGGATGGCCAAGGTGATGGAGACCTAATGTAGGTTTCAGCAGACTGCTACTTGAAAAGGGGATGTAAACCATTTGACCTGTACCAGGAATAGTGCAGCCAGCAGGACTAGGGAAGTGATTCTCCCCCAGTACTTGGCACTGGTGAGGCCACACTGAAGTACTGTGTCCAGTTCTGGGCCCCTCAGTTCAGGAAGGACAATGAGGTGTTGGAGTGAGTCTAGAGAAGGGCAACAAACAAACTGAGGGAAGAGTATAGAGCTCAAATCCGAGGAGGAGTAGCTGGGGATGTTTAGCCTGAAGAGAAGGCTCAGGGGTGACCTTATCACACTCTACAACCACTGAAAGGATTTTGTAGTCAGATGGGGGTCAGCCTTTTCTCCCAGGCAACTAGCAACAGGATGACAGGACATAGTCTTAAGGGCCAGAGGAGGTTTAGGTTGGACATTAGGAGGAGTTTCTTCACAGAAAGGGTGATTAGACATTGGAACAGGCTGCCCAGAGAGGGAATGGAGTCACTGTCCCCGGAGGTGTTAAAGACTGGACATGGCACTCACTGTTCAGTCATAGGTTAGACTTGATGATCTCAGAGGTCTTTTCCAATCTAATTGATTCTGTGATTCTGTTTGTCTAGTCCCATGTCAGGACATGTTCTGTGGGATCTAAAATGCAGTGGTTGGGGCAGAGAGCTGCAGGGCGCCCAGCAAGTAGTTATTGGCCTGCAGCAGGTATGGACTGAAGAAAAAGTCATTTTCTTTAGTATTAAAAGACAGGCATTTATATAAACATGTGGGTGCATCTGTAGTGTATGTTAGGGACTGTGTAGCTACTTTGTGTGTTAGTAGGTCTTCACTGCAGAGCTCTATATACTCTTGGTAGCCTCCTAGTAAGTCAGGGTCTGTAAATAATTGCTGTCACCTACTGATCTTGGGTTTGTATCCCAGGATGATAATTAAGGCAGAGTAGATTGATTTAAAATACAGCCTTTCAATTTGTATCCTACATAGGCATACCATGGAGCAGGAACTTGTGTTTCCTCCCTCTCTCTCTGGCGAGTTTCCTCTGGAATCCTATGACTTGTCCTGCCTAAATTCATTGATGTGGAAAGAGAAACTCCTCCTCTTTCCCCCTCTGAAGTTGGTCTAAAAAAAGAAAATGGTTTCATTAAAATTAATTGTTGGTTTGGGGAAACTAATAGCACAAGCAAGTTCCTGAAAGAGGATACCTCAAGCACCCTAGCGTGAGAGGTGCTGCACGTTAAGGATGTGTTACTCAGCCTGCTTACCCTCCCACTTTCAAGGTGCTGCTAATTCCACCCTTTCCTTGACCTGGCTTCTCCTGTAGCCTAACTTCTTCCTCAGTCCCCTAATTTTCTTCCTCTCTTTTGTCTTTCTTTAATAATCTTCAGCTTTCTTACCTTTTTTTCACAGGCATTTTTTAGCAAATGCACTGGGTTGAACAAGGTCAAACTCAACAAAGAACACACATATTTCTTTATGGAGGCTTGCCAACGTATTTATCATCTGTTTAGTCTGGAGAAGACACTGTGAGCAAAGGTTAACCCTGCTAGCAGTGTTCCACATGCAAAGGATGCTAAGGAAAAGAAGAAAGTCCTGTAATGTGTCCCAGTCCCTGCACATTTCAGAATGTCATTTGTGACATACTTTGGACCATTTTGAACAACATAGGAGAGGTAGCAAACATAGAACCTTTAAACAAGGGAGTCAGTGTGTCTGGATCATATCAACAGAAAAGGATTTGTATGAACTAGTAAACACTGAAGCCTAAGGTGAGTGTTTGTTCTGAAACTTTATAATGAAAGTTTTGCCACTGACTTCAGTAAGTGGATAGTCATTACACTGCAGATAATAAACAGAAAATGCACCTTGACACCTTGAGACAGGTTCAACTCATCAGCTCCTAATGCTGTGGCAGCTGGTTTTGGTAAAGGTGCTGCTTGTCTCTTTAAAAACGAACTGACTGAAGAGGAGCTATTGGGCAGCACAGTTCTGCAACAGTTACTGCCTGTTGGATGAGAAATAAAAAGTAGACCTGCCCAATTTCACCAATTGCCAAATTCACTCTACTGTGTCCTGGAGTGTTTTAATCCTCCTGCCAGTAACAAATTATTAGAATTGTTGTCCTAAATTCCATCTGAGTGTCAGCTGAAGTTTGATTCGGATAATGCTTAAACTTGATGTATGCATGGAGCTGAGGGATCCCCTCTACGTGCACCCGGGAACACGAGGGGCTGTAGGAGAGGGGTTCAGCGATGCCCCCGCCGGGGACGAGCCGCTGCCGCCGGGCGATGCCCCCCCCGGGGCAGGAGGCGAGCGCTGGCCGGGGTTACTGCCGGGCCGGGACAGGGCGGCGCTGGCCATCCCCTGCCGGGAAACCGAAATAGAAACCGCGGCCGGGGCCGCCCCGGTCCCCCGCCCTCGGCGAGGGGCGGGCGGTGCTACCTGCGCCCTTCCCCGCCCCCGGGAGTTTCCCGCGGGACGCGGCCGAGCGGCGCTGGGAGCGGGCGGACGGGCGGCGAGCGCTCTCCCGGCGGCCCGGGGGTGAGCGGGGACGGGGCTGGGGGGGCCGGGCCGGGAGTGGGCAGCGCTGGGAGAGGCGCCGGGATCCCTGGCGGGATGGAGCGGGACGGGACGGGGCTGCGCTGCCAGGGCGGAGGTGCTCGGGTCCCCACTTGCCCCCAGCTCGGCCGTCGGGCAGAGGGCTGGGGCTGAAGGGCTGTCCTGGGATCAGACCCTGTCCGCCCTCGCCCTCCCGAGCACCGCGGTGTGTCCGCGGAGGTCGCTGGGTCTGCGGCACCTGCGCTGTCCTCGGGCTGTAGGGCAGGAAGGAGCTGGAGCTGGAGCTGGAGCTGGGCTCTGCCGCTGCCAGGGCTGGAAGAGTTGGCGATTTTCTTCTTCCAAGGGAACATGTGCAATGCTGTCGAAATTGGGGTTGTTGACATTTCTTGTTCCTCAACAGTAGAACTTTTCTTCCAGAAAGATTGTGTTTTTCGAAGTCTATTGATAAGTTTTCTTAAAGGCACACAAGGACTTTTTTCATCACTGGTCGGAAATGACTTGTCACTTAGATTAGGAAATTATTCCCTAAAAGCAGCAGGAGAGATTTTTATTATGGGTGTATGATTGTGTTGATCCAGTCTATGCAGGTTTTGGCCCCTTTTTTTTTCATTTTGGTTTTGGGGGTTTTTTGTCCGTTTGCATGTGTGGGGTTTTTATTTTATTTTTATTGTAGATTTTGTTTAAATTTTTGCTTTGTTGATCCCTGACACTCAGAAAGTCCTATAGGGTCTCAGAATTCTGGTATCCAGTGACACTTAATATGGTAGTTATAAGGATGCTCTCAGGCAGCACACTTCTTAGGCAAAAGGGGTTGAAAAGCTTTGCATGATAAATAGAGAAATAAACCTTTGGCTTGCAAATTACTCATGTGATGATGTTGAAATATTGGCAGAACTGGAGAAAGAGCCTTGTGCTTTAGCAATTGACTTAAGTGCTTGCATGTAGTTTTACTTTTCCACTGCAGGTAAGACCAATTTTTTAGCTGAGAATCTAAGTAAAGCCTACTTAGTGATGTAATTTCTTCATGAACCTGAATTATATAGAATGGTTGAATATTATGTGAACGCTCACCACTGATACTAATACAGGATTTTAGGGATAAAAAGAAAGAGTGAATTCCAATGTTGGTAAATGGACACCTTTTTTGCCAGTGGTGGAAATATAATAGTAAACTGCTGCATCATTTAAAAACTCAGCTTTTATTGTCTAGATACTGCTTTCATTATGTAAACATTTAGTGTTTAGAATTTGCTAGATATAAGAAAAATAGAATCATAAAATTGTTTAGGTTGGAAAACACCTATAAGACTGTTGAGTCCAACCCTTAACCGTGGCACCGCTGAGCCCACCACTAAACCATGTCCCAAAGTGCAATTATGTCTACATGTCTTTTAAATCGCCCCAGGGATGGTGACTCCATCACTTCCCTTGCAGCCTGTTCCAGCGTTTGACAACCCTTTCAGTAAAGAAATTTCTCCTAATATCCAGTGTAAACTGCTCCTGGCACAACTTGAGACAATTTCCCCCTGTCCCGTCATTTGTTATTTGGGAGAAGAGACTGACCTCCACCTCTCTACCACTTCCTTTCACGTAGTTGTAAAGGTGAAGGGTTTGCAGCTTTTCTCAAGCACTAAAAGCTGAGAATATGAAGGTTGTAGTCACTTTTTCATGTTATTCAGAGCTTTTTGGGTAGTAGTGAAACTGCCAAGAATATTATGAGTATTGTGCTGTAGTTTGGGGACATTTTGAGGAACAGAGCAGAGCTGGCACTTACAGAAAGTTACATTTGGTCTAATCTGTACAGATGCCATGTACATGAAAATGCTATCAGAGAGTAAGCTAATTTCATTGTGGTATGTACTTGTCTTTATCCACAAAAGACCAGAGCATCCAGAGGCTTATGTTTTTCTTCAGGAAGTCCCTCAGGACTAGTTTGTAACTTTACCTGACTTTACACATGTTGTCTCTCAGTTCCTTTTATGACTGCACTGTTTCTTTTCTTTCCACCCTTGCTAATTCAGCACCGAAAAAGCACAACAAATAGAAGTCATGCTGTGGGGAAAAGCAGAAATCTCCTTTATAATAAAGAGTAATCACTTTCAGGCTCTGTTAACAGCCTGTAGCTTGGTCATGGAGCAGGAAGATGGCGTGATAGGGGTTAGGAAACACCCATATCATCTTTTATTTTTTGTGTAGGTTGGAAAACCTGACCTCTCTGAGCACCCCGGATACAAACCCTGGGTCCTCTCTGATTGACTAGAGCTAGTGGCCACAAGGTTTCCAACCTGGCTGCCCTAATGCTAGGGGTGCAGGTTGACTGGAGTCTGGGTGAACTGGTGTAGAGTGCTGGTGAAGGTCACTCTGTCCATCCTGGGGGGATTTGGGGGGTCACAATACTACTCTGCCACTGTCACTCTCAGGGCTTGTGTCTGAGTTTGAAAAGGAACAGACACTCTCTCCTTGCCTTTTCTGATGCTGCATCTGCTGTCCTGTCCTGCCTTTTGAATTCTTAGCACGTGGTCTGAATTCTTTGCCAAGTCAGACACGTCATTTTACTTGGTTTCCCTCACATTAGAGCTGACGTAAATACTCTAACCCACGAGAAATATGTGCCACAAAGCTTCCACCTCCTTGTGGTGTGGGTGAGAAAGATAATGATCATAACCAGAAACTGTACCTGGGTAAATGGCATTGCTTCATGGCCTCAGGGGACCGAGTCTGCTGCTTGTCCTTGAGATAAGGTTGTGTTTGCTGCTTTTCTTTTTTCCTTTTTTTCTTTTTATTTTTTAAGTGTTCTTTTAGTCTAGTTGTTACCTCTTGCCCAAAATAGATGGTTGCAGTGGATTATGAAAAAGGGAAATGAGAGCTCTCTAAAGAGGCCATGCTCTGCTTAGTTCTGCTAAAGAAAAAGGAGATCCTTCTCTCCTTGCTATAAACAAGCATGAGGCAGAGAGAATAAAACTCGGGACCTAACCATGGAAAAACTATTTTTCACTACTACTTGGAAATCTGGATGATCATACAGTAGCTTGATTCTTTTTTGAGCTGTCATCTTTTTCGGCAGAAAAATCCCCTGTTATCTCAGCCTTGTGATTAGTAGCTTTTCTTTCCGTGAAGCCTGTGAAGCAAATGACCTATGTAAGTACAAACCAGTCCTTCTGCTTGAGCTGGTATGCAATGTCTTTATTTGTTTTGCTTTTTCAATAGACTGACACAGAACGCTGCGAAATTATCGTCGGAGGTAAATATGGGTTCAAAAAACATGACGACTTCGGGGATTATACTGAGACGTTTTTAATGGTTTTGAGTGATGTAACCAGGTTAAATACGGGGTAAGTGCTCTAGACATTTATGGGTTGAAAACTATTTGTGTCAGTATTTTAATGACTGACTATGCATACATTTTTAATTTGAAGAAGTAACTCTCTCTGACTTAAAGTAGAAATCTGGGATGGGAGGGGACTTTTTGGGATGATGAACCCAGTTTCCTATAATATAACAAAATAGTTGTAATAGTAAGCTAAATAGTAACCTAAAAAGTTATTTTTACGACTAGTGGGAACAGAACAAATTGCTGGAAACGGCTTCAAAAGCTCATTGCTTTTATGATAACTCAATTTCTGACTTTCTTCTGAAACTGGTGAAAATTTCACTTTGAGTCTAGTTCTGATCAGTTATTTAAAAAAAAAATATAGGTTGTGTATCTTAGGTGGGGACTTGCTTGTGCTTTGTCCAATGATATTAACAGATGCTCCATGACCTCCCCTTCTTTCTGGATACATCACATAAATTGCCAGTAAAAAGTTGGACATAAACTAATTGAGAATGTTAATATCTCTATCATTCCTTTCCAAACAGTGTATTCCTTCATTTGTGTTGAGGGTGCTCCTTCATTTTTGCATATCCGTCACAGTGGTGTATCCTTATTGTACCAGTTCCTCTAATGAAAAGCTTTATCATAATAAATTACAAGAATGAATTACATGGGAGGTTCACTAATAACTTCTAAATAAATTTCAATAGCAAGGACTTTTCCATTTTTTCTTCACCCAGGCTACTAACTATGATTTTCTTCATAATACAAATTATTTATTTTAAATCTAACTGTATAATGATGAGCTGTTGGTCACCCTCATCTCTTCTTTTCACTCTGGCTTTGCTGAAACAAATTTAGGTGAAAAGTGTTTTCAGGTTTGTTTCTTTTTTTTTTTTCAGGAGTGGTTTTGCCAAGTGGACAGTAATGGAGTATATGAGCACAGGTAGTGATAGCAAAGAGGAAATTGACTTTTTGCTAACTGATCTAAATATGTCCAAGGTGATAGACATCATGGAAAACCTTGAAGACATTGCAGTCTATGAAGACAGCTTATTAACAATGTGTGAAGAGGCAAATCAAAATGATGAACGTTCAGAATCTCTACTGTTTTGTGAAAGAGAGGTTTCTTTTATGTCCTCTGTCAAATATGGGACTGTGGAGGACCTGCTGGCTTTTGCAAATCAGGTGTCAAACACTGCAAAACAATTTAAAGGATGCAGACAACAAGAATCTGGAATCCTTTTGAATATGGTATGTCTGTTTTCTTTTTACTTGACATTTAGTAGAACTAAGGAATTAGAAGGTTTTAATGAATCTAAATAAAGATCACCCCAGTCCCAGGGGTAACAGTCATGCTGTGGTCTCTTGTGCAACCCTGGGGCTGGAGGGAAGCTCTGAGACCACCAAGCCTCACCCCTGCAGTCTCAGGCAGCTATGGAGAAAGGTCTGTTCTTCAGAAGGATCTTGGTATCCCTGGAGATTAGAAGACATTTCCCACTATTAAATACAAACTTGAGACAAGTAGTAAAAAAGCAAAATCCACAACTCACTGTCCTTTCAGTACTTAAAGGGGGCTTATAAAATTCTCGACTCATAAAAAAAAGAGGGAGAGTGACTTTTTACAAGGGCATGTAGCGATAGGACAAGGAGGAATGGTTTTAAACTAAAGGAGGAGAGATTTAGATTAGATGTTAGGGAGAAATTCTTTAAGGGTGGTAAGGCACTGGAACAGACTGCCTAGAGAAGCTGTGGATGCCCCATCCCTGGAAGAGTTCAAGGCCAGGTAGGATGGGGCCCTGAGCAACCTGAACTAGTGGGTGGCACGCCCTGCCCATGGCAGGGGAGTTGGAACTAGATGATCTTCAAGGTCTCTTCCAAGCCAAGTCTTTCTATGATTCTGTGGACTATGATGTTTTACAGGTTTGGGAGACAGTAAGGGTCTTCCAGTGCCTTGTGTTCATGCAGTAAAAAGAGCTCATTATGCAAACTCCCAAAAATAAAGATCCAGGATTTATTGATGTAGTTACTAAATTCACTCTATCTGCACAAAATATCAATAATAGTAACATAAGGAGAAAAAAGCACACAGTATCAAGTGTGATTTTAAGAATTACAATATTATGTAATATCACACTAGTAAATTCAAGTATAGATGTTTTGAGATACGTTCATTTTTTCCCTAAAATTATCTGTGCTCTACAAGCACAATATCTTTGGATATTAGTATCATTTGACTTCTGTTTAAGATCAGTTGGTCTAGAAACAATCTATTATGAAATGGAAGTTTATGGTTGTGCCGCTGCTATATTTTCTTAAGATGTTTCACTTCTATCATCTTAAATATCTTGCATGTAATATGTTTTATATGTGAACACTGGTTGCTTGAGGCTTACTGGTGGCTCAGGTGTAAAATAGCACAGTGTATTGCTTTATTCTGATTTGGAGGGAGCATTGCAGTATTGCAAAACAATCACTTTTCAACTCTGTAACATTGAAATGACACTTAGTAATATTAAATGTTTCCTATACTTAAGGTAGACACTGCTCTACATACTCGTGGTTGTTTTGTTTGCACATTGTTTCTACAGATGCATACAATTGGTATGAACCAAGTACTATTAGGTCCACGTGATCCCATTAAGCAACTGAGGGCTGGAGGCAGGGCATTACCTGTGCATGCATTTCAGCAGGGGCACCTACATTGTAAATACCTACAGCATTTTAGTTAGGATTGGGAATGTTTCTGATTGCCTGGTGACCCTCACTGACTGCATCCGTGGCTCACATCACAAAGGGTCTTGAAATGCACAAGCTGGATTTCTTGGAGTTGAAACTAAACTGAAGGATGCATTACAGCCACAAACTAGCATTCACAGGGCCTGGCTGGGAACTAGTCCTGAAAGCCTCCTGAAAATGTGAATAGTGTTGTGGTTGTTGCTTTCTAGCTCTGCAAATCCATTCTACTCAGCATGCTATCCTTTCCAGGATAAGGTGTAACCCATGGTGGATTGGTTAGTCTCAACTCCTTGAAATGCAGAAGGCGGCAAGCAAGATGTACGGATTGCTGGAGGTGTACAGATTGCTTTACAATAAGTAGAGGGGAGGCTTATTCTCTATATCCTAAGCAAAACACGGTTTATTAAAAGACATCCCCCTTGCTGTCAAAGGTTAAGAACTTGTCCTCCCCAAATTTAGGAACTTCAAAGAATTATTTTATTTCATGTAGATACTAATCACAAATGACAATTTTAGGAGTCAAGAAAATACTTTCCTAGCTGAAAAACACAAAGGTAGGTTAAGCACAAAAGACTGTGTGTGTTACATCTGCAAAAGAAATCTAAACCAAATAATCTTAATATGATGTTGTCTTAAAAAGGGTAACTGAAGACCTGAATATGAGGCCATGTGACAGACATGAAGTGATAAATATCCTTGATCTGATTTTACGTCTTTTCAAGAGTCTTGATAAAGTAGCAGTAAACAGGTTAATGACATTCCAAATATTGACAATACTGTGTATCTCTGAATTAATTAGAAGAATATTCATGGAAAACATTATTAATTCTTTAGCTGAGAGCATATTTAGCTGAAGAAATAACATCAGACCTCAGGCAGTACTCACATGGCTGTAGTTAGGTGTTTGGTCCCACTCTCTGTCACATGCAGAGGGAGGGAGCTGTCTCAGAGAAAGATTTAGAGCAAGATACTGACTTAGGTGCCCTGAATCGCTTCCTGGAGAAGCCCTCCTCGCCTAGTTGATGATATAAAAGAGCAAAAGCTCCCAGCATTACCCACATAAAGCTGTGCTACTCCTGTTCTTTTTTTTTTTCTTTAAACTGTGGTGTAAAACTAGAGGAAGGTAACTGGTAAAATCACGGCAGGCTTCTTCAACCTTTTACTAACCAGCAGAAACTCTGATACAAGACGGAAAATTAAAATGTGCTCCCCTAGCAGTACATGTGATATTAGGAAATGCTGAAACTCTTGCTCACATTGTATAAGATAACCTGTGAGTAACAGGTATGTGGCACAACAAGTTAACAGATTACAGGAAGGACAAACATGTGCAGGTAAATCTAATAACAAGAGGTGGGTAATTTCATTAACCCAGCTGCTGTTGTTGTTGTTTCAAGACAATTAATTGCAACTTACACTTTGAAAGTTAGTCACTGGAGAGAAACGTGGATGCCTAGTCTGTGAATGAATGCCACACCTCACATGCTGTTCCCATTTGGTGTTTCTAAATAAAGACTGCTGAGCATTCATGCAAATATATAAGTGATTTTTTTTCTCACTACATGTATAAAATTAATTAGGTTTGAAGTAGTTTTAATTTCATTGTGATTTTTTAATTATTTATTTAACTCCACAGATCACACCCAAGAATGGGCGCTATCAGATTGACTCAGACGTGCTCCTGTTTCCATGGAAGCTGACTTACAGGAACATTGGCTCTGATTTTATTCCTCGGGGAGCTTTTGGGAAGGTGTACTTAGCCCAAGACAGAGAAACCAAGAAACGAATGGCATGCAAATTGGTATGTTAGTCCAGTAGTTTTATCTCTGAGCAAATATTGTACGATGTAATACATAGAGTATATTTTCAAATATGTCTGCATCAAATTCCACTGTTGGCTAATGATCATCTTGATTTTGTTGGCCTACACATGGTAGGAAAAATGCACATTTTTAACTGTTAACTTGTGTTAATTTTTTGGCTCTGAGACTGCAAAAGTTTCTGAGTTTTGAAAGTATCTGTAAGTATATGTAACTAACACATGGGCTGTGGTGTGGGAGTAGATTTTCTGCTTGTTCTGCTGTACTCACATGGTAAAATATCAGTGTGAGATCACGTCCCTGCTGAAGGTGGTAGCAAAACCCTGTTGCTGCAGATGGTTTACGCTCTTGTCCTTTAACTGAGGTCCTCAGACTTCAGTTTTCGTTACTCCAGTGCCTTTAAAGTCCCTGAGAGCTCAGTACACGCAACTCCTACTGTGTTTTGGGCACTGAGTTAAGGTTGAGACATGTCTCAAGAAAACTGCGGAGCACTGCCCTACTTTTATGTAAACCAACATTTTTTTCATCTTTGCCTTTTAGCATACTATTCTGAATAGAGCAGTAAATATTCAGTGCCAGTAAAAGCTCAGCTAGGTCATTGCTCTATATCCCCCAGCTCATGAATAAGTACCTGTATTACTTACGTGTGGAAGAGTTGGGGAGGCAGCTGTATATCCTTCCCCTGCAGCCAGTGTGTCCATGTGGGGACAGATTTAGTTTGCTGCTCCTGCACAACCCACTGCAGAATTAAAGCATCATAATGTTTCCGAAAACACAAACAATATTTCGTTTTGAAATAAAAATATCAGCCTCTTATTTGGTCCACAGATATGAGTCTGAGGGAAGGAGAATAAAAAGGGTGGTAGTAGATTTTCTGCGTGTAAGCAAACACTGCTTTTATTGTTTTAGCAATCTGCCATCAGTACTTTTTAAAGAAATAAAGTGCTGCTGGGCGCTCACTTTAAAGCAGGTTTGATTTCTCGTAAGCCGTAAAACAGTGCTGATAAGGACTGAATTGAGGTCAATAATGGTCCTGAGCAGGGTTAGTCTGCAGACTGTGGTGAGCATGGCAAGCACTGATCCACCTGTCAGGTGGCTGTATAGTTCTGGTAAAGCAGATGAGACTGCACAAAGCTAATGGAAAAAGCAGTGGGAATTTTATCTCCTTCACCAGGAAGTTTGCATAAAGCTTTTGCATAAGCACTGGATTTTGACGGGAATAACTCTTGCTACATTGCTTTTTCTGGAAGATTGCACTTTTTATTTGGGCATAGTTCCAAAATGTCTCTTAGCTTTTTAACAGGATGTCTGTCAGCTACAAAGGAAGAACAAGTCACAGGATCAAAGTAAAGCTCTGTATTTTAACAAGTGGATAGGAGTGCTTTGCTACTTTCTTTCATATTAATCTGTAGGATAACTAGTGTTAGTATGGGTAACTTGTTTTTTGAACTGCTTTTCTGTGGTTTTGTTTCAATGTCCTAGGTCCCAGTGGAACAGTTCAAACCATCAGATGTTGAAATACAGGCATGTTTCCGTCACGAAAACATTGCTGAATTATATGGCGCTATTTTGTGGGATGAGACAATCCATCTCTTTATGGAAGCCGGAGAGGGAGGATCTGTCATGGAAAAGCTGGAAAGTTGTGGTCCTATGAGAGAGTTTGAAATCATTTGGGTGACAAAGCATATTCTGAAAGGACTCGACTTTCTCCACTCCAAGAGGATTATCCACCATGATATCAAACGTACGTCTGTGTGATTCCTTGGGGTACTTTCGGGTCCAGGCTGGGCTGGGACCTTGGTGGTGAACCTGGGACTAACCTGGGGCACATACCTCATGTCTCTGGGAGGGAGGGATGGATAATGCTTAACAAATGGCAAGGTCAGATTCTGGAGTTATTAGTTATTTACACTATTTATTAATTCACTTCAGTGGGGAGGATAAATAGAATGTCATAGATACTTTGCTGTTTGTGAGAAACTCAATTTAAATAAAAACCTAAAGAGTGAAATTATCAGTCTGTGTAAGACAGAAGTTTCCGGCTTTCCATGTAAATTCATCCTGAGTGTTTCCGTGCTCACCTTTGTCTTGCATCTTCTTTTAAGCTTTACATCTCTACATGGTTGTTCCTCAGTTAGAGACACTTTGGAACTAAACACATAATTTGTGCTGGTTTGTTTTTTTTTTTTTTATTTCAACAATTACAGCAAATTTTAGTATATATTTGCTTTTAAAAAACTCTGGATATAAACACAGAGAAATAATCTAAACATATTTATATTAAATCTAAATTAAATACATGAATATTAAATTGCTTTAAAATCACATTTTAATGCATTACATTTAATTTAATATTAAATGCACAACTTCATCCTGCAGACAGGTATTTCTAGTAACAGTGCTTCTAATGAAGATGTACCTCTGCAAGTTTATTTAGCTAAACTTGAGGGTTTGAAATAGAAATATTCAAACTGAAGCATTATAATAAGTAGTTAACAGAAGGTGATTATCAGGAATTGCTAGATTTTTATCTAGGTTTTGCTCTTTTTTTTTTTTTATTTAATATGGGTCACTACTTTAGATGTCAGAATCTCAGAGGCTTCCAACTATAAAACTGCTTAATTCTTCCCTTAATTATTCTTTCTCACTGGTAGCAAGAGTCTTTCCTATGGCTTTATTGTAATTGGCAGTAACAATGACATTAATTAAAAGATCTAAAAACCAAACCAGCCCAAAGCTACTGCACCTAGATAGTAGATAGGAGAACCAGTCCATTTTGAATGTGGTGGACATGAGTGTGTTTCACTTTTTCCAGCCTTCTCCTGTGTTGCTGGATGCAGTGCAGGTGATGAGGTAGAGGTCCCTGAGGGCTGATGGTTGTCAGGTGCCTGGGGGTGAGCTGGGAATTCCGGGCCTGAAATGGCAGCCATGCCCACTGCCTGGCATGGCAGCCTCCACTCCAGGGAGCAGAGGTGTGTTTTCCCTCGCCAGGTGGAATCTATAGGAAAGGCTGTTTACCAAACATCTCTGATTTCTTCCTCACTCCATCTGCTGCTATTGAGCTGCTATTGAGTCTGTCCTGGTGATACAGAAGGAGGTGGGGATCTTACTGAGAGGAAAAACTGCCCTGAGCCAAAAAAGGGAGAAGGACATTCTGGCTCTTGGGAGGTGTTTAGTGCTGCCATTCATTTTAACCTTTGTTTGGAGAGCAGTTAAACCATGAGGCTGTTTGGTGGGGGGAACTTCAGTCCAAAGGGAGCTGCAGTTAGGGCTGGCTTGAATCCCAGGCAGGCAGCAGAGCCTGCTGTGCTGTGGCAGTGTGGCCCTTTGCACTGTCCATTATGAGATGTTTAAAATCCGTATCTTCAAAGGTATCCCTAAAGCTACAGATTTAGGTAGTTTTGTAGCACTGGTAAGGAGGCAGCCATGTGAAGCATTGCTTCGGGAATTGGTATTGCACAAATTAAACTTGTATCTTCCCAATGGATGGTCATGATGGGCACCGTCAGGATGGAAAATGGCCCACAGTTTCCTCTGGGAGAAAATGTGTTTCTGTTGTGTAACTTGGAGACTTTTTTTTTTTACCACATCTTCTGAAACAGCAAACAGGAATTTCTCAAGGCTCTCACAGAGCACTATGTTCATAAATATTTGATCAGAAATACAGCTGCAAACAAAACCTCAGAGTACAAATTTGTGCCTTAGGCAGCGTTCTTTGAAGGAAAGTGAATTAAGCTAGGTACTTCTGCAGTTCAGTGGGAGTTTGGAACATTTGGTTTTCTATTATTTTTGCAGCAATAGTCTGTTCTCCATTGTCACACTGAGCTGCTCTGGCTCACCAGTGCAGGAGACTGGTGTGGCTGCTGTGGAGGGCCCCGAGTTACTCTGTTTCTGTCTTCACTTAAATTAGTAGTGTAGAGACACCTCTTGGTGACCAACAGCTGTGCTGTTCATAGCCAGACCTGCACAATATGCTCTTCACCTTGGAGACCATTAAATATCTTCAGAGTACCGTGCTGAGATGCCTGCCACGCTTCCATCTTCCTCCCTTACCCTCAGCTTTTTCTCCCTCTCTTTTTTCTTTTTTTTTTATTTTAAGCTAGGAAAATGACCAAACATTGATTCTTCTTTTACATAAACCAGTCCAGTTTGATTTGAAGATATGATTTAAAATTGGACCAAATGACTAACAGATCTGTTTTAGCTCAAAGGGCTATTGGCTGTAGAGACTGGTTGTGCTAATCTCTCTCCCTTTTCAGGCCAGCATCTGAATGAAACAGGCATGTTGTGAAATAAATGCCAGTGCTAGAAATTTATATGTTGTCAATTTTGTTTTTCTTTTAGCAAGCAACATTGTCTTTATGTCAACTAAGGCTGTTTTGGTGGATTTTGGCCTAAGTGTTCAAATGACTGAAGACGTTTACTATCCCAAAGACCTTAGAGGAACAGAGGTAAGAAGCTGGAGGGGCTGTATTATTTTTGTGGTTGTGATACTTAGGCTTGTATTTGAAGCTTGAGGGTTAGAAGTGTGGGTAAAAGAGTTGTTATAAAACTTACAGAAAAGTTACAAACATTAATATGGTCTCGATTATATTCTTCTTTTAACTTGCTGAATGGAGAATCAAGTGATAGGCTTTGAAAGCCCTATCGCTTTCTCTGCAGTCCCATTTGTTATTCACTGAAGTCAAACAGTACTCTGGGGAGGGTTGTTTGCTGGTGGTCAGAGACACTTCAAACAGGAATTTGTTCTTTGCTCTAGCAAAGATTTCTTCTGAGATACCCACTATGGACTGGGGTGACCTACTCAACACAGGGCTTTGACTCCTCCATCAAGACCGCAGAAATTACAGATATCTGTGTTCCATCTCTTAGCATTTCTAAGCTCTGTTCACCATCTAAATGTAACCCTTTGGTTCTTTGAGGGTTGTGTATGGCACAGTTGATTATTATCTGGTAAATTTGCTTTTAGGCATTACAGTGATGGAGGTGGGGGCCTTTTAAATGTTCTCAGTGACTTTGACTCTGAGTGTGCTCAGAGGTCCTGCACACCACTTGGGCTGCATTCATGCCAAAGTGTTTCCAGGGCTGGAGCCTTAACAAACAACCAAGCAGCAAGAATTAGCTTGGATAGCTGCTGCAGATGTGGCTTCGCGTGCTCTGTGTTGCTGGAGGAGATTGTTTACAGGAAACTTCAGCTGAAATGTTGGCACTTAGCACTTTGATAGTCTACCACATGTGTAAAGAGGAGATACTTGTGTAACTGACAAAAAGCATTTCGCTCCTTGGAAGGGTAGGATAAATTAAGATTTCACAGAAGGTCAGGCTTGTTTATTTTCAAGATAATTGAGGAAGCACTTGAATTTTTTTTTTTTCATTGGCCTTCTAGTCAGGGGAGTTAAGAGCTTAAAATGCTTACTGAACTGGAAGCAACACGCTTTCTGGTGTTTAATGTACATGCTTTGTTGGTTTTTTACTTTGGTTTGGGGGTTTTTGCTTGTTTAAGGGGATTTTGTGTGCTGTTAATGAAAATAAGAACAATGAGTTGGAAGCCCTGGTAGGGTATTTCCCAAGGGTGGAGATTTGTGTAAACAGGAAATTTCCAGGTTTGTGGAGCAGACTGGTGATGATCAATACCTGAGTCTTGGAGGACAGGTGAAGTTCATGTTGGTAAGAACAAATGAAAAGTGAAAAACACTTCACTGTTTTCACTTTACCAAGTGAAAAACACTTAGTCTTTCATTTAGCAGGAGAAAAATGATTCTGCACAGTAGAGTACCTGCAGTCATGTCCATAGAAAGCTGATAATCCCCACAACCCTGAAATATGGCTGTGTTTGGTGTTTACTATCTCAGGAGCTAGTCCTTGGAAGTGGCAATCCTGCCACAGCACTGCAGGCCAGAAGTGAGGTTGGAGAGAGAGCACTGGGAAAGGGGATTTTCAGATACCAGTCAAAGACTTACAGACTAGGATTCATGATGTTCCTATAGGCTTTTCTGCTCACAGTCTTCCTTCTAGGCATCTTGCTCTCCACAGTGCCTAATCCAGTCACCCATAAATGCCTTCTGTAGTCTGGATTTCTTGATTTTATTTTTTTTCAAAGAAAGGTCTTGACTCTCCGAAGTCGTCACACAGAGATTTTGCATACCTCTCTTTTGCAGCCTTAAGAAGTGGTGCAGTTGTTCAAGAGTGCTGTTTCTTCATGTAGTTGTGGTTAGGACTGTCACCACCGTGCAGCATCGTGCCTGTGAGCTGGCTGGTTTCTCTTACATATGATGTTGGCAGAGACTTGTGTCCTTGAGGGAAGTGGCAGGTGGAGTTATCTATCTTCTGTGTGTGTTCTCCTCTGGGAGTTAGGATTTTTATTCAATTCTATAGCACAGAAAGTCTGAATGTAGTGAATCTTCTTTGTGTTTATGGAAATGAGTATTTACAGTTTGGCCAAAATGATTGAAAGGTAGTTAAATTTTGTTTAGTATGTGTACTGTGAAAAACCTGGTGTTTCTGCTTTTGTGTACAAGTCATACAGCACAATAAACTGTGGTTGTGATGAAACTGCTCTGCAGGAAATACTTTGGCCAGGCAGTTGCTATACTTTCTGTTATGCTTCTGTCACTTTCTTAAAAGATGTAAGCATCAGCTTACCACCATTTGAGGGGAGGAAAAAGTTATCTGCTAAAGTTTGAGTGTGGAAGGTGTGATTAATTTTCAGGAGTGCTAAACTAAAATTTGCCCAGCATGAAGAAAGGACTGGTTTTTAGCTGGGCTATGTCTTTGGTCTGACTGGCAGGCAAGTGCCAGCCCAGCAGTCAGAAGGAATGAAAATGGGAAGGTATCCGTGGCTTGGACTGTCTGCTTTGGTGACAACAGTGTCTTAAACCAATCTAAAATCAGAGCTTGGGTGCACATATCATTTTTGCATTTTGTCCCCGTGCAGTCCAGGAGCATCTTGACCATATTCACACTTTACCTGCAGACAGGATCTTGTACCAGCATCCTTTTTCCCTCATAAAGGCAGCTGCTTTTTGTTTATATAGATTTCACTCAAGTTGAGCTGTATTTGCCAAAGACTTTTTTTTACGAGATTAGAAATTCTGTTCTTTGCTCCTTATGAGACTTAAAGGTGGATGGTGCAGTCACGCTGAGATTCTCTCTTAGCCCCGAGGAAAGCAGTGGATAGGAGTCAGTGGCAGCTGCAGACACCTGTTGAACCTTTGCACACACTTCCAATTGCAAGTTCTGTTTGCAGATATGGTATGTGATTTACTGGGAAATATTCCTTGGAATTTGCGTGAGCCCTGCAGCCGTTCTCAATCTGTGGTAATAAGTAGTCGAACCATGTGATGATGACTTGACTTCCTGCCCTTTTGTCAGTTAATGGCTTTTAATGTGATTCTTTGTGACAGGATGCCTTGAACTAATTAAAGTTTGTTTGACTTCTTTAGAGGGAAATTGGGTGAGGGAAAAGTAGGAACCAGAAGCAAATACTCTGGCTTGCTAACCTAGTGTGCCGTGGGCTGTGCCCACGTTGTGTTGAAACCTGCTCCCTGATCCAGTGACGGTGGCAGAGCTGTGCAGGCAGCTCCTGCCAGCCATGGGGGCGTGCCTCCTGCGTCCTGTCTGTCTGGTTCTCCTCCAGCAGCACTCCGAACTGCTTGGAGCTGGCAGGAGCTTCCCACCAGGTCCTTCTTCAGTCTTGACAAATTCAAGTGTTTCAGTGAAATGTTTGAATGGAAACTGTATTTTGGTTTAGACAAGATCCGAATTTTTGGTTTGAAAAAAGGATAGAAGATGCTTGTGCTAGGTGCTCTGGGGGGTAATCTGATGGAAAGAGCATGCAACAGGGTTTAAGAGACCTGACTTTTAATTTATGCATTGCCTAGACCTGGCTTGTTCCTCATCATCCCATTTCTTAGGATAATGCTCCAACATGCAGGTTATTGGATAAGAAGAAGATGAGTAAGGAAATCAGGAGGGTGTTTAGCTATCAGTTCTGTTCAGAAGAGTTGTGTAGTATCCAGTGTAACAGGAATTTGAAGAGTGGACTCCTACCCCCATCTGTGTAGCTGTCAGTGCAGGTCTCCCTCTCTCTTTAGCCTAGTGCACAACCATGTTGTTCATGTAGAATGGAACAGTCCTAGCAGTGTCCCACAAACCAAACTGGCACTCCTTTTGCTGTGGAGGGATGAGGTTTCACTGCCCAGGTGAAAGAAGCAGGGCCGTGGCTTGAACAGCTCAGCCAAGTCCCATAACTGCTGAGCTGTGGTCTGTCTGGGGAGAGCAGACTTGGAATATGAGTTTGTCCAGGTGCCATATATTTGACTGTGGTAATGTGCAGAGCACAAAAATCTTTTTTGCCAGATGGTGTTTGGTCTATAGACTTCAGGTGCTATTGTCATGCATCCATTTAGAGGGGGGTTTCTCGGGTCACAAAATGTCACAATTCATCTTTGCTTGTTGTTTTCCCTTAATGACTAACCTTTGTTTTTACTATTCTCCACAGATTTACATGAGCCCCGAAGTTATTCTCTGCAGAGGCCACACAACAAAAGCAGACATCTACAGCATGGGAGCTACAATCATTCATATGCAAACGGGCATCCCGCCCTGGGTGAACAGATATCCTCGTTCTGCATATCCATCCTACCTCTACATTGTAAGTGTCCTTAGCAAAACCATAGCTCAGTTTCAGTTGAAGAGTTTCCTGTACTCGTGTTGGGAAAACTCCAGTCATGTAAAAACTACCAAAATATTTGTCAGAGAGATGATATCATCTTTTTTGCTTCAGGGCAGGGAGGCAAGAGGTGGGTTTTGATCATTTAGGGGAAAACAGAGGCTGAGCTGGAGTCATCTCTGTGATTTGTGTTGCAATTTACAGGCCTGGGGTTTACTGCAAGGACAGGGTTAAAACAGTGTGAGACTTGATTGAAACAAGCCCATCTGTCTTCTACTTGTCTGTTTTACTTAGAAGTTGCAGTTAAAAACTGCACCCTGGCAAATTTGATTCTCTGGTTCTTCCAGTGTGGCACAGAAACTTAGTGTTTTGCATTGCACTGGATTGGCTTGCTTGAAGTTTCATAGCGTTTTTAAATTCATTATAAAATCTGATTTTAAGAAGGTGGATTTTGTGCAGTTGCATGTTCTTTTCTAATTGGTCAGCTCAACTTAGGGAGGTGATGAGTTGTAACTGGGGGATTCCCAGACCCCTCGTGGTTATCTGTGACTTCCTCTTCCATTGTTTTTGGAATAACTGTTCCAATGTTGTTTTTTGCATTCCGACAGATACACAAGCAAGCTCCCCCCTTAGAGGACATTGCTGAAGATTGCAGCACTTCCATGAGAATGTTGCTAGAAGCAGCTCTGGAAAGGAATCCTAATCACAGGCTGTCTGCAGCCGACTTACTGAAACACGAAGCCTTACACCCACCCCCAGAAGATCAGCCGCGGTGCCAGAGCCTGGACTCGGCATTGTTTGAAAGGAAAAGACTACTTGCGAGAAAGGATCTGCAGCTGCCAGAAAACATTGCAGGTAATGGTATCGTTGCTTACCTTGCACCTTTAAATTTTACTTCGCGTCAAATCTTGATTTGAGTGAGTGTTAAGAAGCCAACGAAACTCAAAATGCGTCTGGAAAGAGACCAGTGAAAATCCCAATCGGATGAGATCAGACCCAGAGGTCATTAAGTGATCTGTAAAACGCCCATTGACTTCAGTGGGGAGGAACTCAGCCTGAATTCTGCAGCTCCGGAAGGACTGGCTCTTGAAAAAGCCCTGGCAGTCATTCAAGGCACTTCATGAAGTGATCGCTGTCCCAAATTGCCTTAATTTGCCACAGTACTAGAGATCTTTTATAGATATTAGTGATTTGTCAACAACAACGAAGTCCAACAGACACCACCACCAAATCTTTTTGCCTCCTTAAGGAAAAAGATTCATGCCAAACCATACTGATGTTGCTGAGTGTCAGCAGTACAACCCCTCTGTTTTAAAAACAAAAATGACTGTAGGACAACAGTTGTCCCTGTGCATTAGTAAGTGCTTTATGAGGATAATACACGAACCAGGTAGGAAACTCAGTGTGCCCTTAAATTGTATAAAGCCGAAGGGAGATTTAGTGCCAGCAACCTGCAAACAGGCTTCAAAATCATTTTCTTCTGCTTATAAAATACATTAGGAGGGTTCTGACAGAAGACATTGAAAGACTTAACCCAGATAAGGGGTTTATTTAGTTGGGATAAGTATTTGAAAAGATATCTATGCAAAGTTTTGGGTGCTGTAATGCATAATTGTTGCAACAAATTTACATTTAAATCAGTCACTGTCTTTGAGTTTAGAATGGCGTTGTACCTTCTGAATTTTGCCTTGAGGGTGCATAATCCTTTGACAGGCTCAGACCATCTGAATCAATTCTTTTGAACACAAAAAAATATTTGACCATTAAACTAGAACTTTCATGTAGGTGCTTGAGATTCCAAGATACTCATTATACAACTATTCAGGGGAATTCTGCTATTGCAAACCAGTTCTGGTTTCTTCAGACCTTGATTTAAAAGAAGTAAAAAATCTGAGACTGACAGTCCCATATTTGTTCTGTACAGTCACACCCAGACAAAGATGATGTCATCTGTTTACATGAAAATTGCCCTATGATGAAGCAGAATTTTCAGCTGGCAGAAAGTTAGCAGGTTTTTTCCTTGCACCAAACTCTCCTTTATCATTATAGCTCCGAGGATGAGGAAGCTCTGCTTAGCTGTCCCAGCTGATGGAGGCTTTTTTGAAATAGTTGAACACTCTTGCTGTTTCATTTGCAAACTTACTTACCTCTCTTTGCCATAGAGTTGATTTGTTATACTTTGTGAGGTTTATGTTGTCCTTAAAAATTAAATTTTCCAAACCACAGATTAGTAAAATGAAATAATAGGCCAATTATTCCAGTAATATCTACAACCACGAAAATGAACTGCTGTAGCTATTTGTGCAATAATGATGTGCTTTCTCTCTTTCATTTATAGATTCCTCATTGTGTAACGGGAGCATGGAAGAGTCAGACCTGCTAAAGAGGCAAAGATCACTCTACATAGACCTTGGAGCTCTAGCTGGTTACTTCAATATTGTTAGGGGACCACCAGCCCTAGAATATGAGTGACTCAGTAACATTTTATGTTGGCAAGTCAGAAAGGGACCTCTACCTCTTAAAACCTGATTTTAAGACTTGATTTTCAAATTTGTACATAAAACTATTGCCATTGTAGGCTGTAAAATGTGAATAGTGTTTAATTGCACAGATGATTAAGCTAAACCCTTAGGGGCTCTGATAAGCTGATCCTGAGCAACGGTACTTGTGCGGCTGCTGGTTGACCGACAAGAAGATGGCAAAAAGAACACTGCTGGGAATGTCTTAATCCAGGATATCTTCCTGTGCTGGGCCTTGCACTTTTATAAAACTTATAATATATGCTCGCAAATAATGTCCTGAAAAAAACAGAATAATAATTGAGCATATGGGCTGTAAGATTCAGTCTTTCTGAGCTGTCCTTAAAGCAAACCCTCCCACACCCCCAAAAAAAAAAAAAATCCTTGATTTAACCAGTCAAAGGCTGGTTTAGTCTTGTTCTCTCTTTAAGATTTGGCCGTCTCTGGTCATTCTTATTGGAAATCAGGGCATCCCTTAAGCTGAGCTAATTTCTATCAGCTGTCTCTGGAGTCAAAGCATCACTTAGTTACAGATGTGTGTGAACTTTGCATCTTCCCTGGGCTGTGGAGCTAAGCAGGATGCTGTCCATTTCTCTGTGGGTGGAGGGAATCCTTCACTGGCTGTATTGGCTAGCTTTGGGAGTAGCACAGCAAGCTGGCCCTGGCAAAGCATGACAGTGATTCCACTTTTTTCCTCTGTTACAGCTATTGCAAGGATATTTATGATAGTTTTCAAGTGTAGATCAAATGTTATTCCCTATTGCACAGTAACAATGGGCAGGCTCCGGACTCTTGCTTTTTCATACTTTAAATTGTACACATGTATAATTGCTGTGAGTGCTACAGTTTGGAAAGCGTGTCCTTAGTGACAAGCGGTGTTTATGTTCCTATGGAAATGGAATTATATTGTTTTTGCTGTGCCTCATACATTTGAAACATGATGTTTTGGATGATAGTAAAACTATGTAAACTGCATAGTTCTGTACATCCCATGGGATGAGAACGTAAACTTTTATAAAACTCTCTTTGATGCTTAGGATGACTCTTTATAAGCATTTGTGTTTAATGGCATACTGTGTATGTTGTACACTGAATCTTTTCTGAAGCACAGTCTCTTTTTCATATGTCTGTTATTTAATGCTGTTCCTGTCTAACACATGATCTTAAACAGATGATTTCTAGTTTGATACTGATATTGTCAAATGAATAAATCCAGCTCAGTGCCTTGAGACGTGGTCACTCTGTTCCTTCATCTTTGAAAACAGTGTGGGGCTGTGACTGTATTTGGGCCAATCTCCCCTACCATGGTCCAGGTACGCTACGGGTAGGGCATTTATTGGAAAGTTGGGGGAAGGTGATTGTTGATGGATGTTTGGACTCTGGTAACAGATGATAAGTGCTTCTGACAAAATCTTATTCTCACACCCTGGTGATCCTTATGGACTGCCTGGATGTTGCACAGTGGTTGTGTACAACATGAAGTGATTCAGTCCTGATGTTAATTGCTGCAAAAAATTCTCCGGGGAATAACCCACTTGCTCCAGTGCTTTGTGCAAATTCTCTAGATGACTAGCTGCTTAGTATTTATACTGACTGTAGTGATCAGGATATTCAGGGATCAGATTTTCAGTGTAGCTGACTTAAAGAAAACATCTAGTGGTTTGGATGTTCACCCGTGCTTTGAGAGACCTGGTTTCAATTTTCTGATCTTTTGCTGATAGCTTTTGATCTCAAAAGAGATTCATAAAATTAGTAGGAAGCAGCTTTTCAGGTAACTGGAGGTGTGTTTATAATCTCTTCACCAGTTTCCTTTCCATAAAACAAAGCATTTATTCTCACCAAATAATGCATGCAAATGCTTATCGAGTGCCTGTATACTTCAACAATGAGATCCATGTCAAAATTACAGGCTGCTACAGGGGTCTTTTACCTTTGCTTAAAAAACCTTACACTGATTTTTTCCCCTTATTTTTTTCTGTTATGCCATTCTCCTTTCCCCCACCAAGTTAAATGATTTACCATAGCAATCTGTCTATGGGGACACTATTTAATATAGACACTATTTATTATTTGCATTAGTATATGGCTGTTATATATCTTCTCACTAAGAAAGTAATAACTGACCAGATTATCCAAAATACTTACAGTTTAAGTATTGCCAGACATAATTAATAAGGTTTGGCTGAGTGAACCAACAGCTCTTTATAGACACATCCACATGCCTGAAGAGTATGAGGGCTTCATGATAAATATCACTTCAGAGAACTGGTACACAATCAACAAGTAGCTGTTCAGGTACACCAAACACCAAGCATTGCTTTCGGCTCTGTGATCTTTTTAATAGCTGAGGACTGTTTTTCAGGTGAGCCTCAGGCTGCAGCTAAGCAGGGATTTCTCTCTGGAGCAATACATCATATCCCAAGCATATCACATCCCTCAAGCATATCCCACAGTGGTTGATCCCTGTGTTTGTGTAGGTTCACTTGTTTGTGCCAACACCTGGGGAACGAGGTCAGGGAAATGAACTGGGTTAGAAATATCCTGGGAGGGGAAAGATTATTTCTCTGATCTGGTTGCCTGAGCAGCTTTGTACTTGGAGCAATGGAGATTGGAGGTGAGGAGAAGGGAATGAAAATGGGTGGTGAGAAAACTCTGCCAGCATAAGCCCCAGGGGGATGGCTGGTCAGCACTGAGCTCATGGTTTGCCTCTGTTTGTGTTGATTTCTGATGTGTAGTTTCATTTTCTCTTGGGGGAATACTGAGAGTCATGCTAACTGCAAAGAAAAATACAAGTGTGTGGGGAAACCCACTGATCACAATAACTGATTGTACTGGTTTGGGCTGGTTTTGGCTGGGATGGAGATAATTTTTTTCACAGTAGCTGGTATGGGGCTCTGCTCTGGATTTGTGTTGAAAACGGTGTTGAGAACAAGGGATGTTTTTGTCACTGCTGAGCAGCCAGCACTTACAGTGTGAAGAACTTTTCTGCTTCTTGTACTGTCTTGGCAGTGAGGAAGCTGGAGGTGCACAAGGATCTGGGAGGGGACACAGCCAGGACAACTGAGCCCACCCAACCCAAGGGATATTCCAGACCATATGATGTCATGCTCAATATATAAATCAGAGGGATGAAGGAGGAAGGGGGGACATTCAGAGTAATGGTGTTTGTCTTCCCAAATCACAGTTACACCCTGCTCCAGGAGCCCTGCTGTTCTGGAAATGGCTGAACACCTGCCAGCCCATGGGAAGCGGTGGATGCATTCCTTGTTTTGCCTTGTTTGCGTGTACAACATTTGCTTTACTTATTAAACTGTGTTTATCTCAACCCATGAGTTTTCTCACTTCTACCCTTCTAATTATGTCCCCTATCCCACCAGAGGTGAATGAGCAAGTGGCAGTGTGGGGCTTGGTTGCCAGCTGGGGATAAATCATAACATCAATGAAATTAAGGAACCAGATGTGTCTTTTCTTCTCCTGGGCTTAGAAGGTTTCTTAGATCAGCCTGTGACCTTGGGACTAAACCCTCCATCCTGCTCCTCCACAAGGCTTCCTGATGTGAGCAGCCTACAGCTGGTTTGGAGATTGCTTGAAGACATGCTGAGCTTCCCACTCTATTTGTGAAGGAAGATTGGGTTTGGGTCATGCCTTTGAAGCTATGTTGGGGGTGACAGAGGAAAAAAACTCCTTATGTTCCTGTTTTCTTGGAGCTGCAGCTACTTTGCGTTCCCTGCCCCCCCTCCTTCCCCTTCAATCTCTCATGCCTCCTGCAAGAGAGAGGATTTTCCTCACTGCGTGGTTTCTGGAGATTTCTAAACTCCTTCTGAATTCAGGTCCCCGTTTTTCTAATCCTTCAAAATTGTCAGTGAACAGGAGAGACTGGGAGAAGCAATCGAAAGAGTAGAAATAGCTCCCTGTTACCCCAAAGGGAAGTTTAAGAAAAGCTGCAGTAGAAGTGCAGAACAGTTTGCCAGCCCTCCCTGTGTGCAGAGCTGGTGGGGATGGGTAGGGAGACCCTTGGCCAAGAACTAGTCCCTTTGTTGGAACCTTGGGGACAACAGTGTATTACTCTTCTGGCTAAATGGTGGAAGCAAAGAAGCAGTTGGGGAAGAGTCACAGAGACTGACTCTGCTGCAGCTGGGAAGGCCAAACTGGTTGGTTGGGAAGGCCTGGGATGTAGGGAACTGCATGGTGCTGTGTATGGCCAAAACTGGGAAGGTTTGCATGGCTGGAAATAGCTTCCCTGAGGGTTGCACTAGCTGCTTCCAAGGCAGGCTCAGGCACCATGGAGAACAACTTTGCTTCCTATGTTTGCTTTGCATCCCCTGCTTTGCTTTGCATCCCATATCCAGGGACTTTGCAAATTCCCGGTAAGGGAGCACCAAAACACTGTCTGGAGCCTGAGCAACGTTTTCTTTCTGTACAGGAAAGGCCCAGCAAGGTCCATTTCTAAAACTGTCACCATCCACAGCTAATCATTCAGGCAAAGGGAGAACAAGTCCTTTATAAATGGTGTGTGCTGACCAAACTCAGCAACGCCCAAAAAATTCCAGCTGGACCTTGGGAGTGGCTCATTGTAGTCCCATGGGCACACTCGTGCTGCTTCAGGCTGGTCACAGCCATGCTGACAGATACTGGGACATGGTGACTCACCAGGAAGGAGGTGAACTGCTGTGACAACCACGAGCCTTTGCTCACCTGCACTCAGGTTTTATGCAACCTCCTGGTGAGGCAGCAGCATATGCCACCTGAGCAGTGGGGAGGAATGGCCACAGCGTCAGTTCAGAAGGTGGGTTTGTCTGGAGAGAAGCTGTCCGAGGAAGGAGAGCCAGGGATGCTCCCAGAGTGAGGTGTACAGAGAAAATGGATGTGTGTAGCTGACCCTCATCAAAGCTCCGTGCGATGGCAGCCTCACGCTCACCCGTAAGTCTGACGCACACATGCTGACTGATGCCCAGCCCACCACCAAGAAGCAATTGACCCCTTCTGAACAACATCTCCCAGTTCATATATTAAGCATGATTTCCTATGGTGTGGAACATCCCTTGGCCCACTTCAAGCAAGCTCTCCTGGCTATGCTCCCTCCCAGCTTTTTGTGCACCTCCTCACTGACAGAGCACGAGACACTGGGAAGTCCTTGATGGAGTGTAAGCACTACTTAGCAACAACCAAAACATCAGTGTGTTATCAACATCATTCTCATTCTAAATCCAAAACACAACACTGTACCAGCTAATAAGATGAAAACTAACTCTATCCCAGCTGAAACCAGGATACTTTCCTGCTGAAAAAAGAAAACAAAACACTGTTTGCCCAAAGAGGAAATCTGCAAAATTAGTGTGTGACGTTCCAGTGTGAGTATTTTCCTTTTGTCAGCTCTTTTCTTGCCTTTTAAAATTGCAAATGAACAGGAGCTGCTGTATATGGTCTGGGTACATGTAAGCTCATGGCAGAGCTGACCCTGAGCACAGCCTGTGCCTGTATCACAGTGTCACTGCGAATGATCCTTCAGGAGCCTTTATTCACCTGTGATATAAAAATCCCCTCCAACCATTGAGCTGTTTTGCCTCTTTTTTGTGCATAATGACAGTAGTTTCCAAGCCTAAGCTGGTGTCCCTCTACAGCTTCCCAGGAACTGCTTCCCTCCTACCTCACAGTGTCTGCCCTCGCTCTGCAATGCTCCCCACGAGTCACTGTCTGCCCAGCACATCCCACGTTACCAGCCAGCCTGGTGGCCCTCTGGTACAAATGCAGGGGGACTTTACAGGAGGCTGGCACCATGGCTGTGCCCTGGCACTGGGCCACCATCCTCCTGGATGTCTTCTGCCAGTAGTGGCACAAGTGGAGGTGTTTGGGGACCCCTGGCTCCTTTGCCCATCGAGCTCCTGCCACAGTGCCTGGAGGGGACGGGTTTCAACTGCTGTCCTGAGCAGGGCCAGAAGAATGGCCATGCCCTGGGGACGACAACAGCCCAGTGGCACTGTGCTCCCATTCCCAAGATGCCGATAGCCCAAGGAAAATCTGGATCCCTGGGAGCTGTGGGGCTGGGCACTGCGAGGACCATGGCTGTGCTTTCTGGCATACAGAGGTGGCAAGACCTGGGAAGCAAGAAAAGGCTTCCACTAAGGGATGTGCTTGAAATAGGGTCTAAAACCCCATATAAAGATGACTGGTCTAACTGGCTCCCTGCTCACGCTACAGACTCGCTGAGGAGGGACACGTATGCTGCATCCATGTGGGTTTGAGCGTAGGTGGTTTTGAAAGAATGGAAGACCAGGCTTCACTGCCTTAGGCAGAGTTAGCCAAACACCATTTCCACATAGCACTGGGTTGTCTTCAGGGAAAACCATTTTCTGTGTAAGAAAGGATCTTTTAAAGTAAGCAAAAAGTACATTTTGAAGTTAAGCCGGCTTTTCCTCAGAAATATGAAAGCATCCTTGGCAACAACATCAACAACTCATTTTGCAAAAGGAGCAACATTCCAGGGAGGGAAAATAACTCAAATATGTTAAAAATGTTTGGGAAGGTCTGTCTGCCTTTCCACACTGTTTTATGCAACTAGTACCCCAGTTAGGTTGTGTTTTCCAACCTTGCAGCAAGACTCCACTGTGTCGTCTTCTCTTGGCCTTTTCTGTAGTTTTTGTGGATAGGTGCGGATTTGATAACAAGTCAGAAATTACCTGGAAGGAGAAGGCCTCAAGGTGTGTCTCTGAGCACACATATCTCAAAGACAGGTGTGGTATTTCCTCCTGCACCCCATGAAATTCATAAATGGAGCCAGAAGCATTCCCTCTTCCATGGTGAAGTGGGAATGACTTCCAGAGCTAATTTATGCAGTGATTGCTTGAGCAGAATTGCACATTGAGACACCTGAAGTCAGAATTAATGTCTGTGTCTGTCCCTGCACATGCTGTGTTCTGCCATACCAGAGCACAAGAGGGACTACAGCAAACCCCTCTATAAGCAGGTCTCGGGCAAGAGACACTTTTTTTGTTGTGAGTGTTGGGTTTTTTTTGCTGTTTGTTTGTTTGTTTGTTTGTTTTCCCCTCCAGACCACTTGTTAGGACACAGGAAATCAAACCAGCATGGTAGGAAGGATGCTAGAGATGGGAAGCAACAGAGACCTCTCATCGCTCAGCTGCCTGGGAAAAGGAGGGAAATTCTGGATTTAGTCAAGGAAAAACGGTTTTCCTTCCAAACTTCAGCTCCTTGCAAACTTCAGCTAACTCCAGTGGTTGTATGCTGGAATTTTACTTTCCCTTAGACTTCAATGTTTTGCATGCTGAGCCTTCATATTTCAGCAGATACTATTCTAGATTACGTAATATTGGTGGTTACAGTAACTCATTGTGCCTCTTTAATCAGGAAAGGTCTTGTTTATATCTAGGAAGTTGTTTTAGTGAACTGGACAGTGCTTCTATACGAAAAGACATCACATCAGAGTCAAGCTTCTCATAGGAGTAATTAGTACCAGAAGTCATCAAGACAGATCATCTTCTCCGAAATGATACTGTCAGTGTTGTATTTGCAAATGTCCCAGGCACCATCACCTCTGCCCCTGAAAGATGAAGAAATGAGGCAGAGGTTAGACACCAGGGAAACCTGTCCAGCTATTAAATATAGGCCTGTTGAGTATGACTCCTCTCTGTAACGCTCCTGGCTGGATGCTTGTCTCCCAAGTCCCTTGAGGGATTATTCAGCTGAAGTCATGCACTGACAGTGACATAACAGTTTCAGAGCACAATTTTGAAAATACAAGCAACCATCTGGGTGCATATAAGACTGCATGCACAATTTCAAGTCTAATTTATAAGGTCAGTAGCTTTATAAGTTTGTAAATTGTTATTTTTACAGACATGGGGATACGTTTTCAAAGCTTGAATAGGATAGCCCAAATAACTGAGTGTGACTTTGCAGTCTGTCCTGTGTGGAGTTGGACTAGAGATACCTCCTGATCCATGTGGACCTGAACCTTGAGAGACAGCAGAAGAAACCTGAGTCACCCTGCACCACGTTGCCCACTGACCCATGTTTTGGACACAGAGTAGAAGCTGATGCCCAAAAAGGCAGACACAGAAAGGCAAACATTGTTTTCCTTGAGCATCTGCCTGGAATTTCATCTCTGTCTGATGTCCCACAGCACTGGGATCTTCCTGTGTTTTGTTGCCTCACCTTCCTTCTCAGTCTTGCAAGATCTCGGGAATGGCTTTTATGAATTCCACCTTCTCATGACACAGTCTTTTACTCCTTCTCCCTGCAGCTCTCCCACGTTATTCCTTGTGCCTGGATAAATCTACAGAAGGAGACTTGTTTCCCCCATCCAGGCAACTTTTGACATGCTGTGGGGCCTTGTCCCACTGTACTTCCCTGGAAGGACACAAGCCTTTAGTATAGGTACAATACTTGGACTTGCACTGTCACCAAAACACACTGAAGAGAAGAGGTGGCCTGTACACTGTGCTTGCCCTAAGCCAGTGCGCTGTCAGAGCTGGGCTGGCTCAGATGTCAGTACTTTGGGAAGCCAATTGCTGTGGGATCAGGTCCTGTGCTACCCACCAGCTGGTATGCTGAGTATGGCTCCCGGTGTCTCCTGTAGGAGCACCAGGATATTGTTGTAATACAGAGCAGAATGATTAAAAATTATTTCCACTTTCCAAGCAATGTCATTGCCTCCACCTTGTCTTCTCCCAGGACACGAGACAGAACAACCAAAGCTGTTCCACTGCCAACTTGTGAGTCAAACACAAAAGGGAACGGGGATGCAGAAGCTGTCCTGAGACAAGGGATATAGTCTGACACTGTTAATTTGCTTAGTGCATTTACCCATAACATCCACATATGTTTCTCTTCTATTTCAAATAAGACTTTTTCAGGTGTTTATCTCGCACTGCTCATTTTGCAGGACACTGGCAGCACTCTCTCTGCTTTGCACTGAGCAGGCTGGTGTTTCTGACTTTAAATCCCTCTTCTAAGAAAAGTAACAGTGCAGTTTGTGCCACCCTGCCCTCAGGTACCCTAAGATACTTACATCTTTGCTAGGGTGATGCTTTCATGCCCCTTGCCTTGCACCTGACCACATCCCATGCAGCCTGTATGGAGCTCTCTAGCCAGCAAACAGGAAAGCTGCCTGTATTCAGTGAGCCTGCTCCTGCCCCAGCCCAGTCATGGCAGCTGAGCTGTCTCCTGTGACTCAGGCACTTGAGCTCTGAACCACTCATTTGCAGCATCACCCTTACAAATATCTCTTCTCTGGCAGCCAGTAGTGCAGTCCTGGGCATGCACCTCAGATACCCCATACAGAGCCCACCTGTTTTGCATCTGTTGGGTCAACAGGCACTCACATATTCTTAAGGAGATACACTGCAGCTAGTGATGATCTTCACACAGCTTTCCATCCCAGGGTGGTGTATGCAGGATTATTCACAACTTCCACAACTCCCACGGACTCACTCCTGGTGCGTAGCTGACTTCCCATGTCACGCCGCTGACTGTACGGGCACGGTGCCAGGGACAGGATACCTTTCTGCATTTGTCCTGGATGGTAAATGTTTTCTCAGCCATGTACACTGGAGCCCTCATTTTATTTCCTTGCTGTTGAGAGCCAAGTATGGTACAATGTTTGTTTATTTGTGCCTGAAGCCTGTCTCACCTCTCACAGGGTGTGGGAAGGAAAGGCTCATATCTGTAGAGCAGCATGTCCACGTGCCCCAAGCAAGGCAGGGCTCACAGCCTCACTTCCTGAGAGGAAAGCTGTGGCCCTCAGGACTTGGGAGGGATTGCATCTCCCTCCAGTTTGGACTGGGCATTTCAGCAATGGTATGTTTTCCCCTCCCTCCAGTGTGGTTCCCCAGCCTTTGAGGTGCTTTCCACAGTGAGGTTTTCTGGAGTTCCTGTCAGGTGGTGAAGATGTCTCAGGGATCAGACTTTGCTGCAAACCAGCTCGGACAGAGGAGAAAGCTCTAGGGTGAGGCAAAATGAACAGAGCAGATGTGTGAGGTAGTGACAAGAAATGGTTCAGAACCCTAAAAAATGAAAGGGATAATTATCATTTTGTCCAACCTTTTGCATAACACAAGCTAAAGGACTCCTTGCAGAAAGTGAAGTTCCTCTGCTCTGCCCTTGCCCTGGAGCAGGAGGGATGGAGAGCAGTGGATGAACTACTTCAGAAATACAAGAAGACCTGAATGCCACAGCTGAGGGATACCAGCTGTGAAAACTGGTCTCATGGACACAAGCTGTGTGCATTTCTTCTGCAGGCAGAGGAGTGCAGCAGGATGTCTGAGCAGGGCTGGGCAGTGTGGGCACTGTGAGCACCCCTGGGCTGGGACACCTGCAACTGAAGGTCCTCTCCCATCTCTGCTGATGGCAGTGGAAGTGTTATGTCAGAAGGATACAGGAACTGGCTACTATCTCTGGTCCATTCCATGCCCCCAGCTTACTGCTAGCCACCCTAGGAGCCACATCCCTGCCTGTGCTTAGTCTCATCCAGTGTCTTCTTGTTTTTGCAATCCCAGACCTGCTCTGCTCTCATCCTCCTCCTGTACAGACTGATGAGCCCTAGGCTTTGCCTCCTTCTCTCTCAGGCTGCTGCTTGGTGCCCCAGTGGTTTTTGGTGCCCTCCCAGCAGCTGGATAAGCAGTCATTGGCACCAAAGTGTTGGTATTCCCCTGCCCAATTTCCCTGTGACTCACCCACTCTGACCACCAACTGTCCTTGGTCAGTGTGAACCCACATGAAGGGGGAAAGGGAGGTGACCTCTTAGCAAGGGGCTGCTTCCATTTTGCACCCCCTTGACCACTTTCTTGGAAAAGTCTGACTGATGTTCCCTTATGAATGAGATCAGTGCAGAAATGAGTTGGCAGTGAGGAAAGTTTGCTTTAAGAACCACTTTCATACTTAGCTGAATGCAGAGAAAAGATCTTTTTCTGATATATTTTCAGGTGCCTTTCTGTACTCTGGTAAATGTAAGCTAGTTTTATTTTCAGCCCTTCTAGCTTGGGGATTTCCTGAGAGCTTAAAGGAGGAAGGTGTCTGGAACCTGATCCTAAAAAGGACATAGGAAATGATGTCCAGCACCTGATCAGCTGATGCCAACCCTTTATCCTGTCTAAAGGCTGTCTATTTTTTCTTTATGCCCAGACTTCCCTAGAAACTGGAGGAAACCCAGAACTACAGAAAAACTAAGAGGATGTAGTAAAAATACTGTCAGGGAAAATGTCTGTACAATAGTGCTGTTTTTTGCAACACCCCTGGCACTGCTGCATCACACAGCAGCCCTTGCATAAAAGAGGAAGAGTTCCTGCTGTTGAGCTCTTTTTCCATTTCATTTAACCCATCCTTTGCAGTTTGTTTTAATGTTCTTTGATTTAAAATGCCTCATGACAACTCTCACTTTCCCCTTGCACTCTGAGGTGCCCAAGGCATGAACTTGGCTGCTCCGTGCCTTTTCCTTGCCTCTGTAGGCTCCTGCTCTACACCTGAAACCCTCACTCACCTACTAACTCATCCCATTAGGGTTGGAACCTTTCCACACCTTCTTATTTTTCTGAAGAGGTGTTTCTTCAAACAGCTCCTGCATCTTTTGCTTGGTGGACATTTGGATATCATATAGACCAGAAGGTTGTCAACACTTACTCTTGGATTTGCCCTGCCAGCCCTCAGCCCATTGCCTGCTGCTCTGTCTACCAAGGCCTTTGTGTTTTTGATCTCCCGTGTGACCTGTGAGCATCTGTCATGCAACCAAAAACCTCTTGGGCATGCAACAGCTGCCCATCCACACATTTGGAAGATGTGGGCAAGTGTGGCAGGGACATGTCTGGTTCTGCAGCAGGGAGGGACATCACACACTGGCCCTGCACCTTGGCACATCAAGTTCACAAGGGAAAAAAAACTGCTGGCCTCCAAAATTGTCACTGTTGCCCCCTGTCTGGAGAGTGGATCACAATGCAAATTTGACCTTAAGGAATTTGTAACAGATTCCTAATATTACCCTGTTAGAACTTCTTTATGACTGGTTCAACAAATCAATTTTTACACACAGCAAAACTGCTTTCTTTCCCATTCCCAAAGTGAGGAAAGCTTTCCATCCCCTCTTCTGGTACTATTCTCTTCCCTGCTCAATATTGAGAGGGAGGAGAAAGTATGTGACTGGGTTCACTGGGTTCACAGGGGTAGGCAGGTGTCAAAGTTTGATTTACCTTTAGCTAAGCACAAGCCAAATTATCTCATAGTGCCCCCGTTTTATTTCCAAAAATCTCCTGACGTTGCATGAACCTAAAACACCCTGAGAAAAGCTTTTCTTGCTGCTTTTCACTTCTGCTTTCGGTGGTAACTGGAAACCAGAAGCTCCAGTGCACACGAAAATGGTAGTGATGGGAGAAAGTAAATTACATTCACTCTTTTTAACTACCAGTGGGAAAAAAAGCTAAAACTTCCCAGATTGGTCTGAACTTTCAGTGGAGCCTGGAAGAGAGGAGGCTGGTGTGACTGCAGTTATTTCTGCCAGTGTACAGGGTGAGGGCCAGGTTAGTTGCCTCCAGCCTGGCTGGGGATTGCCCACCCAGATGCAGGGATTAAATCTGAATCACTGACATTGACTGTGAGTGGCAAAAACACAGCTTTGGAGCTTGAAGGATTTTCCTTTTCCCTTTTCCAGGTACACATGTCCTTCAGGGAGGAATTCCTAGGATCTTGCCCTGGCACTGACAAGTGGGTATTTGATCGCAAGCCCCTTGCTTTGGCAGAACACTGCTTACTAGCTCAGCCTGAGTCCTGTCAGGGTCAGCAGGAAGTTGTAAGCAGTTTCTACCTGTATGAAAACCATGGGGTGCAATTCTGACCTTCCCTCAGACAACCCTCTAGAACTACAGGAAGTGCCCAGCAGCACACTTGGCTGTGGCAGGAACACATCCCAGAAAGTGGATGAGTTTTCCCCAGCCTTTTGAATCATAGAGTCATAGAATCAAACAGGTTGGAAAAGACCTCCAAGATCATCAAGTCCATCCCTTGATCCAGCAGCCGTGGTTACTAGACCATGCCACTAAGTGCAACATCCAGTCTCATCTTAAAAACCTTCAGGGATGGTGAATCCACCACCTCCCTGTGCAGCCCATTCCAATGTCTGATTACTCTGTAAAAAGTTTCATCCTAAGAAGTGATCTTCTGCTCTTGCAGCCACACCAGATGTTTCCTAAGGGTTTTGCCATCTGTCTCCTCAATGATCCCTCAACCAATGGCTCCTCTCCTACACGCAGCCCTCACAGAACTGGACTGTGCCTCTTCTTGCTCACTTCTCACGTTGCTCCTGCCTTTCAGCTCCCTTTACCAGTTTAAGCAGTGTGTCAGGAATGACACAACATAGTTTCATTCTCTTTCCATAAATCACCTTAGAAACACAGAAATGGGTTTAAATGGCTTTTGTGATGTTCCAGGATTTCCAACGCTTCCATAACATAGTTAGAATCTTGGATTGCCACAGAAGATGACGCACTTGGATTGCCACAGAAGATGAGAAACAGTAAAAGAAAACCCCCTAAAATTCCCTTGAACAGTTCAACAGCATGTTTTCTAAGAAACACCTGGATTATGAACAGTGAGGTAGGGTAGAGGGGACTGTGGTTTGGGTTTCCACTTCTGGGGAAAAACAGAGCAACTATTGGGACTGTCACCTGTGAGCACCATCCTTACCCAAAGCCATGCTGATACCAAGCTGGTAATAGTGCACGTGCCAAGTTGTGTCTCCAGCATGACAGATGCTCACCAGTGCATTTCCCCAAAGTGCTGCAGGGCAGTGTCCTGCCTACTGAACCTTGCAGCAGTTGAGCCACTTTGCTGGGGCAATGAATCTTCTCTGTTCTCAGCACTACCAAAGACTCTTTTTCCTGAAAATGACGCAACCATGACTGAAAGAGTGGTTCAGTGGCTGGTGCAACTCCCTCCTCTGCAGCAGGTTCCCAGAATGCTGGTGGGTCACTCCTGTTCCCAATGCCTCCATGTCCATCTGCACTTTACAGCTCATAAAGTCCTTGAGAAGATAAAACCTTGGAAGTCTGTGCAGGTAGACTCTCTGGCTGAGACTTAGCAGTTAGAAACCAAAAGAGTGTCATATAGACCATGACCTCTTCTTCTATGTTTTCTATTCAATTTCATCAAGACCCTCATTGTGTGATGTGGGGTTTCAATGTATATAAAATAGACTTTGCCATGGGCTGGACATTCTCATACCATGTTCTAATTGCAAACTGCTTTTGTCCTGGGTTTCACCCTGGCACTGAAAGGACTCATTTCCATGCTGCAAGGAGGCCACCAGACTCTGCCTCTGCTTACACTCAACTTTGACTGCTGGGAGGAGACAACCTGCGTGTAGGGAGATATGTTGTTTCCTGAGTTTCCTTGGGGAAATCTGAAGAATGGGCACATGTAAAGGCTGTCGAAGTATGTCCCTGCAAGCCCACAAATATGACGTTGAAGGTGGTGGGGACTGGAAGAACGGGAGACAAGTTTCAGTGCCCCAACAGGTCCTGCTGTTCCTGCTGTGAGGCAGTGAAATGTCATCACTTTGGGATGCCACCTCTGCTTCCCTAGCAGAGCACAGCAAGCAGCAATAATGTAATAACTTCAGTAATATTCCAAAGCAGTTTCAATAATTAATCCTTTTGTGACTTTACAATTTTGCATCACAGGTCAGAAAACACCAACAATTTGCTCAACCCATTTTTTAAATACAGCTGGAACTGAAACCCTGTAGGTTGTCTGACAGCAATGAATCACAGGGTTCATTTATACAGAAAAACAATCATGTTTACAGCATATAATAAGGAGATATGCCTCCCACATCTTCCCCAGGGAGTAGCTTAACACCCAGAATGGCAAGCAACTTCCTTGCAAAACACTTTTATTTTATATGCAGTTAAATTTAATTTTTTTTTGGCCTCTCCTCTTTTTATTCCCCTCCTCCCCCCTTCCCCTTTTTGCATGGAATTAAATTAAGCCTAAGCCTGAGCACAGGATGGAGATGTGCCAGGTCAGGGCTGCAGGGACGGATGACTGGTGAGAAGGCAGTGTACTGCAGCCTGCGACTTAGCCCAAAGACTTTCAAAAACTTTTGTTCCTGAATGATGTGGCAAATGCCACTCTGGGCACCTCAGTGTTATTATTTCAGTCCCTTGACCGAGCTCAGGTTATTCAGCCACGTTCAGGAGCTGCAGCAGGTGCAATGGGAGGTGTTTATTTGCATTGCCTTGCTGGCAGACAAGAGGCCCTCCAGCCGCCTCTGTACCTCCAGTCCAGTATTCTGGATTCTCACCTTGAAATAAAGATAAGTGTAGCATAAAATGGCTTATTTGCCTCTCTGCGACGGAAAGGGGATGACGGCACATCAGCAGCCCAAGCTGTAGGTCCTGCCTCTTAGTGTTCGGCTAAAGCCTGAACCTCATCCCTCAACCTTGTGCAAACCTCAGGAGACTAGACTCAGTTTGAAAACTTCTGTCGCCATCTAGTGATGTCCCTGCGAGAATCACACGTTCGGGAGCTGCACGGCTGGGACCAGCGAATCCCGTCCGCTGGAGCCCGGGATTTCCCAAGGGAGAGAGGAAAGGGCAGCTGGAAGCGGGGCAGCTGCAGCCGCCTCCCCGCGGGACGGGCGGGCTGGCTCGGACTGCACCACCATCCTGCTTTCCTCTGGGAATGCTACGGGTCCAAACTGCGGCTGAGCCTGCACAGGTGGCAGGGAGGGCACAGGCGTTACGTGCTGCCAGTGGCTGCCACCTTGTTACCTCTGCTCTGCTGGCAGCAGAGACATGTGGCTGTGGCAGCCAGGAAACACGAACCCTCGGTCTCCTGCCGAGGGGCAGCATAGGAACAGTGCTCTGTTTAAACCCACAAGTGCAGCATGACGTCCCTTATGTTTCACGGGTTAAATTAGAAATATAAATATCCTGATAACTTGATGTTACAAGCAATTTATGTGCAGTCCAGCATTACTGCTACAAAATACAGGACAAACTTCAGATGCAAGAATTAATGTGGCACAGAGAAGAAACATGAACCACAAAGCATGTAAATGTCCTCTATAAACAAAGCAAAAAAAACCTCATTAAGCTATTCATTAGAAAATGGCAAGCACTTGTCAATCCACCAGTGAAGTAAATTTAATCCAAGACAGTTGAATTTTATTAAACAGAAAACTCTTAAGAGATGACCCAAGATATTTGTGCAGTAGAAGCAGGAGGATCCAGGTTCACAAGATAAAAAAAGTAGATACACACAAAAAAGTTAAATCAAAGCATTACTGGCTTCTTGTTCTGTCCTTCCTTGCTACCACCTGGTGCAGTTGACACAGCTGGAGTTACATGAGCACATTTCTGCTGCAAAGCTGGAACAAGGAGCTCTTGGCCCTGCCCCAGGCATTTGTTCCCATCCCCGTGCAGAATGTGTCTCCCTCTCACTCCTGCCTGGGACTAGGTCTGATTTTAAAATGATGTCATAATAAAATTGAATAAATATGGGAGTGAATAGGCAGAGATAGGGAACTGGAGAGCTTTCTGCTGCACTTCTGCTGAGCCTCTGATCCCAACGCTGCCATCTCAGAGTTCTGTGAAAGGACACCCTGACAACTGTGGCCTGCTTTTCATTCCATTTTGGAGCCCAAATCCATTTTCTTTCAAATCCTCTTTTCTTACATTCCAGTTCCTTCCTTCATCTACTTCCCCATGATACCCAAGTGCAGCTCTGGGCACTCACTGGTGCTGGTGGCTGGGAGGCACTGAGAGGTTTCCAGAAGTGCTGGACACATCCATGCCGCTGATTCACCACACTGCTGTGCAAATCCTGGCACTTTCTACTTTCTGCAGCTCTGTTGATATGCAGCAATTCTACTTCTCCCTTTAGTTCTTAGTCTCACTTTCATCCAAATGACTTTTGCCCTAGAAAAACACCACCCAGAGTTTCACCAGGCATGACTCAGCCCCAGTTGGTTCCCTCTCTGCACAGCACAGGAGGAAGCAGACATTTACTCTTGTAGGCTGAGATCAGACTGGCCATAGCACATTTCTGGTGCCTGGGGTCAACAGTGGAAAGAACACTGATGAAACCAAATGGAAAATAAGGAGTGGTGGGGTCGTGGGGTTGTTTCTTGCGTTGGGAGAACTCACAAACTTTATGTTCAGACTTTCTTGGATTTTCTAGTGAGGTCACTCATGGTGGAAGGCAAGGGACAAAACCACAAAAGCAGGCATAAAAAGAAATAAACTGAAAGAAGCCTTTGAAAACAAGGAGAGCTACAAAGAGATATAGAATGGGAAAAAAAGTTTATTTATGGTTCCCAGAGATGAACTGGTTTAATTTATTTATGCTTTAATTCTTGTCAGAATTGTAAACAAGGTCTTTGGGATTATTCTTAGCTTGTGTCATCACTTCCAAGTACTATTCAGGAAATGTGTTCGTGGACAAAATAACACCCAATAGGTGGAGGGGATTTTCAGTACATTCCAAGCCAGTAGCAGAAGAAATGTAAGAAGGTAGCTTTGACCCCCAAACCCACAACCCATTTACCTCTGAAATCCACCAAAACATAAATGTTGACTGTTGCTGTTTTGCCCAGAGAGATCAAAAGCTTAGACATGGTGTATTCATTGAGAAAGACACAGGAAAAAACCCTACAGATTAAAAATTCTTCAGGATCTCTCCTTCAGCATTTGGCAAATGACCTCAAGATCTGAGAAAATACCCATCCTTCATCAATTAACTGCTTCTGAAAAATTTGTGATCAGAAAAAAAAATTTTCTGAATCCTTCCTGAGTATTGATTCAGTTCTTGTTGTGAGCTGTCCTTGACTTTTCCTCTTCTAGCACTAAAAAATAATCAAATTATTCTTTTTGCTTGCAGAAGGCCTGAGCTATGCAGGCATCTCACAGGGTGGAAGTACTTTCTTGTGCTGTGATGTAACTGTTTTTCAGAGCACATGTCCTCCTAGGAGAGGACGGGAAAGAACAAAAAATAACACAGGAAGTCCTTCTAACCTCTCTCACTAGTGGCACATACAGTCCCCAACCTTCACCTACCCTGCAGCGGGGCCTTAATGTGCTGCACGGACCATCCTCTCCATGTGTGGGTGGTGGAAGGGTGGGCAGCACCCAAGGACTCTTCCTAGAGGCTCCCCCCAGTACTGTGCTGCAGCCAAGTGGTTCTTCACAGGCAGAAAACAAGAGAAAAAAAATCTTGCATCACTTGGAACTTCCGAGTTTTCAAAGACTTCTCCAGCATTAGGTAAGGAGAGGATTTTAAAAAGAGCACTTGTTCTCAAACTCAAAATGCGTTATGAAGGAAAAGGACTGTGTGGTGAGTTTTGAGCAAACACGAAGATGTTCCACCCTTATAGGTGGAATTTGCTGAATGAATTGGTGTCATATGCCAGTAAGGATAAAAAAGCATGCCAGTAAGGATAAATTAAGTCAACACCTGTGCTTAAGTCTCACATGGAAAGGTGATATTTCCTGAAGGAAGAACTTATTGCATCCAGTCGTTGTTACCACTATCCAGCCATACGAACATCATCTTGCTTGGACAACACTGTTAACCTATTGACATATTAAAGAGGAACTATGGATTTCCCAGAAGCTCTTAGCACTACCTTGACAACAATGCAAGGACTTATATATATGCAACATATCCTACTATCTCCCCCTTTCATCTCCGGACAGGATCATGAAGGCTGAGCAGAGCCTTTTTCCACAACCAGCTTTGCTTTTGTTGGCAAAGGGTTCCTGTTCCAAGTGAAGAGAAATCATACAGTAAGAAGAAGATTAGCTGCCTTCTCTCAAAAAACTTTATTAGTTTATAAAAAAATGGCCAGGAAGTTCCTCCCTGCCTGGCTATAATACAGCTTCCTTCAGCCTTCAAATTAAAAACTGCCCTTTGACTGCTCCGTTCTGCATACACTACAGTCCTTATTAAATAACATTTGACAGAAAAGGATCTGGAAAATCAAACAGAGTTTACAACTAGTCGATAGAGATAAACTACATAAAGATAAGTGCTTTCATGTTTCAATAGCAACAACAAGACCTATAAAATAATCATCAGTGCACAACGTCATTTCCTCGAAGTATAAACCACCAGATCTTTCTTCTATAAGCCTGTAACTTGTATCTCGATAAAAGTTGTACACAAACCACTTACCGCTGGCACCTTAGCAAAGATTTAGCTTTCAGTGGTTTCCATTGAGAAGTCCTCAGTCACCTGCAGATTTCTGATTTTTTTTTTCACTATTCATATTTTTATAGCTATGTTGGTTTAGGGGCCTCTAAGTCTGTCATTAGCACCTGATTTTAGAAGCAGCTCTTAAATCCATGTAAGTTTTCACCAATTTTACCTTGCTGAATCTTTCATTTCCTGGGATTTGAGAGAAAGTGGTCAGGGTTTGGGGTTTCTTTTCATAATTTGAGCAGAAGTGGTTAGCTTCTATTTAGGACTAAGTGAAAATAATACATTTACCATTAAGATTTTTGTTTGGATTGAAATGGGGATGAGCTGGCACTGGGAGATTGGAAGGCTGTCTAGTGGTTTTCATAATGGTTCTTCTGGGAGTATCATGTTGACATTTTCTGCATAGGTGAGTTCACCATCCAAGGCAATCGGGGTTTGGGAACTGGTTTAGCGAGGATGCTTGTGCGCCATGTCTATACAAAAGCATTTACAAAGCTAAACACTGATAATGCTTTCATAAAAAATTAAAATCTTACAAAGCTTACAAATCTCTAACATGAAATAATTTATTTGGGTGCTAAAACATCCTTCTTCCAACCCTTCTGGTGATAAGAATCACATTGGCTAACCTCCAACTGTTGGGGACCTCCACAGTTAACCAGGACTAATGATAAATGATCAGGAGCGACTTGGCAACTTCTTCTGCCAGCTCCCTCTGAACCCTTGAGTGGATTCTATTCGGACCCATAGACCTGTGTGTGTCTAAATGGCTCAAAAGGTCACTAACTGAATTCCTCCTGAATTGCAGAGAGTCAGTTCTGCTCCCCATCCCTCTCTACCAGCTCACAGGGCTGGTTGCCCTGAGGATAACCAGTCTTTCTGTCAAAAATTGGGGCAAAGAAGGCATTGAGTACATCAGCCCTTTCTTAATTCTTGGTGACAATGTTCTCCTCCAACTCCAGTAAAGGATGAAGATTTTCCTTGGCCCTCCTTTTGTTGTTGATGTATTTAAAAAAACCCCCAGTTTTTATTATCTTTTACAGGCCATGACCAGGTTGAATTTTAGCTGAACTTTTACCTTTGTCAGGCCAGAGTTCCACACGTTGGTTTTCCATAGGAGCTTGCTGGGATGGTACGCACAAAGTCAGTGTGACCAGTTCTGCATCACTTGAGGGCAGGCTTCTTCACCCCTTCCTTCTTCTGCACTCTTTCTGTCCAGGAAAGTGGCCACAGGGGCAACAGGGAAGTGTTTCCATGCCAAATAATTAGTGCTGTATGGGAAATACCAGAAGTCCAGCAATGCACTGTTATGGAATAATTTGAGTCTTGTGAGAATTTATCCCTAAAAAAAAAGATGGATTTCCCCCACACACCCCCATTCCAATGACATATGTCTTCAAATGGATCTTGTTTATCCATATTTAAGCCCTCTTGGAAATCTTATGTAGGCTTGGCTTAAATGAAATCATGAGGCAGTAAGTGCCAGAGATAATGTGATATAAAAACTGTTTTCTTTTATTCTTTTTTTTAAATTTTAAAATAATTCTTAAATGTGTAACTTTTCTGTCTCATTGAGTTACACAGTTCTAGTGTTTCCCATTACTCTATTTTTTTTTTACCTCTGTCACCATTTTAATTTCTGATCTTTCAGCTACCACTATCTCTGTATCACTTCTTGTGAAAGATTGACAGAGCTGAGCAAATTTTCTTGTCAGGGTAGACTTTGGACTTACAGAACATTTTCAAACACTTTTTTGTTGCCTTTAAGTGAGCTATGGCTATTTGTAGTATATGAGGTTTCTACCTGTGACTATCACAGCATTTTTATCAGTCTTGGGGTAAAATTCTAGACCCCCTGAAGTCAAAGGACACTCTGTCAGGCTTTATGGGTGCAATTCAGCTCACAGCTGAATGTAGGTGTCTTAGTTTGTAAGGCAAAGCCATGCCGTGTCCATGCTGCAGCATAAGAGGCTGATTTAAGGACCATTTACCCCATAAATATGTTATGATATTGCAACCACTATTGTGCTGTGAAGTGAGTATAGTCAGAAACACAGCAAGGGCAGGCTGGCAGACATCAAGTGAAGCAAATATGTGACTTCATCCCTCTTTGCCACATACAGTGGAAGTTCAAGCCCTGCTGTTGTCATGCTCTATGAAGAGTGTTGACACCTGCCTTTAAAGGGCTGGCACAACTCGCAGACACACGGTGACTGCTGCAGATGGTGGCTGGAAGGCTCAGATATGCATAATATGGAGGGGCAGCATCAATCAGCACTGGAAAATTGGCACAGAAGGTTCTTCTGACCTGGGGGGATCCAGCTCAGCACTGTACTTGGTCTGGACAAGTGCAGGTGTCTAGACTTTGTGCTGTGCCTTTAGGAGTTCTGCTGGATATAAGAATAATTTGGCATATTTTTAAGGGGAGAAAATGACCAAGGCAAAGCTGTTCCCTCGACTGAAGGATATGAGAGGAGACACTTTTATAACCATCAGAGTAATCCTAAACAAATCTTGAAACTTTAATGGGAGCATATTTCCTGTAATCTGTAATATTTATTTTGATATATGTTCAGAAAGTTTATGTAATATTTTTCATGCATGAACTACTTTTGGCAAAATATAGAGATCTTCACATGCATAAAAATTTTCTATTATGATTGGCCAAGCTTTAATAAATGATCTGTAATAGCAAATATTGGCCATGTGTTTGGAACGGAGGTGTGCCAGGACCAGTGCTCTGGCATGGAAATACCTGCTTATTACAGATGACCTGACCTCAGCTGGCCTTTGTGTGACTGCTACAGAAATTGTTCTGACCTGTGGCCTTGCTTTCTACCCAGAAAGCTTTTCTAGACTATACACAGTTGCAGCTTTAGGGTTCAGATTCCTCACTTATAGCTTGTCTTATACCCATGTCTGTCATTTTCCTGTGACTGTGAGAGCATTGTGTTTTGGCTTTGAGTATCTTTTGCACAATGTGGAAAACACTGTAAAGCAAACAAAGAGGGACAAAAATTGATCTCACTCTCAGTCATGTAGTATCAGGGAAGCTCTCTTTCATCAGAAAGAGTAATTCTGGGTTAGAGTCTAACTCTGAATCCAGCTTGTTATCTGCTAGAAAGAAAGATTAATTTCTGCAAGCAATTGAAAACAGGGCAGGGAAAAAAGAAAGAAAGAGAAAAAAGAAAGCTGGAATCAGGTAAGAAACATTTGGAAATGGAAGTTCCTGTGGTATCTTCTTGTGTACTCATGAGAAGGCAGTGCCCTGTGTTAACCACAGGTAAGTGAAAATTGTTTTGTATTAAGTGCATGCCTTCACAAAGATCAAACTTTTCAAATGTGAAAATGAAGCTGAAATGGCTTTGTTCAAATATGAGGGAGAGCTCTGCCGATACACGGCTTTCTAGCACCATCTCGTGGGCAGACAGGCCCCCAGGTAAGCTCAGCGGAATGCTTTCCCCACGTTGCAGGTTTAAACAATCAGCTATGGAAGTTTTCATTTGACCTCTGCTCTTTTTTCCATCTGTTCCTTACCCTCACCGTTTCACGAAGTGATGCACTGACACACGAACAAGCAGCCCATGCCAACCCCGCAGGCACAGGGGTGCTGAGGAGCACCAGAAGATCTCAGCCCTTCATGGGAACTTGACTGCACAATCTCTGAAAAAAATCGAACATTTTATAAGAAAAAAATAGGTTTGACATAGCTGCTACTGATCTAATTTTGCGGCCTGAAATACACGGGAAAGGCAGCTCTAAGTAGATATGAACAAGAGAAAAGCCAAAACAACCCAAACAAAACCAAACAAACAAACAAAGCAAAACAAAAACCAAACGAAACCAAAACAACCCCCCACCCCCAGAAATACAACCCACCACATTCATTTTCTATTATTTATAACATGGCTGTTGCACACCAAAAATGTGCCAGGATTTTCCCTGTGGTTTTTGCCCCACCCTTGTTTTACTATGTGCAAAGAGTAAACAGAGAACAGATAAGGCTCAGCCACAGCTGATAGGAATATATGAAAAGAGACAGTGAACAGCAAGAGTACCTATAGCCTCCGAGTGTTCTGGTAGCTGAAATTGGTTTTATAGGTTGTGTTGGAGTCAAACAACCTTTCAGCTAAGCTTTAACATCATTTTTGCTCAGTATACTTAGGACAAGCAGACAAACAGGTGCCTTTCAGCCAAACCTCAGCCTACTCTAAACATGGACAAAGAACACATCTGGGTTTTTTCATCCAAGGGAGGGATGCAAATTTAGATGCTGTTTGAAGCCATGTATGGAAAGGAATATATAGGATGTCCTTGCTTGCTTAGCAGCACTCCTCATGGCACAGGGCTCTAAACAAAGGTTGGGTTTTGGGTTGGACTGTCACAATGCCAGATGCTGGAGGTCCTGAAGCTTTACTTGCCTTAGTGGACTTGTACCTTATTCACTCAGACTTGGTACAGAGTTTGGTGAGAAGATTGTTAGAGGCGTTTCCAGTGGAACAGAAATGGTGTAAGTCCCTGTGCAAGTGACTCCTGTTGGAGCCAGCACAGCAAGGGATTTCCCTGGCTGGGCTGTTGGCTACTTTGGGTTTGCCCAAACCTCTGCTTGGAAATCCCAGAGGCTCTTGTTGTTGTACTTTATTCCATGTTGCATCAGACACAGAAGATCTAGTCTCCAGGCTTCAGTTGAGGGGGTTTTTTGTGAGCAGAATGACACCCAATTTGCACAGTGCTGATGTAAACATCAACCTCAAATAATTAGTGCATGTGGCCAGTTAATCATCTTGCTGGCTCCAGGTGGAAACGTGTCAAGATATTTCTGTAGTAGTGAGTTCATTATGATTGCACTTTATTTGCAGTGGATGTTTAAATATTTCTGTCTCCTAGTCACAGTTTTCCCCACCAGTTCTTACAAGCGTTATGCATGTTTTGGATGGAGTCAAGCAGAAAACATTTTTAGCTAATATGTAAATTTACAGCAGTTTTAGACTAATTGAATCAATTTGGGTCAAGTTTGATAAATTATTTTGATGAAAAGTGGGGAGAATGCCTGCAAAGCATCTTGAGATTTTGTTTAAAATTAAATTTTCATTTTGAAATCAGGCTATATATAACAGTGAGAAAAAAAAAAGTCAACCCCAAGTAATTCTTTCCAATTGGCAGTTGAAAAAAATCTGTTTTTCACCCAGTTACACTCGAAAGTTTGTCAGAGTTTGGTGACTTGGTAGGCATGTTTTAGTAGGAAAAGAAATATTTTTGTGTTATTTGTGGTTGATCCTATAATGGCTTCCCACACAGGGCTGTCAAAAAGGGGTTTGCAAACAGGGGTCTAGTAATATGCATGGTACATGTGAAGAAATTGTTATGACAATTTGGTGTCATATGTTATTCAGGGGACCATCCCTGCCAGATTACCTTTGAAGGCTTATATATCACTGCTGCAAGAGGAGAATATCTGTAAGACGAGAGGCAGAATTCCTTGTAGATAGCATCTCTGACAGTCTTTGGCCAGGAAATTTCAGTGGCAGTGTTCATAAAATGACTGTCTCAACTCTCATCTCTTCCAATGTCATTAGTATCATAAGGACCACCGTGAAGAAGTTTGTCAGGTCGTGCCCCTTTTTCACACCCATGTGCCTCGCTGATGCAAGGCCATCAAGTTTTCAGTAGGAGAACTGGTCATGCTCATAACCTGCTTGTAGCATATGGGAGAGATGAAACAAGAAAGTAAAATGTAGTTGGCGTAGTGGTGTTGCACATGGACAGTCATTTCCTGCACTTCCATAGTCATTGCTCATTACCATCTGATACATGATACACTGCTGTCAATGCTCTGGCTTGTGTATGCTTGCATAAGAGTGTGAAGTGTGTAAATACTTCCCCCAATATACATGTATATTTTTGTTTATGTAGTGTATGATAAATATTTAAATGTGAAAAAACCCCTGATCAGTTTAATCAATCCTCTGGTCATGTTCCTATTTCTTATTCATTCTTCACAAGCATTTGCTGAATAACACAGGCAAACTGTTCTCCAAGTATGAGTTTTCTGGGAATCATTCACTTCAGCTATTCACTATTCATCTTTTGTGGTAGCAGACTGGCTACTTAAACCACGGAGTGGTTTTTCCCTAATTCCTAACTGGGTATTTATAAACAGTAAAATAAAGGCGGGCAAACTGTGAATGCTTTCCTTTGATTGTGAAGATCCTTGTTTGCCTGCCTATGTGGGCATGTGTCCCAAGAGCAGTCCTGCCCGGAACTGAGTACATCCGTACAAACACGCAAAAGTCTGGGCTTTGGGGAAGTTCTATGTACACAAAGGAGCATAGCGTGTGGAAGCCGTGTTTTGGGGCATAGAACCTGCCACACATGTTTTGGATGGGATCTAACAGTTCTTATGCTTACAGTGCCAAATAATGCTGCTTGTTCTAGTTTTCAAGGCTTTGGTCTACCTGCTCCCTTTTTGAGCATATTTGCCCCTCTTGGTCACAGGGATGTCTGTTTGGGTGGATCCTTCCTAGCACCTGCATCCCTGGGTAGGACTGTGATGCTGACATTAAAAATCATAAAAAAGTAGAGGCAGAGAGATATTCTTCATTGAAGGTCCTCTAAAACAAGGGTAACAGTCTTGCTCCCCACTGGGCTGAAAGAGGGGGAGGCTGACCTCTGGCATGCTTGTGCCTTGTCAGGCAGGCCAGGATCCATGTTTGGGTGACTGCTGTGCCTTGGACCAGAGGGCTGAGAAGGAGTGAGAGAAGAGAATCGGGTTGGGAGACCTTGTCACTCCATGCGTTCTAGAGCTCCAGTGTTGTCATTGAGGGGCAATCCCGCAAAGAATTGGTGTAATTGTTGCTCATGAAGCAGACTGCCTAGAGTAATATTGCTTTGCAACACTTCTGGGATCTGATTCTGGGGATTATTTATGTCCTAATGTTTTATGGTTTAGGGTGAACTCTGCATGTCTGGAGAGTTTTAAAGCAAAAATATCTCGATATATCTATGGATTTTAGGGTAAAACAGCAAATGGCTGGAGATTTTGTGGGTTGTATTTCTGCATGCATTTAAATTCTGTTTATGTGCTAGTTCTTGCAGCCATACCTTTTTCTTCTTGGACCTAGACAACGGTGATATCCTTGGGCAGAGGATAATGGACTTGCTGCCAATTAAAACACTCATTTTCTGTAATTTGTTTTGTCTTGGTTGTATCTTTGTATCTATTTCAAGGTTTATTGCAGAGGTTATCATCATTATAAATAACTAGATGGAGAAAGTGGAATTGCCATGGTGATGTGCAAAGCAAGTAGTCTTTGATCTAATTAGTTTTTATTTTGGGCATTTCAGGGTCTGTAATTTAATAATAAAAGAGTGAGTTGGACTGTGGATCCTGTTGAGTAGACATTGTTACCGCCACAGAGGAAAACCAACCCCCACCTTGGAGAATACAGGATCATAAACCCACTTTAGATAGCTCCTTGCTCCTCCCAGAACTGCAGGTAAGTCAAGAGTGATTTTTTCCTCTCTTACCTGCAATGTTTTTCACCAGCAGACATCGATATGTTTTAGGAAAGTGTTCATTCAAAGACAGTGATATGGAGACAGGGCAAGGCAAAATACTCATAAAGCACTGGTGTTTCCTGCACTATGTGGCACTAGACACCAAGAGAACCTCTGTTGTGCTTTGGGAGAAGCCATTACCTGAGTGTGGCAGTGAGTCAGAGCCAGGATTATGAGGTAACAGCAGAGCAAGGGGAGGGAGCTGTTCTTACAGTTCTTTCCCCAAAGTGTTTTTGGCACATTGGGGCAGTAGAGGAGGAGGGGAAGGGCTGCTGTAGATGATGAAAGAGATACAACTTGAAATGTAGTAGGTTTTACAAAACATAAAATGGAAACCATCAGGAAGCATCCCCAAATTGTGTGAAGAAAGATAAGCCTGTACTTTCCAGGCCTGGGACTAAATGCAGCACCTAAAGGGCCTCAAAGCAAGGGGATGCATCAGCACAGGGGGTGTCAGGCAAAGTGTCCTCCATCTTTATCTGTGTGACTCCTCAGTTTTCTCCTGTTGAGTAGTAAAGGGCCAGACCTGTCCACTGAAGTAGGGATTTTGTGCATACAGAAATCTTTCTCTGCCTCTTCCAAGAGAAGCTGGGACACTTAAAAAATCCAAGCATTTCTTTAGCCTACCTGGGATGAATGTCAGAGTTCTGAACAAAGTAGGCTGTTGGACTGGGCTGCCCAAGGGATGAAAGAAGTGAGGGTGGGGCAGGCTGAGTTCCTCCTGCAGAGTCTCATTAAGGTGGGTCCAACATCCCTATAACACTATGTCTGAAGTCTTTGGATGAGAATGCTTATTCGTCTGCAAATGCATTGATGAAAACTGTGACAGCTCTGGCCAGCAAGTGTGCCAGAGAGCTACACTGGATCTGCTCACTACTGTGATGAGGTACAAGTTTCCATTTTCTCTGTGCGATGTCTGTAAACCCCTGACCTTGCTAAAGAAGTAAAATTAAATAAATAAGTAAAACAAGGCTTCATTTTGTGTCCCTGTGAGATTACTTCAACAGTCAGTTTTCAACCACAGTCAACAAAGTACCTTATGTTTATCAAGGCACATTTTCCATTATGTATACAGACCTCTCTGTTTTTTTTAAATTTAAAAGGTCATTTTGAGAGCCCATGATACCACTCAGTTACGTAGGCCCAACAGAATTTCTGGAAATGTTTAATTTGTGTACTGTGTTGAAAGCTCTCTCAAACAAAGTGTGCATCATGTAATCTATTTATAGAACCCATTGGTTCTCTTAAATATTCTCTCATTCTTTCTCTCAGCTAAGAAAGCCTTACTTTCTTTTATCATCAGCTTTTAGTATTTTATCATGAGCATTAGGGGATAGTCAAACTTGTTCAAACTGAAGAAAAATGTATGAGGTTTTCTGCCTTCTCCCTTTAATTTCAGGCTTGGGGATTTTTTAAAATCGTAGTCTGAAAAGACTTTCTTGAGGACTTTCTCTTAATATACATCACTTTCAGTCTACCCTGGTAGGCTACAAAGCGAGGGGTCAAACTGCACCTTCAGCAGTACCTGAGCAGACTGCTCAAGAAGACAGACTTGCTTGAGCACATCTGAGGGCAGCACTGGCCCTGTGCTTTGTTCTCAGCCATGGGCTCGGCTCTGCTGTGGTGAGGTCAGGCCATAAAGAGAGGCAAGGAAAGGTCGCAGAACTGGGCTCTGGGCTATACTGGGAGTAAGTACTTCCAGAATTTAATTTGGCTATGGAAATATTCCCAGCGCAGCAGTATTCCCCCTCGTTAAAGGAGGGAATATTGCTGTAGCTCATAACCTCTGTAGGGGAGGAATTAGCTTTTAAACTGAACACTGCGCTTGGATAGGAAATGAGCTTAGTGGGGTCTGTGTGCTAAGGAGTGTGTGTGCTTTGATACAAATACTCTTTCAAGTTTCAATCTATGCACAGAGTAGCACTGGTCAAACACAGACCAGAGATTAATTACTGTGAGGTGGTTTCCAGCTAAAAAAATATCCTTAATAGTTTATCACTCCTTCTCTGGATGCTTTCTAGTGGAATATAATTGCGTGGAGTACTAAAATAATTACTGAAATGAACCGTAGACCTTATTTTTCCAGATGGAGAGTGTGAGAGAAGACATTTCTAGCTGCTTTGCCTTGCTCATGAGCAGGTTTATCCATGCAAAGATGTGTTTTGAACTTCAACCTTGCTGGTCTGTATGAACCTCCCAGTGTGGGGAATCATAAGCACAGCTGCAGCAAAGGTCTATGGTCTTGCTGTGCAGGACTGCAAGATTTGGGAGGTCTGGGGGGGACATATATCTAGAAGTCAAGCAAAGTTTTATTTCATTCTGCCTTTCCTTTGGTTTCTTTTTCTTGCTATGATCCATGGTATGAAAAATAAAATAAAAAACAAAAAATAAGATTTGGTTGTACTTTCAGGTTGATTTTAATCCTAATAGAAGTATAAATAAAAAGTTGATGTTTTATTTTTTTGATCACTCATTCTTGCATGGTAATTTTGCAGAGCATAAACTAATGCTCTAATGCTGTCAAACAAACATGCATCTCCTGAATGATTTATTTGAGAAAAATGAAGTAACATTTTCTGATATTTACTCTGTAATATTGGGCCTCTATGGTAAAGGGATAAATTGGAGTCCCAAAAATATTCTTTCAGCACTCACATAGCTTACTGGAAATGGACATACAATTTCTGCCAGTAAATACAGCTGAAGCATAACATTTTCATGACATTCCCAGTTGTTTAATATGTTTTGTTTCTAACTGAAATGTGGCTCATCTGCTAAATGAACTGAGACTTAATTTTTCTGAAGTCCTGATCGCTCTTCTTTTCTTGAGAGATTTCATGAGTCTTAAGAAGTTCCAAATTATGTTGAGTTCTTTCATAGCAAAATGACCAAACATGACCAGCTTTCCTTTCACATATGTATAAAACATGAGAATTTTCAATTTTTGACTGAGGTATTTCCAATTACATATTTGGTCTGATTAGATGAAATTTTGCCTTTTTGCTGAAGAATATAGTCTGGATATATATGTAAGACAGAGTGTGTGTCACCTTGTTTTTCTCAGCTGTTTTTTTCCTGATTTTTCATCATTACTAGACAGAATTCAGGAAAAAAAAAGATAAAAGGTTTTTGATGTTTCAAGGTGACATTCTTAATCAAGCATTGTGCATGCTCAGCTTGTGTGTACTGATGAATTTTTATTGTCATTTTAGCAGCTTTGGGTAAGTCCAATGACTTTAAAGGCATCCTTTCTTCAGTTGAAATACCAGGATTTGTGGTCCATTTTCTGGCAGAAATCACAGCACTCCAAGGGTTGCTGCAGCGTTCCAGCTGCACAGAGTCTAGTAGAATGAGTGTATTTCTTTAATTTAATTTTAATTTTATAGCTAGAACCAGTCTCAGATTGTTTGGGTTATTTCCATCCTTTACAGAAGTACAGTGCTGTACCTGTTGTGCCAGAGATTTCTCTTCTGGCTGCATCACTGCTGAAGCTGAAGTCTATTGGCAGAGCAATTTTAAACTCCTGGCTTCAGCAGATATTGTCAGCCCAGTGTGTTGATGTTGACCATGTCACCTTCTTGGACATCTTTCCCAAATACTGTGAAAAGTACAAAAATACAAAATTTTCAGGTTTTTCTCTCATTTTGCTTCTCTGCTTTTCTAGACTCCTGCAGTCATTAGGTTTGCTGTTGTTGACATATTTGCTCCATTTTCTGTTGGGTTATTCCAAGCATACCAACAACTTAAAGGGTTGTTGATTTTAAAAAGAAATAGTTAGGCCTCTCCTTTCACTCCTCCAATAATACATTCCAAGAGCAGCTTGTTTTGTAAGAATGTAGTGAGCACTCATTATGGAGAAATACTGTGTTCTGCAATGCATTACAATGAAATTAGACTCCTTCATCTCCATACTGATACCATCCTGAATGATGATTGCTGAAGTTGCAACTTTTTCTCTTAAGTTTTTTCTGGTTTAGCGTGATTTTGACCTCTGGTGTTCCAGAATGGAGTCAAGAATTTTGTAGCGTTTTGAACCCTAGTAGCTTAAATAATTTTCTGCTTTCAGATATGAATTCTGGGCAAACATGCCATAAAGTACCCTCATTGTGTATTACAACAGTAGACTTATGTTTGAACATGAGTGCAGAATGGTTTGTTCTATTAAAAGTCTGCACTGAGGCTTTAGTGAGACTATGCATGTCATCATACTTTATTGTCCTTATCCTCATTTCCTTCATATAGAAAAAAGAAAATGCTGGACACCTCTGTGGGCTATTTCTTTGCCTGTACCTCACAGTCTGACTGATGCTTCCTCCGATTCTCCTGGTTAACAGAGAGATTCCATTTTTACATTGCTTTTTGAAAAACTCTCACATGAAAGTATCCTGATTTTTCTCCACCACCAAGGTGTTTAAATGTACTGTAAAGGAAATGTAATTTCAGAAAGGATCCCAAACCAGTCATAAAGTCCTGGTGAGCGTTCCCAGAAATTAGTTAAGTATGGGGACATTTTGTAAAGTCATAGAATCATAGAATCACAGGATGGTTTGGGTTGGAAGGGACCTTAAAGATGATCTAGTTCTAACCCCTCTGCCTTGGTCAGGGACACACCAGTTGTAAATAGAAAATTGGAGGAGCAAGTTAGGGAGGGATGATTATGAGTCTTTACTAGCTTGTGCAAGCTGTTCAGGTGGTAGGAGAGGACCCATTCTCAGCTGCCCTGCACCTGCATGGCTGAGGATGAAGGCACTGCCATTGAGCCAAGTCCAGGCACCCTCCAGAACAAGTCAAGCACTCATCAGCCAGGTACGTATGGGGCTGCACAGAGGCCCTGCTTCTCCATCCCCACCCTGCTACTTTTTCTTAGAAGCTGGTTATAAAAATTGATTTATTTTATCTGGACATCCATCTCTGTTCCAGTCAGGTCAGTAAATAGGACACAGTTACAATCAGATTCCACTCCAGTGCTGGTAAAAGCAACAGAAACAATCCTACCATTTCTGTTTTGCTCCTGTTTAATCCTATTGAATTGCATCTAGTTGCCTCAGGGCCTGGGAGGAGTATCTTCCATCTCCTAGCTAGTGTTTCTCCAAAGTCAGGCAAGAGCTGTGGGAAGGTGTCCTGTGTGGCTGGAAGAGTCTGATGTTCTTCCCTAGGACAAAGAGTAATGATGAAGAGCTGTGGTCACCAGTGGGTTGCAGGCATTTGAGAGTTCTTGTCCTGGTGCCATCTTCGCTGAAACTGGCCATCCAAGCTAAGATGCTTGGGAAAAGATCGTGTCGGTAATGGATTTAGTTGCACCAATGCCCCAGGACACAGGAGCACTGAAGAGCAGAACACTGGAAGCATCTCCATCACAGTGCCAGTGCAGAGTATGTCGTATCGCCAGAAAGCGCATGCCCTATTTCTTTCTTTAAAACCATTTTTAACATATTAATATCATGTAGTTAAAAAGTGACCATTCCTCACCTCACTGAACAGCTACTGCATTTTCATACTCTGACCAGCTGGCAAAGACAAATTGAATGGGAATGTTGCAGACACAAATTTTTCTGCATGAAGATTTATTTGTGCTCTTGTCCGCATGATTCATACTTGCTCCGGGGGGAAAGTTGTAGCTGAGAAGGGGTGCTAAACATGATTCCATGCCCTCATATAAAATAAAAGATCTCTTCTATCCTTCTATTTATTTTTTCTGTCCCATTCAGTGGTGATGTGGAGTGTTCCTAGAACAATAGTCAGTCTAATCCAGTCATTTCGTTGTAAATCACCACAGTGCAGATTTACAGTTCAGGTATTATTGTCTTGGTTCTGTTGCTTCACTTTTCAGGTTAAAATAGGCCAACACAGGCTTTCAGAAAACAAAAAATTTAATGGCTCAGAACTGGGACATGGTTTGCCAAGTATCAGCCTGGGGAGATGTTCTGTAACATTGTGGTAAACCCCTGTCTATATAATCACAAAGGAAAAGCAGATCTTTAGCAATAACTTTGCAATAATAAATTATTATTATTAACAGATCCTTTTATCCAAGAATCTCAAAGCACTTCAGGAATATTCTTTTACAGGGAAATGCACAGGGGTAAGGCATACAGTTTAATTTCTTTATGCCAAGTTGTAATCAACAGCCAGGTCTGGGCACTCTCTACTTAGAATATGCTGTGTAAGGGACTCAGATTTAGGGATGTTACATTGGCAAAACGGTTGGGACAGAGTGATAGAGCATGAGGAAAAAAGGACCAGATGAGACATACATATGATGGTGAGTTTCTCTAGAGAAGAAGCTCAATACTGAACTTTTCACAGACCCTAATCTTGTGTCCTAAACAACATCAGGGACTTGAAGCATTCAAGAGTACTTTTCTCCTCTTTCCACAACATGGGCTACGGATTATTATCCCTTTTGTGGCAAAAGGCTGCAATGGTGTTCTGTAACTTGTGAGGACAATTTTTGCTGTGGACACATTCAACACCATGAACATGGAGTGGCAGAGCTGCTTATCCACTGCTTCCCTCTCTACAGAGACACAGTTGGAGGGCCAGGTGGCAGCAGGCATTTGAAGGAAATCAACTAATCCTTGCATGCAAAATGCTAAACTGTGAAGCTTTGTTTTCATCTTCTTGGCCAAGACTTCAGGAAACTCGGGCTGCAAAGTCACAGCGGCTGCCTGTGCTCAGATTGTTTGGGTAAGTTTAAGGGACTGGGCTCTCAGAGCAAGACCTAGGCTGGTGCAGGTTGCGCTCGATTGCACGAGACTCTCTCCTACACATCCTTTCCTTCCCTTCTCTGCTGCACAAATACAGCTCTCACAGCCATGTGTGCTGCTCAAACAGCAGTTGGCAGCCAGCCCAGGGATGTCTCAGGCAGCGTTTCCCGTCTCTTTGCGTACTCCTTCATTCAACAGGTGTATTTATTAAATGACATATGCACTATGCAGCATTTCATCATTTAGTCTAGGAAAGGTTTTATTAATTTCTGACTCGCTTCTGTCTTGCTCAGCAGCTGTTTGTTTAACATGGACTCAAAAGGCTGCACCCTCAGCTTGCTGGACAATGAAGTTAGTCTTTTAAAGGACCTGTCTGTAAAATACGTTACATCTGCAAATGAATGTAAGAACATTTCTGTGTCACTAAAATAAGCCTTGCAGGGCATATGCAAGATTGATGGATTACCATGAGAAAAGGCATAACAGGGAGTACCCCTAGCATAGCTACCTGGGCACAGTGCTCCCAACCACGGTGCATGTCTCAGTGCTTCCTCTGGATGAGGGGCAGGGATGGCTGTGAATGTGCTTTTAAAGCTTTCATTTCCATGTCTTAGCTCCATGAGCTCCTCTGTTGTGCCAAAATTGTCACCCTGTGGTGTGAACATACATTAGCCAAGCCCAGTTGGCTCCCATGGGCTATTTGCCAAGAGGGTTGACAGCCACTAGACTCACTGCACATGCCTTAGTAAGTTGGTCACAGCCACGCTGTGCAATCCTGGCACTTGGTCTGCTGAAGGACTACAAAGTGATCAAGACTTCCTTAATCTAAGAACATAAAACTGATGGCAGGGTCAGGAATCCACGCCACACTCCTCAGAATGCCATTTTCTCCATACAGCACAGATGAGCTAAGAGATCAGGTCATTCCCAGAGCATCAGCTCAGCTCTGTGAAACCATTCAAAAGTGGGTTTGGACCAGTTTTAAGTACAAACTGAACATCTGTCCGAACAGCAAAGTTCACTAGCTCTGAAGTCTGTGTTCCCCTCCCCACAAATGAATCTTATTGTGGTGAAAATATATGAGCAAATAATTAATTTTGGAGTCTGTGGGTGGCCCAGAGGTGAACTGGAGAGCTGAGTTTTACATATGCACACCCCCACACAAGCTCTGTCTTTGCTTCAAATCAGCATCAGCGAGCCTACGCACATCTCTCCCGAGGCCTTTGTACAAGACCTTTATCCTTCTACCAACAGGGAAGCCAAACCCCTGGGGTGTAAGACAAGTTAAAAGCTAAGATCTAAATGTTTTGGCAGAAATTGGAGCTATTGCAAGATTTTCCAAGATGAGCCCACTGGGGGACTGGAGAGCTTGCGATGATTTAATGGCTTAAAAGAGAATGGGGCTTAATCTAGACCATGTGCTGAGACGAGCTGCTGCGCATGGAGGTAGAGTAAGGCACACCCACCCTGACTACAGTGACTGCACTCTACACATCTGAATGGCTAAGAAATGTCATCTGTCTTCCTATGTTCTTAGTTATTAAAATATTAAAGCACTGATCCAAGCTTTTTTTTTTGTGGTTAGACCCTCCTACATGTGCTGGGTTTTGTACCCCAGGGGTGCGCAAGGGTGTGCTTGGAGACCCCTCTGGGGCTGTGGCATTTGGGAGAGCAGACTGAGGGAAAGCAAATCCTGCACTGCCCCTGAGTCAGGCCCTGTATGCAGTATCATCCAGCTCCTGCAGATGATGCTCAAGAAAAGCATCTTGGTTCATTGATGAAATGAAACCTGAAAGCAGGGCTTTGGCCCCTGAAGCTGCAGCAAAAGGAGTTTGTGTGGTGGGCTTGTTGAAGACATAGAGTAGTTCCATGGCTCTGGAAGTGAAGAGACAAATGTCTGGCTGCTAACTGCACAGGCTGTCAGAACCCAGGAAGCATAAAAAATGAGGAAGAAAGGAAAAAGCAATCACAAGCAGAACAGTAGGAACAGACATGTAGAATAGGACTTCCTAGTGACATGTGGCCTGGGCTACTGCTTCCCTCTGCTTGTGTCCCTGTAGCTCCCTGCACTTCTCATCCCCAGTGCTGCTATGTCCTGGCACAGAAGTAGAAAAAAAAATTACATGATTTTGACCTGGAAATACCTTTTAACTACCTGAGATGGAACAAGGCTCTTCTGTTTTCTCAGCATAAACATTGTGAATTATACCTGTAATGCCTGGTCTGGAAGAGTTGCTTGCTCAATCTTGTTGCGTTTCGAAGTCCTCTTCTGAACCAGAAGAGGTGCAAGATGTTAGAGAGAAAACAGACCCCAGCAGGGTCCCAAGCCTCCTAGCCCAGAGGGATGGTTTGCAGGGGAAAACCTCTCGTGCTCAGAGACCCACGATTCCTTTGTTCATACTGCTAAGAAATAAGACATTTATTCATTTAACTTAGTCTGCTCAGCCTTGACTGGCCAGCCTCAGTACTTCTGAGGCACAGATTTTGATGATGGGTTTACTGTGCAAGCTGGAAGATCTCACAACTCATAAACCATCTTCAGTATCCTCCTTAGGACATGACATTCGCTTCTAGATAACAACATGCTCTGGTTTGGTTTAGGTTTTGGAAGCCTCTGTAACAAGAAGCAGATCCACTTCACTGGCCTTAGGGTGTCAACAGCTGGTTAAAGGAACTGAGGCAACCCCGTCATCTTGTTCACCATCAGCATGTGAGGCAGACACTCACAAACACAACCCCTTCCAACAGAGATGTCTAAACGAGGTGCATGGATGATCCCTGGAGCAAGCTACTCATCTTCTCTGTAATAGGAGCCATGGCAGCTACACCTCGGACTCTGCAGGGCTGAGTGGGATGATCCCCCAAGCTTCCTTGCATGGCACAGCCTGATCCCTCTCCATCCACAACACATGCTGCAGCAGGACCAGGGTCACTGCTTACAAATGGTGCCTGCCACACAACACAGCCTTATGTGGCAAATGCTAAAACATCACCCTGGGAGCCAGGGTGAACCCTGGTGAGGGGAAGAACAAGGTGTTACATGCCTGCAGCACATTTATGGGGATAGAGCATCAGAGAGGGCAGTGGGGACAAAACCATGAAGGATAAGATTTGCAAGAACCCCAATTTGGAGAGTCAGCACCAGAAGGTGCCAAAAAAACCTGTCACTCCAGAGCCCTCTCACTGCCGTGTGGGGTGCCTGGGGCTGCCGTGTCAGGGTGACTCCTGCAGACGGAGACCATGAGAACAGTGTCTTTTCCTGCCTGGACACATTTAACTTCTGACCTATATCAGCTGTCAGATTAGAAGGGTTTAGTCACATCAGTCTGAGCAGGAATTAAAGCCAAGCTCCAGGGGTGAAAGGGCAGAGCCTTAAAGGGATCACCTTAATTGACAGGGCCTCTTAATCCCCCTGTTCTTGTACATTAATCCAAATATCTCCAGTTCTTCTTCTTAACCTGTTTTCATAAAGCAAAGAGAATTATACTTAATATAACAAAGCTGAGTGTAGGAGTAAAGCATGACCTTAGCCCTCCTTCAGAAGGGTTTAAGGCTGTTGTGAATGCTGCTCTTTATGCTGGTCACTCCCCAGCCCTTCCCCAGCAGTCTGAGAACTGGAAATGATCAGGCAGCTCCTCCTTGTCCAAGCCGTGGCAGTGACGCTGTGCAGGACAGGGCTGTTGTTTGATGTTCCATTTGCAGTTTACATTTATAATGGCAGTGCTCTGATAACCCGGGTACTTGAAACAGGCCCAAGCAGAGAGGAGCTTGGAGCACACCACATCCATCACCTGACAAGTGTGGTTGGTGGGGCTCTGCTGCTCAGAGCATCCCTCCCTACAGTAGCAGCCAGCTTGCAGGACCTGGAGGTTCTGCTGCCCACCTTTGGGGGGAATGTGAAGGGGTGAACACAGTTAGAGGTGCCCTTTGGATTTGAAGAAGTGCTGGGATTGTTCTCTTAATGCTTGATGCACAGACGATTTCAGGGTCTTTGACTATTCAGCTCATCATCTTCTCAGGCTATCAGCTAAAAATCAGCTGGATTTCCAAAGTTTGAATACATGTGAGGAATTAAGGGCAGCAGCTGTTTACATGAAATAGTTCTTTGGAAGCTAAGTGTTGATGTACAAAATCACACTTTTTGCAATGTTTTCTTACAGTGAACTCCCTTGAAGGCTGATCTCCAGCACAGGAGGTATAACTGGGGTCTCAAACACTAAACGCATTCTGTGGGCAGTGGGAAACCTAACTGGTAATATAGCAAAGCTAGTTTTAAGCTGTTAAACTAAGCTGTTAACAGCTAAACTAAGTTGTTAAACTCTCAAGAGTGTGGATTATGCCTTGGTGTGCTTTGGTACTGCAGCTATGCACTGTTACCAGGGGCTCTCAGCTCTACTGAGAGGTAAAGAAGGGGTAAAGAAGAGTTTCAGCTCCTGAATCACAGGGAGGAGGCAGAAATACCACACTTTGTCACAACTCTGACATTAAGGGAATTAAAGGTGTTGGGGACAGTGCCAGTGGTGCCAGCCCTGGCCCTAGGTGGTTTCAGTGATCCTCACTTCTCACTGCCACGCAAAGTCAGCCTAATGGGAAAAAGAACATTCCTATCTCTGCCCTCCTGCCATCCATGTGCTTTGTGCTTTGTAGCTACAGTGGCTTGTTCTGGCAGTGAGAAACTTACCCTGCAAACCAAGTTCCTTTCAAAATACATGTAAAGCGTTTATTTTTTTTCTGGCATGGTGGTGAAAGCCATAGAAAATTGTGGAAAGAATGAAGTTTCCAGAGGCAAATTTATTTTGTCTCATTCTCAGTCTGCTTAGAGTTCAATTCAGATGTTTCAGGAGCCCAAGTTGTATCAAAGAGAAGCAGTCTAAGAAACAGTTGTGGATAAAAGAAATATGAAAGCTATTCAAAAATAAGGAGGAAAAAAAAAAGCCTTTGAGTGGGCTGAAGGAAAACAAACACAGATCCCAAGAGAAGGATGAGAGAATAAAAACTCCAGTGAAACAAAAAAGAAGTAGATGGTGAAAATTGGGTCTTTTACACAGGGCAATAATATTTTGCTGCTAATTTCACTGAGCCGGGATTTTATCCACATTATTTTATCCACACTTTCTAATCATGGTGATGGGCTTTTCTTTCCAAAGTTTTCTTCTGTCTTGTGATTCATCACATCTCCTGTCTGGATATGCAGTAGAACAGAACTCCCATTTAGTCTAGAAAATACTCTTTTAATGAAACTGATCACTCTTGGGAAAAAAAAGACTTAGTTTCAAATAGCAGGAAGAGGGGGAAAGGTTCGTGACCTCAATCCAATTTTTGAACCCCATGAACACACAAAAATAATTTGAAAAGTTCATAAAACTTCAATTTTCAGCAGATTTTCCCATCCACATTTGGGCTCGTCAGGCCAGACGAACAGATTCCTCCTCAGGATCAGTGCAGACAGCGACACTGTTGCATTTTGTAAAAAGCCTGGCCAAAACCAGAGCCCTGGAAAAGGAACTATTTGGTCAACTGAAGCAAGAGAAGGGAGAGCCAGTCCCTTTGAAGTAATCAGCTTGGGGAGGCGTTGGATAAGCCCAGGCCGTTTGTAATCAGATGTCTGAGAGGGCTGTCAAAGAAATCTCCTCACACTTGCCTTGTCACTGATGGTATCTCAGTGCAGATAAAATAAGAGCAGCAGTAAAGGGGAAGTCCCAGCCGTTATCTGCCCACACCTGGGCTGTGAGGGTGCCGAGCAGAGACAGCACCCAGCCATGTCTGAGGGCATTTGGGGAGGATGAGGCTGCATCCCCTGAGGTGCAGGGGAACACTGACCTGCAGACCCAGGGAGCACAGCCTGCATCATCGACTCCTGACTATGCATCGGGGGGTTGTATTTATAGTACAGAATTTGTATTTGCAGCCTTAACTTTCATCTCCCTATGAAAGGTGGGCTGAAAAGGTGTTTTCTTCCCAGGTTAATGGGTAAATGCCATTACAGCTTTCTTAGAAGGATTTGGAGGCTTTCATAAGGCTGCTCACTACCGTTCTCCCGGGCCTTCAGTGTTCATAGGCAGTAGCTTCACAAGTCATGGAAACAAACGAAGTCTCTGTTTTAGTGTCCTTCCCTTGTGCATTTCCTGTAGTTGAATAGGTTGAGGTTATGTAGCAGCTTTTACTTTACAGAGGTATTTCTAGGCTCTGTGTACCTCATGCACTTTAAATCAGCTTGCAAGAATGAAATCCCTTGAAGCATCTTCCACTGCCAAAACTTAACTGGAATTGGCCAGCAGGCTTGAGGGGAGAGATGGATAGACAAACACATAAATGAACAGTGCTATCATATTTACTCTATTTTTCTTGGAAAGCTGAGCTAGAAAGTCCAGTAACTTAATCAGAGATCTGGGAGAATACCATGTAACATCGGCAACACATGTTGGCCCTCCTCTGCGAGGCATGAATCATTCGTGGGCCCTGTACGAGCACCAAGAACCCATCCACACATGCGGCAACCTCAGCTGTGCCCAGAGGCACCACAACAGATGCGTGTTTTGAAATGGCCTTTGGAAATTTTGGCCATATCTCCATGGCTGTTGAGAGACAATGGCATAAAATGCCCAGTGGATCTCCAACCAAGGAGCCTCTGTATTAAAGCTTGGTAAATTCTAGTCCTTAAATGTTTTGGTGTGGGTTTTGGTTTTTCCTCTCAGCAGTGGGGAGACCCTAATGCTGCTATCTTGGAAGCCCACTGCAGACAGGGGAAGGTCTGCTTGATGGTGGTATTTAGAATTGAGCCAGTGCTGTAAAGTACACCTCCTAGGGATTTTTCTGTTTGGTCTTTGGGTTTAGCGATGCTGTGCTGATGTCCTACTTGCACATATGATCTGTGAGCAGATCCCTCTATGGGAACTTTGCTGAGGTTTTATTACATCCTAAGCTTCTTTACTCCAAGAAATCAAGCATCATTCAGATTCTAGCCGCCATGCACAGACCAAGGGGTCAACAGGATTGCAGTGGTGTGAAAAGAGACCTTGACCCCTTCACTATACTTAATATAAATCAAATGTCACAGTGGGGCTGAAACCCCATGTATATTAACCATCTTCCCATACTTATTAAACTACAGTAACTATCTCCCTGCCCTTCCCCCTCTTTCTAATAGCAGTATAAATAGTCCAAAGGTCTCTTGTCAACACAGCTCCCAGACTTCTAGCTCTTTGAGAGGCAAATGTACTTTGCTTTATTACTTGTATGGCATTCCTCAAAGAAGGGGACTTTGACCTTCTTAAATTCCTCCTGGAGATTAAATACCAAAACCAGCAGTCCATAAGGGAATTAATAGACAGCTTCAATACACACAGCAGGACCTTTGGAGGGGGTCAAGTTATTAACACACTGGGAAATGTAGATTGTATCTTCCTATGCAGGATATATCTTGCATTCTAGATCAGATAATGACAATGGGGCCTAGAGAGCTGCATTTCTGAGATGAGTTCTGCAGCTCTCAGCAGATCTTCCAATTCTGAGGACACAAGCTTTGCTGACTTTAGAAATCTTCACATAAAAAGGAATGCGTAACAAACTTCTTTTTTCTTCTTTTTTTCTTTTTCCTTTTTTTTTTTTTTTTTTTAGGAATTGTGCCTTCTGTATTAACAGTAGGCCCATGTGGCTTTATTTTGCATTGGACAAGGAATCTTACCTGGGGGCTTAATACTTATTCAACCTCCTACTGCCTCAAAACAGACAACCCTACAAAAATATTTGGTTAATATTTACATATTTAGGGAAATTAATGTCAGGCATTGAAAATCCTTTAAAGGTATTTTTCGTGCACTTTTGAACAATCAAAGTTTGCAGAAACTATTTAAGCCTGATGATAGCTAAGTGGTAATGGAAAACTCATTTCAGCTTTCTCGCAGTGCATATTTGCATTGGAAGTACGATTAAAAATGTTCATTTAAGGTAGATGGGCCAAGAAACAAGGTTATGTGATAGAATCAGCCAAAAGTTTTAGATTGAGTCACCATTTCTGTAAAACTTTGATACTTGAAAATAGTCAGGAAATATGACAGATTAACAGTCTTCCCTTGTTTTTGAACTGCTGTGCACCAGTCTGAGATTTTACCTTTGAAATCTCAGGAGAGGGATAGCATCTTACAAAGTTGTATTTTTTCTTTTTTTTTTCTCCTATCCTTTCGCTTTATGTGGTTTGCCACTGCTGAACAACACAAGTTTTTGAGAAAAAAAAAAACCTACAGTAAATGAAAATCATGAAAAAAATGAATAGGTTGAAACATATTTCTTGTTATGAAATATTTCTTTGGCATGAATTGCAATAAACAAACCAGTATCCATTCCAAAACAGCAGTAAACAAATCTTTACTACTCCCTGATTGCCAAAAATCTCACACCACTCAAATTGACATGGAAAAAAGCATTAATGTTAGTGAGAGATGAATTTCAGGAAGGCTGGGTTTGGTCTGGATAAGCATATCTGACATATGCAAACCTTCTGGGAGCCTATAAAAACAAGCTTTCTTGGGATATTTCCTGCACTTCTGGTTAGGTTAGAAATGTCATGACAGTTGGCTTTGCCACAACCCTTGGGCACTCCAGGTTCTGTTCCTGGCCAGAAATCAGGGAAACAAAGATACTTGGAAAGAGAAGAAACCACAGAACAATGCTCAGAGCTTCTGGACCAACTCCAGCCAATTGCTCAGTGTGCACATTGCACTTAGAGCCCCATGACAGCTGTGTGGAAGATCGGGTCTCCTCCCTCTCTACAGAAACAAACTGAGGAATTAATGGTTGAAAAATGCTTTCCATCTCTTTTCTAGCTGCATGAAGAATGTACAGATATGCAGGCCTTACTGCTCTAGCCTCTGGGCACACAAAAAGTGCAAAGGTAAATGCTGTCATGAACCTATTGTAGATGCCCACATTGCTGCATAATTTAACACTTCTTCCACCTTCTGTTCTTTCACCACAAATTAATTTGATCTATAAAATCCAATAACAATTTAAAAAATTAACTGCTGCCATATGGAAACCAAGTTTTAAATGCAAATGATGTTAGAGGTTTGAAAGCTAACCTTAGCGAACCTTCTAGGAAAGGCAAAATAGACTTTGGCTTTACCCTGATAATATTAGGGCATGTTATCATTTGTGCACCAGTATTATCTCATACAAACAATAAAGTGTAGCGAAACTGTGAACCACCTTGCCAAAAGAATTTCTGGGTACTAAAAGATTGCATGGGTTCCAAAAGGCAAATTAAGAGAAGAAAAATCTAGCAATGGCAGTGAAAAAACCTGTATCATGCTTGGAAGCCCCTTCACTATGAACTGCTGGATGTCAGGGGAGTGTTCAGAGGCTGTGTCTGTGCTTGCTGGTTCAGTGTTCACTCTGTTCCCTGGGCAATGTGTGGGCACCGGCTTCTGCAGAAACACAGGGCTGAAACAGTGCAGAAGAAATGCCCCTTTGCTTCCTGTTCCTCCTGAGGACCAAATTTGCTCTTATCGTGATATTTTTTTTATTGACTTGAACAGAAAAATAAATAAACAGAAAAAAAATTTTTGGACAAAAATCTTTCTCTAATAAGACTTCTAGGTATGATCCAGATAGCTTATTGCTCCTGACTGAGCAGCTCCAGCTGGAGGGAGACATGCTCTTTCCAAAAGACATCCCAAGTAAGGCTCTCGAGCTGATCCCTCCCTGGACCATAAGTTTTACTGAACAGTGTGCCACCTGTGGACCTTCAGCTGGACTGTCACAAACATCTCCTGGAAAAACCTTCTTAGCAGTCTTGAAGAAGACTCCCCAGCCATTCATGTGAATGGAAATGGAGCCAAATTGTCTGCCTTCTGCTGGTTTCACAGACAATTCAGAGGCAGAAAAAGATTATTTTTCCAAGGCAAACATTCATAGGAATACAGCTTCCCTGAATATACAGGAATGATGACATGCAGTGTGGAGGACGGTCTCCTGGTTTGGTCTTTCTGAGATGCTTTTGTGTTTCCTAATGGTTTCTCAGCCCAGTGCTTGGGTGCTGCCCTTCCCATCGGCAATCTTCTCTATCATATTATCCTTCTTTGGATTCATTTGGCCAAAGGACTGAGGAATTAATGCTGTGTCTGCTTTGCAAGCTTATGCTACCTCTGAGCAGGGCTTTTGGTGTCGGGCTTTCTCACAACTTGTGATAGGAGCACCTGGGTGTGCTTGTTCCCTTTCAAGTGACAGGAGGGGTTAACCTGCCATGCATCTCTGAGAGGACAAGACACAACTATCTCTATGTCTGTGACTTCTAGTTGTACCTATAAAACACAATGAAGTGGAAAATACGTGCCTGGCCTTTGATCCTGGTGCCAAATATACCCCCAGAGTAACCTCACTAGCTTTCCTAATGAAAGAAGCTTTCATTTCCTCCAGGAGGCCACTGCAGGATTTGCACACAGTGCAGGTAGTGCTTTTGGCTTCCAGCCTAACTCTTTAACATCCCCTGCTCCTCCATACCTATCCTGGAAAAGACAGGTGTCACCAACCTGGGAGCACAGAGGCAGGAAGGAGGTGGCAAAGCAAGTCTGTCTGCACAAGGCTCAAATGCTATACCTGTTGTTCTCTTCATAAAGAGCCAGTTTAGGTTTGTGAATACAAAGGCCTTTGATGTTGCTACTTGGAAATGTTGCCTCAAAGATAATAGATGTTTTCATGTGCTGAGCCCTTGGCTGGGAGTTGGCAGCAAATGTTAGGTGAGCCATGCTCTGTCAGAGACTCCGTCAGAGCATATAAGCTCTCCCGATGGCAGCCATAAGAGCATTCCAAGCCCTTCCAGCCATCTGGAGAGGGGGAGATAGCTGCCTCCCTCACAGGGTCTTGCAGAGCTGTGCTGATGATTGCACAGTTCTTCGAGGATAAATTATTTACCAGCTAACATTTGCTAACTTGTTCCATCCCTGTGGGTAGAATTACGTGTGGGCAGTGCAGGCAGCTCCAGCCTGATGTCAAACCTGTGCCAGGAGGAACTGCTTTCCCCTTGGCCCTTGGCTCTGCTGCTTGGAGGCACATCTCTGGCCAGCCACTTGGCTCAGGGTTTCAGTGGGACTTGGCTGTGACGTGATTTCAGTGAGAAGATCTGACACTGCTTCTTCCTGGCAGCCAGTGTCCGGTCATGAACATGTGGATGGATGTGAAACCTGCTCTGGGGCTGCCATACCAAATCCCTTCAGGAGCACAGACCCTTCTCAGGGCCCTGACCTCTCCTAGGCACTGGCTGGAGTCTCCCTGTCCTTCTCCTGCAGCTCACCTCCTTCTGGCTTGGTGAGGATCTCTGCCAGCCCCCTGGACCCATCTCCATGGGTCTGTGCCCTCTGTTGTTCCCTTACAGCCCCTGCAAGCCGCTGGCTGAGGAAGAAGATGGTAATGTTGGAGCTGCACTTGGCACAGCCAGTGAAGAGGCTGCCAATCCCATGAGGGAGACCAAAGCTTCATAACAAGGAGAAGGCATAAATCCCTGGCAGGAGCTTTAATCTTCTTACTGATCTGTCAGTTATGATTTATCATCCAGTTTCATTTTAATGCTGCTGCATCTTCAGTGCTCCTACTCTGTGCAGTGACTGGGCTGTTTCCCTTGGGAGGGAAGGGGTGAGCATGTGAGACTGTGTGGCTCTGTGTGTGTGTGTGTGAGAGCATGTGTGTGTGTGGCTGTGTGTGTGTGTTTGTGTGAGAGCGTGTATGTAAGAGTGTGTGCGCTTCGAGCCATGTAACAGGAGATGAATTCAAAGTGCCTCTTCAGGACATTGTCGCTGCAGACAGGCACTTTGTTCATCCCTGAGGTGGAGCCATCATTCCCTCCAAGTCCCGCTCAGCATCCCAACCCGAAGCGACTCCCGTTTCAGTGGTGCTTCCCCTCCCCGAGTCGGCACATAATGTTTCTATTGTGCCAATGCTGTTTTTCTGGGGAAGCGGCAGGGATTTAAATATCATAAAGGCAGAAGCTGGGCTTTGATATACTGTCACCAAATGCTGAATACTGTAATTTCGAGCAATTTTCTCCAAACTCCCCTTCCCACCCTCCCCCTCTGGCCCCCGGTCCCCTCCCTCTTCCTAGGCCCCCTCCCTGTTGCTTTTTTCCTGACAAGCCGCTCCGTTGCTTGCCCCGCATGATCCTCACTTGGCAAATTAATGTGCTGTCGATGATGAGAGACAGTGGGTTACTGTGAGCGCAGGCTCTCTCGTCTCCTCTCGCTATTACACGCTGGCAACATCAAAGGTCCAGTCATCCTGTTTCCATCTTCCCGTGGGTCCGCAGGGCCTGACTCAATGGCTCGGTTCAAAAGTGCAGGCTGCCTGGGACGGTGACGGCCCCCACCCCATGGCCATCAGAGATGTGCCCATGAACGGTGCAGCACATCTTTTTCCCCTTCTGCTCCTGGAATTAATCGCTGAATTGGGAGGGCAATCCACCTTCTCCCTCTTCACTCATTTTAATTTCCATCTGAGACAGATTTTTGTAGAAAGAGCCTTTTTCCTCCTTTTTTTTTCTCTGGACAACTATTTAATCTTCTGTGATCTGCCCTCCTGGGCTGCCCGGCAGTTTCTCTGATGGTAACTATGCTGTTGGTTTTAGCCAGGAATAAGACACTGCTTTGAAAAGTAATTCTGATTACTCTGTGAATTTAGACTTTGTTTCTTTGTTTCTTCTCTCTGCCCTTTCTGCAGCAGAGATCTTTGTGATTTCTCCCTTCATAATAATGAATTTTGCATATGTGTGAAAGAAAGGTAGATGAGGAAAGAGCCGAAGGTCTGCCTGCTGCCTGCCTGTCTCCTGTCCTCAAAAATATTGAGAAATGTTTCTGCATTTTAGCCATTTCTGGGCTTTTGCACCCTTGTGGATGGTGTGTGTTGAGATGAGGAAAGCAGCCATCATAGCAGTGTAGGTGCCACCCCAGCTGCAGAGGTATCTCTCAGGACAAGGCTTGGTGCACTGGGGCAGATGCCTCCATCTCCCTTCCCAGGCTTTGGCTCCTATGTAAGTAAAGAACCCAGAAACTCTGGCCCTGTGAGGCTGCAAGGGAAAGGCAGCTCCTTTAAAAATCAGTGTTTTGTATCTGCAAGCCACTCCATAAACAGCCCTCCTACCCCATCCACAGGTTCCCTGCCCAAGCAGCAGCCAGGGAGAAGCATAAAGGATTCATATATCCTCCATGTCATCCCTTGCTGGAATCCTTTGTAAACAAGGAGCAGTAAATATTTCTTTTCTGCTCAATTGCAAAGGACCCAGGAGGATATTGGCTGTGGTGGCAGTCCTTGCTGTCCGGGCAGGGGATGGCCACCCTTCAGGACTGGCAACACACTCACAGAGAAGCTTCTCCAAGAAAAAAGCAGAAATCCATCCCTGCAGCTATGAAGACCCCTGCTACCATGGGGGCAGCATCCCAAGCTGTTCCCACCCAAGGGGTTATATTGCAGCAAATCTGTTCCTGTTCCCTTGGTGCTGTGTTTTATTGTGCTTAGGCAGCAGCTGAGATTTTCTCTCTCTGAGTGCTGGAACAACTTGAGAGTGCTGGCCTCAGCCTGAGGACTACAGTAGCTCTTCCTCCCAGGAGAAAGTGGGACAGTCTAAGAATAAGGAGCAGCTTAGAGCAGGAGAGGACTGTGTTTTGCCCTGAGGGATTTTAACTGGCTTGGGTATTTTATTCACCTGAGCTGCCCCTCAGCAGCTCCCTTGAGAGATACAGACAACCCCATCTTCTGCCTCACATAAAGTCTTAAGAGAACACAGATAAAAGAAGACAAATGTTCTAGCAGGCAGAGCATTTTGCTGAGTAGAGCTGGGCTCACATCTTTGCATTGTCACACAGCATACAGCTAGCTTTGGTTCCATCCAACATTGTTGCTCTTCAGTTCTTTCCCTCCAATGGAGCAGAAGAAAGTACACAGTAGTTGAGGTTACATGGTGCCTACATGTGCTCAGATTTCTTCCTAGCAGTCCAGGGTTTGCAGAAATTACATTATTGTAGGTTTATGACGGATGAACTCCAGTATATGCCAAAGTCTGAGTGATTCTAAACAAGAACAAACCACTCCATTAACTACCTGTTTGAGTATATTTTCATCTAGGGCAGATCCTACAAAGTTTGCAGGCTCCTATGGGGTTTTGAAGCATGTTACTGGAGGATCTGTTAAAATGTAAAAGTTTGCCAAGGCTACAATTGAATTAAAACAGGTCTGAAGTTCCCAAACATGCCACTCCCATTACCTCAACACAGTTTAAGTACATTAAAGAAACAAGGAGAATGTCAAGCCCATACAGATTGTAGTGTCAGAGTTGCTGGTATTAAGACACTGAATTTTGTCCTAAATGTTTCAGTTTGAGTCAGTAGTTATGACCAAGTTCTTGGATCTCAGTGGCTAAAATTCTTGCTTCAGGCATCCCTGTTGTGTTTTTTTTCCACGTAATGACATCGCTGCGTGTAATGAGATATTAGCAGCTCATGCACTGCTTACATTTATCCTGGAGTAGAAAATTGCTATTCCCTGACTTCTGCACTGATTAGTGTAAATTTAAGTTAGTCATGGCAAATTTTGAGAAGTCCAAACTTCAGAAATTATGGCAAGAATGATGAAGACTTGAAGATATGTTTTGAGAGAACTACTTACTTTTGGAGAACTTGGCCTCAGATTTGACTAATTTCATGCCAGAGGTATGACCCTCACAACCCTGCATGCTCATGATGGCATGATGAACAGGGAACTGATTAAGCCAGTCAGAGCTCTTCTGTATAACTTGTAAAAAAAACCCCAGAGTGAAATCAAAGAGGTCCTTTTGGTGACAAAAACTAAGCAAAATATAGGAGCAACTCTTTGCTTTGGGGGAATGGCAGTGTTTTATTCAAGTCACTATTGTATTTTCAAGTGTTCTTGCAGCGCTTTTTGTTACCAACAGTACTTTTCCTGTAATGGAAAAGTAACCCTAGAGTTCAGCATAGGATTTAGCCACCCACATGCAGGCAGTTAAATGTAAATGACTGAACACTAGATATCTAAAGCTTCTTACAGGCAATGGAGAACCAGTCAATGTGGCCAAGAGAGTCTGAGTCAGTTGCCTAAATATGACCAGCTAGTGCCATCAGAGATGATCTGGAATATTGGGGTATCTGCACTGTCTGGGCTGTTTCATGCCGGACCTACGGGAGACATACAGACCTGCAGCTGGAGACCACACCAGAAAACCTCAGAGAACCATACCAGGAAACCTCCTGATATCTCCACTGTCTCATGGTGCCTGCGTTTATGCACTAAATTGAGTCCAAGGAGCTCTGTGTATTCTACAGCTGACAGGCAAGAGGCGTCTACTTTCAGGTAAGCTGAATCCCACACTAAATGTTTAACTCTGCCTCAAAGTACACTGTAATTCACATGACAAATCTGACACCAATGACCCCACAGTTCATCTCCCGCTCCCTGAGCTACCTCCTCAAGATGCAGACACCCGTGACTGTGTCCCCTTGCAGCAACCGAGATCTCAGTGCCAAAACAGTGGTTCTGATGAGCACTTTGAATTTGGGTGGGAAATAGCACAAAACATTTCATTTCTTAAGAACAAGACTTTTCAGCTTGTTCAACCTGTATTGGGATGCGTGCCTTGAGCCTGCTTAATGATGAGGTGGATGAATCCTCTTCCTGGAAGATCTCTTCCAACACTCTTGCAGCCCCTCCAAGGGGGCAGCTTTCTGGGAGCTGTTTGGTCATAGCTCACATGCTGATCTGTACCCTAGTGAGGAGCCTGGCCCCCAGATGAGCTGAGGATGTGAGGAACCTGAATGGTAGGTCTTGGCAGCAGCAACAACACAAAGGGGACAAACCAAACACAGTCTTTTGTTTTGAGAATGTCAAAATACTTTGCATTGGCAATGTCAGAAAAATGTATTTTGCACGGATATTTACCAGAACTTTCTATTTCTTGAGAAACTTTGGCTATTCAAGTTATTGCTTCTGAGGAAAGCAGACAGTCAGTGACCACTGTTTCTCAGGGTCAAAGAGTCTGAGCTACTGCTGCCTGCTTAGCAGCAGCCTGAGTAGTATCTACAAGTAAGGGAACAGGGCAATGTTTTTCTCTCTCTTTTGTTATACCAGTCCTTGTAGCCCTGCATCAGTGAGTACAAAGTACCTACTGGCCATGACATCATGCCACAGAAAACAGACTAATGAGGCAAAGGAAGCGAGGTTCACTTTTCTGCAGGGAGGCTGGCTCCAATCACCTGGTTGTAGTTAAAACAGATCACACTGAGCTGTTCTGCTTTGTAAGAGATGAATTTCATTCTCTGTTACTGGATGTTTATCTGATATCTTGTAAAAACTGTTGTCCCTTTCTCCTGCCTTTAGATCTTTTGCTTTTCTGAAATGCTAAATCTCCAACTGTGACCCTTCAGCAAAACCAGTTCACTTCATCAAATGAATCCTGTGACTTTGATTATGTAGGAGCTTACATTAAAGGGGTCCAAAGTAAAGCAGACAAGGAAATGTCTTAGTGATTAGCAGCAGTGCATTGAGAAACAAAAGGAAATGGATGGCAGAGATAAGGAAAATAAAATAGCCACAATTTTTTAATAAGGGGAATGGAATTTCCCCTGAGGGTCTGTGTTATACTGCTTTTTAGTAAAACACAAGCAAAACTCATAGTAACAGAACTGAAATACAAAACATTGCCAAATTTGACCAGCACAATGAAATTGCTAATAGTCAGAAAATGCTGACATGAAGGCATTAACACCACATTTTAAGCTCTAGATAATAGTGCTTCCAACAAAGAGTTGGATATTATGGATTTAACATAAAACTGAAAATGCCCTGCCCATTGCTGCTATGACATGTTCTACAACAGCAATATATTTTGCCATCTGCTTTGATATTTTAGTTGTGGAGTTCAATTATGGCACAAACATTCTGATTTTTTCTGGTTTGTCTACACTATATTTTGCAGTTTTAAAGAACAAAATTGTCCATGAATTGCAGGAATGAGGCTAGTTTTATCTTCCATGGGACTGTTACTTAGTACCACTGTGCAGAACAAGGTCAGGATGTTTACAAAGGGATCTGGTTAGCATGTGATACTAGCACAGACTGTATAGAACAGTGCAAAAAATCATTCAGGCTTTCTGAAAATCTCACCTGTAAATTCTATTTACTGTTTTCCATATGGATTTTCTTGTAGCCTAAAATTAAGCAATTTATAGAATGAGGCTGATGCTTGGGATTTTGATTACTTTTCTGGTTTGGACATTTTTATAGGAGAAGCATGTTTGATTGTTATTCCATTTGCAAACTCCTTCATGAAAATGATCTGAACAGCCATCACAGAGCTTCTGTCTTATGTGAAATCCAGTAAAGCTTTACAGCAATGCTGCTGCTGAGTAGAGTTTCTTTGTTGTAATTAAAGGTTAGAGCAGATCCCAGGTCATGTACATCTCGTGGTTATTTTTTTAATTCTTTCAACCACTAACAGTACAAACCCCTCTAAAAGGTTGTCTTACTGCTAACTTTTCAATATCATCTATTAGTGTTGCCAAAAGGACTGATTATACTTTTAACAGTGACAGAAATCTATTTTACTGCTCTTTCACCATTTGAAAGATGCTAAGGGGAATTTGTTCAAAGTTTCCACAAAGGTTACTTCTCTAGCTGAGACCAGCATGGATGACATCAGCCCAGTTAAAAAAAGATCAGTATGTAGAAAGAAGGAGTTCAGGACAAAAAGTGTCCTGTGGCCTTGAGGGAGAAATGAATCTGGCACAAATCTGAAGTAATTTCACTGAGATGGTTTGCAGCAGCCCTAGTTGCACTAGCCCAGAAGGTTTCAGCTGGAAGGAGCCAGTATATGGTCCAGCCAAGTGGGAATCAGCACCTGGGGCAGGAGAGTGGGATGGGATGCAGGCAGACAGGGGTGATGCTCCTTGCAGAAACAGAAATGTCATGAGCAAACAGACTGGGTGTCCTGGGAAACTGTGAAAGGATGCATAGACACCAGGCCAGAAGAGTCCATTAGATCATCTTTTCCTCATTGAAGGCCAAATGTGTTTTTAAAATACCTTTTGAGAACCACATGGTGGCACAACCCTTACTATTAGTAAGTCTGTGTTTTCAGTAAGGCACTGATACCCAGGAAAAAAGGGACAGGTTCAATTTCAAGGCTCTTGTAGTAAAACCACACTCACCCATTATCTAATAACCTTGGAAATCCAATTACAATGTCTCAGATCTAAAACATGATGGATACTTCCCACTGCCATGCAAGTTAGAAAAAACCACTGAACTGTGGGGCCCTTAAGACTTCCCTCATTCCAGCTGTTAGATGTCCAGAATGGCCTTCCCTTGTGCCCTCTTCCCCCTGCCAGCCCCCTCATTCCTCTTAGGAATTCATGGGACCCTGTCAGCATCAGCAGAACTGCCCATCTCTCTCTTTCCCTGTGGATGGTGAGTAGAAGAATGATGGAGAACAGCAACAAGCAAAGTGACAGGATGGTCCCCATGAAATGGCACTCAGTCCTGCTTCATGGAGACAGGATATGCAGCAGGTTCTGGGGATGGGGCAATAAGCTGTGGACTAGAGCTGATGATGGCAAGTTGTCTCATCCAGAGAAGCATGGCAAGTGTTGCAAAGCCGATCCAGGGCAGGGTAAAATCTGATCCTGATCCAGCCTGAGGGGGAGTGAGTTGCCAGTGCTGAACCCCAGCTGCAGGATTTCACCCACATCTGCTTTGCCAGAGCCTCAGGAGCTGCCTTCCACCATTTCAGACCCAGGAAAGCATCTGGACTCTGTTGGGACATGTCAAGAGCCTGAGAAGCCACCATGTCTTCTACTTGTTTATTCTGGTTGTTAATCTTCTTTCACTGATTAAAAGTTTATAACTCACTTCTCAGTTGAATTTGCCTGGAGTTAAGTCCCAGCTATCAGTTCTTGTTATGCTTTTCCCCCTTGGATTAAAGAGCTCTGCTGTGCTTAGAATTTCTGCCCATGATGGTATTTATGCTTTGTAATCACATCATCCCTTGATCTTTTGATCAGGCCACCAGGCTGAGCTCCTCAGTCCCAGAGAGATATCTCAGAGATAGCAGTGTTAAACAGAAACACTAATTTTGTACAAGACTGGCTCCACACACTACTGAGTGCACAGAACCAGGTTCCCCTGTTTAACATTACTGACACAGTAGCACAGGCCATGAATATGGTTGATGGTTTGGAGATAAAATTGTTTGAAAGGATTAAAAACACTCCCCAATCTCTGTAAAAATATTTTTTTTTTCAGTGAAGATGGTCAAACTTCAGAACTTTGTGACTTCTCAAAATTTCCCTCCTTGTGAATTGAAAGGTGTTTCTTTCCTCTTCACTTCTGCTTTAGTCACCATTCTTCATCCTTCTGCAAACACAACAATATTTACTGTCTTATCCTGGTTTAGATTAAATTACACTGAAGCTGCCAGCTTCTCCCTCAGGATCTGTGTATAAACAATTGTGTTTCTTTATGTAAGCCTCGGGATCAGTAGCTGTAACAGCAGGACTCCAGCAGGCAGGGAGCACAGCCTGGAGACAACCTGCTCCATGGCTGATGGCAAGTACCTGTCCCTAGCCTGCACATGTAGGGGAAGAGTGATGGTGGGTGTGTGTCTGGGTGTGTAAAAGAGGGATGCAGGGAGCCCAGAAGTAGATGCAGAAGAGAGGCAGGCTGGCAGCTGGCATACCAGACCACACAGGGCAGCTTTGACAGAAGGAACAATTTGGGAGGGCACCATAAGAAATTTCATTTTGAATTGGAAGCAAATAATCATCCCTGGTTGCATGAGTCATCCTGTGCCCAATACACTCTCTGTAAGTCTGCAAAGAGATTGCATTGAAGAAATAACTAATTCATCTTCAGTTTCTTCTTCTAATAAATATAATCTGCAGGATTCAAAAATCTGTCTACGTACTCAGGTTGGAAGAAGGCAGTGGCTTTGGCCACTACAGCAAAATAAATAGGGGAGCTGAGTTTGCAGTGGTACCTTTAGCATGGTTGTGTTGGTGCTCTGGGATGTGTCTTGTGTCCCCAGTACAGATGGATGTGACATCCCTGCTTTGTTCATTGGAGTTGGGGATATGGGGCTGCATATCATCAAGGAGATCATGGAGCAGAGGACCAGCTCTCCTCTCTCACCTCGTTGATGTCATACCAACTCTTTTAAGTCCCTGTAACAAATATAGAGATAATTTGGTCTCAAACAGCTTTTCAGAAAATGACAGCAATGCTCCAAGTTCCACTGGAGGGCTGGCTGGGTGGACACACAGCTGGGTTTTGGGGTGGTACATAATACTGACTCCAGCTGCCCCATCTGCCTTTCTCCCAGCCCTGTGCATGCAGGGGGATCATTCAGCAGCTTTGGTCACACACAGCCCTGCTCTTGGTGCTCAGCCATGTCCTGATACTTGCAAAATCTCATGGCCCACAAACCACTCATAAGCCAAGTGACTGTCCCTATTCTAGCAGCAGCTTCCTGAGTGCTGACTGATTCCCTGGTATCACTTACCTCTCTTGCAGCAGAAAATAGTGATTGCAGCATCAATTAATTCATTTATTTTGCTGCCTTTTTTTTTCTGTGAGAATGAGTGAATTCATTTTTTTAAGGTAAGGTAGTGCAAAGATAGTCAGTGTTATTGCATAGCAGCAGTAACTGAAAAGTGTCCCAGAAGAGCCCTTTCTTTCTCTCTCTCTTCTTTGTGAGTGGAAAAAATGTTAAAAAAAATCTCCTGATTTACTTGTAGGCTGAGATTTCTGCCAAGTGAATATTTATGTCCAGCTTGAAAGATGGGGAGTATAATGGAAGTGTTGAAATTTTCTCAAGCAATCTCGAGTTGTTTGATGACATACCCTGCAAGGTCAGTCCTGTTTGCTGTTAAAATCAATGGTAAAGCTTCCTTTAAATTCATGGGGAAACAGGATCTGGCCCTTTATTTAATTTGTTTTTATCTTGGTAGGAGGTTTCTTGTTCCTCCAAAATGTGCCTATATATGATCTCATGATCCCTGTTGTCCACGTGTGCTGGCGAGGTCCTCAAGCAGTTACAGTTCTCAGACATGACAGTGTGCCAGCTTACCTGCAGTCCTCGTGTCACCAGAGGGGCTGCAAGTTGGGGGTTAGTGTTTTTTTCATAAAGATTATCAAATTTCCCCTGCAAATAGCACCTTGTAGAAATAAATGGAAAATTTGCTTTCATCAAGAAAACAAAGAAAACATTCTTTATGCCTTTCTTGGGATTTCAGATGGATATGGTTGAAAGCAAGTTCCTTACTTGGTTTCCAAGTAAAAGTTGAACAGGACCCCTAGATTTTTGCCTTAAGTGAAGAGACAGACTGTCTGTCACACCTTACACAAGGCGGTTGCCCTGTGTCCTCAGAGCTATGCTATGAGTCAACTACATATTTTTCTGAGGAAGTTACCAGAGCTCCTATGGGACGTGATCCATCACATCTAGAAGTCAACATAGTTCCCTTGTGTTTCAATACTTGCTCCAGGACTCCAGCTATCATTCAACTATTTGAGATATACACCAACTCCCGAAAACACACAAAATGTGCAGCTAAATCACAGATTAAAATTCCAGGTACTGTATAGAAAATGTCCGGATTTTTCTTAGAACAGGAACAAATAGAATCTTCCAAAGACTAAAGTATGTTTTCTGTTAGGAACTGGCAAATCTATCTGAAAGAAAAGGTTTTGGTGAAGTGAGGATCATCACACATTTAAAATGTCTGTTCATGGCATATCTCTAGACTAGGCTTGGATTTCAAAGCCTGGCAGCATTAGAAGGTAAGGTTTTGATTCAGACCCTATCTACTGACAACAAATAGGTTGCTCTGATTTTTTTTTTCTCTTTTCTCCTTTTAAACACAAGAACAGCGACCGCAGCATAATAAAAAAATACTCCTTTGTAATTTTGTACTTTCCCAAGCGTTCAAAGAAAATGACAGAGCCAATGCTCATCTGCCGTGACAGCCACTTCCACCAGTTTCTTTTTAACCCTCTCTGTCCCTGTCTTGAGTCCTCCCAGCTGCAAGTTGCTGCCATTCCCACACCACACATCTCCTTCCATGGCACTGTGGGCTTTCCACAGTGGAGAAACATTTTGTGTGTGTGCAGCACTTTGAAATTCTGCAGGGACAGCTTACACCAAGTGGATTTTACCTAGCAAGATTCTGGGCTGTGGTTTGCCATGTTTTTATTACAAAAAAAAAAAAAGCTTTCAGATTTGCATCTGTTTTTGAGGTCTTCCCTTTTTCAATTTCTTTGAAAATTCCGGATAAATCAGCTGTGTCCAAGCGTATTGCTATCTACTCAGCTCCTGACCCTCACCCCCTTGTCCCATTCAAACATGCACAAAAGAGACCCTGGGGAAAATCTTTTGAAACTGGAACCTAAATTACATGTGAAAATGGAAAGGCAAGTTTGGTTAAAAAAAAAAAAAAAGCTATATTGTTAAAGTTATTTTAGACCTTGTGGAATGCACTGAGTTTGCAAACACTAACTAAGTAGCACTGTGCTGTGAGGGGGAAGCTCTCCCCTTGCAAGAGAGGGGAGGCAGCCCCTGTCAGGACAGCAGAGCTGGGACTTTCTCACAGGTCATATCCTTCCACCCACTCAGTCAGGTCTCATCCCTTGCAGTGCATTGTCCAGCCATTCCTGAGGACAGAAGAGCAGAGACTTTTCAGGTACTAGGCTGATATAATTCATATGCAATACAAGCAGGCTCTGGTTTTTGTAGGGTCATTCCCAAAGAGGGACCTTCTGTCAGTAGCCCTGGAGAAGGACATGCAGACCCTCCAACACTTACAGCAGTCATTGTCCCTTAATGCCACTTGAGATCTCTCTAAGTTCTGGCCAGGAACAATGAATTGAAATGGTAGGTCCTACCACTGCAAGGATCCCTGCTTTGCTGGGACATCACAGCTGAGCACAGCGTGCATGCTGAGTGTGCAGAGGACCATGTAATGCTCACCACAGGAGGGGCCCTGAGCCTGCTGGCTGCATATGCTGCACAAATTACTTACCTCACCTCTGCACAGGAACCAGGCTGCGGTTACAGTGAGTCAGTCTCCACAGCAGCCCCCCACAGGAAGCAAAAACCATCTGATGAGTCCAACTGCAATAGTGGGGAAGCAGGGGGGCATGAGAAGGCAGAATCTTGTCCCTCAGTTTGGAACATATTCAGGTTTTAGTGGTTAACACCATTATTTTTACACAAAGTGCCTTGGGACTTCAGACAACCACATGTCTATATGATCATTGGAATTGTCTTCTGCCCCCACTTCTGTTTGCTCAGCCTGTTCATTACTCTGCCTTCACAGGCTTCCTATGTTACAGTGGCCCAGAATCACAGGGATGGTTCAGGGCTGAACCAAGCAAGTCCTGTTATCTAGATTCATCAGGATATTACACTGATTAATGGTCTCAAAGTTTGGGGAAGAATTGCTATCATGCAAGGTGCTTTCAGCTAAGATAAGAAACTGCAAAAAGTTTGGGAAGGAGCTCTTTGAAGAACTTTGAAACACAGAGAGAAATCTGCAAGGGCTAGCCTGCAAGCTGATGTGCTGTTTACTGGACATTTATTTTTCACCTGAGATGTTTTTCTGTAACACTTTTTCTCTGTGCCTTCCTCCGTAGTCTCTCATGTGAAACGGTTTGCAGAGACTGAAGCAGTGGAAGTTTGTCTCTCCATTCCCACCCACCTGCAAAGTCCTCCAGTTGTGGTTTCTACTCTCCAGAGCGGCTGTGGTTTGGCTGTGCTGCCTTTGGGCAAAGGGCAGCCATGCCCCTTCAGAAACACATATGAGCCCTGCCAAATAAATCATCCTCAAAGCCCCTCATTCCTTCCTTATGGGTTTCTTGCAATTCTTTTGACACAGATAATGTCTTCAGTTATGTTATTCAACAGCAGATCTGCAGGGAGAGAAGCACAGCCCTGTGAGCTTGCTTGAGGGCATGACACCATCCTGGAGCAGAATTTGCTGCTGGGTGCAGTAAGGACAGTAAGGGCCGAGCAATTGAGGAGCAGCAGGCATTGGTGTGGGGCTGGATGCTGCTCATTCTCCCCACTGCCAGGCTGCCATCAGCTTCATGTGCTTGAATCCTGCCAGACAGGCACCCTCATCTGCTTCTGCATGGCCAATAACAAACATGGATGATTGTTTTCCCTGCAAATGCTTGTGTGCCTGCCTCTGTAATCACACACGAGAGAGAGATGGAAGGAGAGGGAAAAATAGGAGGCAGACCTCCCTATGCTTATGATATTTTAAACCCTTCCTGCTTGCCCTCCTGGGGGAAAGAGATTTAAAAAAAAAAGAAAAAAAAGAAGTATGATTAAGGAGATTTCTGTCTATCCAGAGAAGGAGTGTTTGGTCTGATCAAGCATGGGAAGTCCATTCCCATTGGGTTTTCCATTGGGTTTTCTCCTATAGCAGAATGTCTGCTGGTCAGACACAACAAAACCCTTCCCAAGCCTGCCTCAGAGCTCCATACTGATGGCCAATACCTGGATCTGCCTGTACAGCCCTGAGTGACCACTTTCCCAATTACTAACTCCACCACCAACGGGATGCATTTATCTCACCCAGCCCCATATCACAACCCAGATAAATAAGGATTGCTTATCTTTCACCCACAGCCAAAACACGCAGAAATCCCTGGTGTCTCTAATATCCCAGGAGAGGAAAGGATGGATATGGGGCAAGGGAAAGGAGCTGGCCTAAAGGTTCAGGATGAAACCCCTGGAGAATATTTGTGGGCAGTGATGCTTTGGTGCCTGGGAAAAATATCTCTGGCAATGGCCATGATGTCTCACTCCCCAGCCTCAGGAGTCGGTGGGGCTACCCAGACCCTGCACAGAGCAAAAGAGGAACTGGACCCCTCAACCCCATCTTCCTGTGGGCACAGACATTGAGTTGCCCAGGTTGGACCCTGCATGCCCCCTCAGCTCCATTTTGGCCAGGGAGTGAATTTAGGAGGAGCAGGAGGGCTGAGTCATCTGTCTCCACTTGTGGGGCTAACTCTGGAGGAGCAGTGCTGTGGTACCCCTGAAAGCATCCCGCAGCAGTTTTCCAAGGGGTTGTGGCCATCAGTGCACCACAACTGGCTGCTGAACTGGAAGATGCCGCAGTTGGCACTGCTGTTTGCTGTAATGTTCCGAGCTGTCTTGTTGTAAGTGCTCTCTTAAAAGGCCATGCAGAGCCCTGGACAGGTGCAGAAGGCACTCAGAATGTGCCACAACTGTCATCCACAGGGACAACAGTAGCCTGGAAGGAGAGGTTGAGGGCAGACAGGGGACTGAAGCTCAGAGTTGCTGAGGCTGTAGTCCCTGTAGCCTTCCAGCCTCTCTTCCTGCAGCACGTGACCCAGCTCACACAGACTGAACACCTTTGGCCAGCAGCAGCAGCAGGGAAGAACCTATTCCTGCTGGTCTTCACGCACTGGGATCCCCAGGGCAAAAGGTAAAAACAAGCTGTAAAGGCAGTAGAGCAGAGTTAGACACCCAGGGCCAGCTCCCCAGCAGGCAGTGACAGGGCTGGCTCTGGTGACCCCGGGCTGCTCCCGCCGGCTGTCGGGGTGTGCACAGAGACACACACGTACACGGTGTCTGTGCTGGACAGCCCGGGCCACAAACAGGTTTTATCACTGCAGACGTGGAGAATACAGAGCTTCAGGCACTGCCATTTGGCAGCTTTCTGATGTCAGTGGTAAGAGTTCAGGGGTCCCATGGGAACAGGAAAGCTGACAGCTGGGACCCACTAAGGGAAGGGCTGCATGTTTTAGCTGCTCAGACATCTTGGCCTCTTACCCTGGTGTTGGTAGCCTTTAGCAAAAGTCATGATGTGCACTGACCTTATCGCTGTTGGGAAGACATTCCCAAACTCACTAACCCTTAGCCCTGCTTTGCACCCTTCACCTTTTACACAATCACCTGCACGCACATCCTACAAGCCCAGGGGGATTGTCTGAGAGAAGGCTTCAAATCTGCACTTTAGCAAACAGAATTAAAATCCTTTCCTTGGAATTATTCCTCTGTCATCCCTCTTTTCTTCCTTTCCTCCTTCCTCTTTTACCACATCTGCCATGTGGCTGCTCTTGGCCATGAGGTGCAGGGCAGTCCCACAGCTCTAGCAGGATCTGCCCAGGTGTCCCTGCACCCAAAGCCACTTTCAGTCCTGCAGAGCAGTGTGAAGCCGAGGAGTCAGAGACAAGGGGTACCTCCAGGGCTGCCTCTGGCAATTATCCTCTGTGGGCAAGGGCAGTAGGGGCTGCTTAATAAAAAAGCCGTGTATACCAAGAAAGATCAATGCCTCCAGCAGTGGAGCTCAGCACCAGACCTGGGGTGGGCACCCCAGAAAGGTGTTACCTGGCAACTGCTCACCCTTCAAGAATCCTGCTGCCCTGTCACCAAGGGATGAAGCTCTGCGAGTCCTGCCCCACACCATGGGAACCAGCACAGCCAGGGAGCACTGCAGCTGTGGTTCTGCTTTTCAGGGACAGCCCTTTGTGGCTCATTTTCTCTATCACCTGAAAAATAGTCCTGCAAGTGGGTCTACCAGCAGGGGTATATTTTGTATTTTAAGCTCATATTTCAGGATATTTGCACAGAGAAATACCACTTTCTCACTGAGAATAATAGCAGAACAGTTTCCAGTGCCTCTAGTCAGACAGAGATGGGATCCCATAGACAAAACTCAAATAAATTTGTTTTAATTTCTATAAATAAGTGTCAAACTGAGAATTATCACACAGATAATTGAAGAGTAAAGGCAAGAGACTTATTACACATTGGTAGTGGATTAGATGTTGTAAAGACAGTTATCAAGAGTGTCTTCCAGTTAAGGCAATAAAAAGAAATACGAATATGCACATTTTCCTCAGGTTTGTGGCAAGACCCTAAAGAGGCTTCCTGTACACCCCGGAGTGGTCATTGCTTGGTACTGATGTGTCGGCATCTCCAGCTGAGTCACTTCTGCCCCTATGGCCAGTACCACTACAGAGCTGAACTGGGGCCTGGGCACACAGCATGGTGGAGGTGTTTATTTACTCCTGTTTTACCATGCTGCTATATCTTTGGTTTTGGTCATGAATACTGACAAACTCAGTGAAAATTAGAAAATCCCCTAGAATAGGAGCAGCAAAAGGAACCTCCTTTTTATGGAACCATTTGCTTTAATGTAAACTCTAAATATAATAACAAGGCTCCATGATGACATTATTTTCTCATCTTCTTGATCTCAAAGTATTTTTTAACAAGCAAAACGAGGTTTCAAAAGTATCCGTGATATCTCATCTGGATTAAATATTAATCATGCCAAAGTAATAAATACAGAAATCCTGCCTAGTTATTCAGACATGCAAATCCCTAATTGTGTGGGAAGCTGCTCAGATGGGTTTTAGTTTCAGCAGGAGATAAAATGCCACAGAGCCAGTACAGTATCTGTGTCACTACAAGATTTACAGCCTGATTCCCTGCCTGGAAACAAAGGAACAAATAGCTGTATGTCATGCACTGAACTGAAACATTGTGGATTATATTATTACTCGAGTTTCTACAGGACTTCTCAGTGGGGGAAAAAAAATTCTATTAACTCTCTTTTACGACTACCAGCAGGGCAACGTGAAGAGAATAATCTCCTCCATTTATAAAGTCTGGGGGCCTTAAAACGTGAATAGCAGGCCAGGAGCTTTGTCACAAGGTCTGGCTGTTTCCTTTTCTTCATAAAATTCCTATCTCCATTAATCTGTGTTTATTTTCCTTCTGCTTTTTAATTTGCTTAATGGACTTCAGTTGAAGTCTCTCCTAGAAGTCAGAGGAAAGTAAACCCTGATAAATCCTTTGGGACTTAATAGTCACAGTTAAGCACTTCTTTGGATTATTTTGTCTGACTTTCATCTTTGCTGCTGCAGAAATGTCGGCTGCCTAGTACCGCAGCCCTAACCCCATGACTTAAGAGCCTGGGAAAGAACTGACAAAAGATATCCCTCTTTCTTTCTTCTTCTGTAGCATGGAAAAACTAGATTTAAACTCGTGAAAGGCAACTAGGCATTTGCTCCATGCAGAAAACATATCAGAGGCTCAGTAAGCTGCCAGTCTCTGCTAGTGTCTCCCATCCCCAGGCTTCAGTTTCCAGGGGTTGAAGGAGGAAGATCCAGCTGAACAGGAGCTGCTGTGCACTGTACTGAACCCAGGCTGAGTGCTGGGGAGCACAGCCTGGTCTGGCACCTCCAGCCTCAGATTCCTGAAGCCAGGAACTGTCACTGTACTGGAGGTACCAGCTGCTCTTCCATCATGCAGCCTGGCAACATCTCACCTCAGCTCCCAACATAGATGGGAGAAGGAGGGTGTTTCAGATCCCAAGCCTCATGTGGAAACTGTCCTCTGGCAGCCTATAATGGGCATCAGAGACCTCCTGCAGGAGAGTAGACCTGTGACATTTCCTTATTCCCAGTCCTACTGTCATCATCTGCTCAGTAATGTTTCATGTTATTAATCTATTATTATTTTCTTTTCAATGGGTAGGCTTTGAATGACAGCCAACATTGGTATTAGTCTCTAAATACCTTTTTGTTAGGAGTCCAAATTCTATGCATTCTAACTCATGTATTACTTTCTACATAGCAGATTTATTTTTTCACAACATTTATTCCTGCAGGATTCACTGACTCAGAAATTGCACTGTGTAATTAGGTCCCAACTGCCTATTTCTAATCCTGAACAAAGGTTCACTTTATTGTTCATTTCAGCAATTCACTTTTTCGTTTTAGTGCTTCCATGTATGATAATCACAGTGGGGTTGGATCAAGGGTTGGACTTGATGATCTTGGAGGTCTCTTCCAACCCGGTTAATTCTATGATTCTATTCTATGATAGATATAATTAATTAGGTTCTATTCCACCAACCTCTCTATTTTCTTTGTCTAATGATCAGAGGTTTTAAAAAACCCTCCATGGTTTTGCTTGTTGC
>JAWWLV010000088.1:15011766-15026089 GCA_035041135.1 Platyrinchus mystaceus
CACAGTGGGGTTGGATCAAGGGTTGGACTTGATGATCTTGGAGGTCTCTTCCAACCCAGTTAATTCTATGATTCTATTCTATGATAGATATAATTAATTAGGTCCTATTCCACCAACCTCTCTATTTTCTTTGTCTAATGATCAGAGGTTTTAAAAAACCCTCCATGGTTTTGCTTGTTGCTGGAGCAATTTACAAGTCAATCCACAGTGAAACTGAAGCATGAAGCAAAGATAAGCACTAGGAGCTGAGCTCCTCTGACTAACAAAACCTGGTGCAAATGACTAATGGGCCCATTGACTTGTAATTCATATTCTACTTATATTTTGACCCAATCTGATGCTAGAATGAAGGTAATTTTTTACTAAAGAAAATTTCCAGGCTCCTGTTTTTGTTTGACCCACTTGGTAAAGCTGTCACCTGTAAGTGCACAGGCTTCTCTCTCAGAATCAGTGAGTAGGTGGCCATGGAGAAAGTAAGTCTGGACATTTTTATGAAACACATCATCCTATGCCAAAAGAAAAGCTGAACCACTGGCAGGCCCCATATCACAGTATATCAAGTCCTGACTACTTTATCTTGGATCTGGTTTTGTTTCTTTGGTTTAGAAGGGCTCAGCCCCCATCATGCTAACTATATATCTCAGCAATCCCTTCATTACAACACATCTTATCTGAGTGTCCTTCTGGTTACCCAGTGGTCAACCACAGCACTGCTTCAGCTTGCTGCTTTGTAGCATCCTCTGTCAGCAGTAATGAGAGATGAGGGGCTGGAAGTCAGCATGACAAGGGTGTGTAATTATACAATTCCAGGGTACGAAGGCCTTCTTTAAAAGAGGGATCCAACACTTAAGGATACTGGCAAATGGACTGCAGTAGCCTCCCAAGGAAATGTGCTCTTTGGAACAGCTGAAGGCTTTGTCAGACTGTGGGGCCTGCCACCTTCACTACACTGAGCAGATAAACCTTGGTGTGCTTGAAACCAGGCAACTCAGGGCATAGGAGAGCATAAAACCCCACCAAATGCAAAACCTGCGCAAGAAGCTGGGTAACTATGCCAGTGGTTTGCTCTACAGAGGATGGTGCTGCCAGTGTGCTTGCTGGTGACATCCAGGCACAGCAGGGATTAGAGGGGACTGAGGAGCCAGTTGCACAAGCTGATGTGTCTCCTGATATTGGCTGGAGACAAATGACCAGGAACTCCCAGTGGTGGAACAAAGGCAAAGATCCTGTTTCTGCTTCTGTGAAACACCAAGCAAGGAAAAGCTGCGGCTTGGCCAAGATGACAAAGAGAGACTGGACCCTGCTCAGATGAGCCACTTTCCATTTGTGGACAGGAGCTCTTGTGGCTTATTAGTCTGGCTCACTGATCCATGCTCTGATGTCTGGGATCCTGCTCACGAAATTATCGCATCTAGTCAGAGTCAAAGCTGCTTTGTGGGAACCATGAGTTTCCTGTCTTCTTTGCATTTGTGAAGAAAGACTTTGTCATGTTCCCAGGGTAGAAGTCACAATTTGCATTAGGAAAATATAAACAAAATGAAAAGATCAGCCCCATGACAGAGCCCACACAACAACAGATTCAGGAAAGTACTAACTAAATGCTTCACAGTAGGCAGATTTTGATTTGTAAGCCTTTTTGGTTTCAAAATACAGTGTTGTCTCTCTTTCATCTCCAAAACCCAGTCAATACAGAACAGAAACATAGCTTTTGGCAGTCTTCATTTTTCAACTAAACTTGTTTGTGTTCTTTCTTAGAGCTTGAAGCAGAGCAGTAGCAAATTACATTACTGCTTCTGAGTTTGTGACACACTTGACCATGTTTTTTCAATAAAAATGACACCAGTTAACTTTGCTGGGTCAGTAATGAAGCAGCAAGAAAGATTTTGTTTGGCAAGAAAAAATAGCTAAGAATCCAGAGCTTCTTACAACTAAAGCAAAATAAAGGATTTAGATTAATTATACTATTTATGAACTCTAAGCTCTTCTTTTAATTTCTGTTTTATGATGAAATGTATCACTGTGACCACTTTAGGCAGTCTTTCACACGCTATGGGAATATTTTTCCCAGTGTGCCCAGCAATGGTGGTGTGCAGACACTGTGGAACGGAGCCTGTCCTTGGGGTACTGATGGGAGCCTTTGTGTCTGTCTAACTGAGGAAGAGGTATGTCCCTTTGACATGGACTAGTACCACAACCTGGCACAAAGAGCTCTGTTCAGAGATGGCCAGCTGGATGGAAGGGACAGGAATGGTTTGTCCATTGCTTCTAGGGCCATGTCAGCTTTGTGGAAACATCTCAGCTGTGCAACTTTTCTGAGGACTCAGATGAGTGAGGACTCATCACCATCCTGTTTCCAGCTGAAGGATGAGTCATCTGAATTGGTCCTGAAGATACTGGTTGTGTTCTCTGAGGAAAACCTTGAGGGTAACAAGCAGTCTGTCACTTCTGTGAACAGAAAGCTTATTTCCAATGTGTGTCAGACATCAAGACCCAAATCTTCCTTCTCATAAGCCTGCTTTTCTCTCATCTTCCCATTATTTCAGTCTCATGACAAGAGCATCTCTAACTGTGTCAGCATGCTTAGAAACACATAGTAGCAGTTCTTGCTTGCATTGAAGGTGGCTAGGTGGCATTGCAGCACACCTGGCAAGAACAGCAGCCTAAAAACAGGTATTATGTCATGACATTTCCAGTGGGTCCTTGAAGTCAGCCTACATATGTTGAGACCTACTGAAGCGGCAGCTCAGGCTTTGAAGACAGTGCTAACTCAGCCCAAGGCAGGGGGGCTGGTGGGTCCTGTGCTTGCAGGAGCACAGCCCTGTCTGGGCTGGGGGTTTGTGTCCCCATGGGAGTATGGAATCCCCATGGAGATAGTCTCATGCAGCCTGTGCCAAGGTGCAGATGCCATTCCCCCTTTTCCAGGAGAAAAACAAGAAATATGCAGACCTCTGTCAGGTGGGCATGCACCACCAGGCAACGATGACTTTGTGGTTTTAGAAGCTCCACATCAGCTGGAGCAGAGCACAGTCCCCAGGAGCACAGGGGCCAGAGGTTGGCATCAGCAGCTGCACCCTTGTATTTAGGCCAGGGACTCCTGCTTGGCACCACTCTGCACCGGGCCAGCACCAAATCCTTGATGCATTTGCAAGGTACCAGCACACAGGCGGTGCAAAAGGCTTGATTACACCTCTTGCCTAAAAGTGCCTCTTTTCTGGCCTCTCTTTCATGCACTATAAATATTTAGGGGGTGATGTTGGTTTCAGCAGCATATAATGGCAACGGCACTGAACCTTGTTACTTGGAAATGATCTATGTTGACAACCATACTTTGGCTTTGCTTTGAATTTTATTTTCTGTAAATGCCTTGGCATTTTTTCTGCAGTGTCAGGATTTTTTCTAGTCACAACAGTCTGTTTCATCCATGTCCTTATCTCTTAAGAACTATGCTTTAGTTGTGGAAGGATTGTTGGTGCTTGTCTGAACTCAAGTAATTTTGATGTAGAGGTTAAAGGCAGAATTTTGGTTTAGAGCTGAAGGGGATTTTCAGATATAACTTCAGAAAGGAAGTTCATACACAGATGGTTTTAGCTGACAAACTGATATTATTTTATTATTATTATTACTATCATTATTATTTAACTTTCTTCAGTGGAAGTTATTCAATGAAAAACCTTAATATAAGAAGCTAGGAAGATTTTCATATACACAAACAGACATTTGCAGGCAAACACAAAATCTTTATTTTCAATTCAAATTATTTCCTAACACTCAAAATACAGAGAAAAAAATTAGTTATATTATGAAATCTCTGGAATTAGTGACACCCTCACATTTTCAATTGATTAGTGGATCAAGTTTTTCTTAAACAAAGTTTCTTTAAATGCCTTCATGCCTAAGACAATCACTGAATGTGCTTTACTGTGACCGTTCCCAATGCCAAAATTTCACATTCAAGAGAATACTGGAAATGCTATTAACATAGAAGGGTATTTGAGTTTATTTGTGGTTTGGCAATGGAGAAAACAATGTTTTGATTTAACTTTTTTCTATTTATAAGAGAATTTAGTAATTTTGGAGACTGAATGTTTATCTATGTTTACCCATGAACACCACACGAGTTAACTGCATCAAATCTGTTAATACCACATGAGAAGTGGCAGGATGTCCTCCTACAATTTTTTTCCCCAATAGAAAGATGAAGATAAATATTTCTGGAGTTTGTCCAATTCTGAGGATTTGGGAAAAAAAAACCAAAAAACCCCCACCAAAAAAAACAAAACCACAAACAAACAAACAAACAAAACTCCAGAAAGCTAATTTGCAAATAAGGAAACAGATGTCCAAATTGTTGGTTTGTTGTTTTGATTTTTTTTTTCCATTTTCTTTTTCACCCCTATTTTGGTGAGGAAAAATGACACCGAAAAAGATGATCAAAGAAAAGCAGTGCAACAAGCCACATTTTTGGGTCAGCCACAGCCACAGCTTCCCACCCTTCAGTTTATACCAGCTTCGAATCGTCCCTTGGCACTAAGCAAGAAAGAATTTGCATATATCCTCCTATCAACATCTGTAAACATTAAAAGCTTTCTAGGTTACTCAAGGGTTAAAACTGTTCTAGTAAGTGTCCTTAATAAGGAATTCAGACGGTTTCTGTTTGGTTTTAATTATGACAGCCTTTCATATAGGTTGGAGGGGCTCCTGGCTCTGCCCTGTTGAGACATTAAAGGTCCCTTTGTTTAAAAGTTCAGAGCCAGATCTGAAATCGCCTGTAGTTCACCTTTAGGATATAGAAAAGTGCTGAGACATGGCAGGGTTTGATGCCGGTCGCCCCCGCAGTGGGAGCTGCGGCACAGGGTGCTGTCAGCATCGCGCTCCCTGCCGCAGCCTCCCTGCTCCGGCCGCGATGCTATCAGCATTCCTTGCTGGAGCCTGTCTGAGTGATGGCTGATTAATGAACTGGGGCTACAGCTATCTGTGAGAAAGAAGAATTGCCTATTTCACCCATGTCACGGCCCTAATTGGGAAAGTTTGACAGCATCTGGTTTGCTCCATATATAGACACCAGATACACAAAAAGACTTTTTCCAAGATCGCTGTGATTTTCATTGATCTCTCCCCTGCAACACCCCACTCCCCAGGAAGTACAACGACCAACCCTGGAATTTCTTTCTGAGGTACAGAGAAGCCTTCTCCTAATAACTTCTACAAAATTAAGCACAAAACACAAACCTGTTTCACAAGCACTTTGACCTGGAAAGTCTCATGCATTACTTCATCTGGAAAAATAACAATCTTGCAAGAAAATACAGCAGAGATCTCTATTCTGATGACTGGAGAGCCCTTTAATTTCTGCTTTTACTTGAGATGTCCATCACCTTATTAGCTTTCTATTTGCTTAGCTGGTACAAGGAAAAGCTGCACATCATTAGCGAAGATGGACCAGCTTGTGGCTGTAATCCTCTTTGTCCTTCACATGCACCAATGCAGGGTGCTGCTGGACCTTCCATGTTTCTGCTGCAGCCACTATTCTGTAAGCTACAGAGCTTGTCAGTGAGGGAACAAGTCTCCCAAGAAACTTGCCGGATTTGCTGATGTTACTTCCCAATTTCTCTTGGCAACCAATTATTTTCTCATCCATGTTACACTTGGCACACACTTAGCATTTTCCAGATGGTAGACACGGCCTTCGGTTTGCCTGGGAGAAAATATCACTGAATATATAAGGCAGCAGAAGTTCAAATCTGAAATCTGAACACAGCATTAAATCTGTACTGACATTAAATGTCTCTGCCATATGTCACCTGCTGCCAGGTTGAAACATTTGGGGGTACTTTAGCTGTGTAGAAAATAAAATTGTTCATGGTTGCACTCACATAAAGACATAGTAGGCATCTTCCTGGACATTTGGTTCTCTAGAAGGTCTCCTAACTAATAATTCTCATACCAGTGATTTATGAGCTGTAGATGCTGCAAACTGTGCTTGCCTGCAGGGCAGTATTACATCAGTGTGTCAAAAAGACACTGAAAGCTGTGAAGAAGTCTTCAGTGGCTAAAATGTCAACTGGCCTATTCTGCATTGATAGCAAGTCTTATAGGAAATTCAAGATTTCTGCCACATTGGTGAGTCAGGTTATAAGTATGCTGCCTCATCTTCTAATCCTCTGCCAAATCAATAAGTTCTTCTCAAGGATATGATTTTCAACTGCAGTATAGGGACATACCGTGGGAGGCATAATGTAAACTGAGCAGAGCCTTGGCCCTGCAAAACCTCCCTGTTACCCCAGAGCCACCTGCAGAGTGTGGCAGGAGCCCTGCCATTTCTGCAGGCGCTGGGCCAGCCTGACTCCTAGTTCCCAAATTTGCTTCTTCAAAGGAAAATCTGAGTAGGTCATGTACTTTAAGAAAAAATCTGCTTTACTAGGAAACTGTATTTTGGCAAGATGTGCATGTCTGATGAGCTCACCTTGGTGTGCTGTGCCACAGTATCTGAGATTGAATGAAAATCCCTGTCTCTGGCTGTGTGGTTGTTTTATCTTGTTGTCCTTTACTCTAATGGCTGGCAGTTCAAAGGACACCTTTGAACCTCAAGTCTGTACACTCTCAGAACACATGCAATAGGCCAGCTTCTGGGAGTTCCTCATGGACCCAGAGGAAAGCAAGGCACCTGATGTTTACCTCCTTCCAGGTCCTGGCACTGCGATGGACTTACCGAAGTTAAAATAGCATCAATAGTATTTCCAGGTATCGCGAGACACAGCAGCACTCAAGGATCAGGGACCTCTGGGATCAGGGGCAAGGCTGTTTCTTTTCCCATAGCCACACATCTCCAGCTGTTCATTCTCCTGAGGGGCTGCTCCAAGGGGCTTGGTGGCACTGGCTTTCTGATTGCCCTGCATACATTATATTTTTGTAGAATCTGTTTGCAGAGGCCTTATTTCTCTCCCCTGGACCTGTGTTAAGTGCTCCAAGATGTTGGAGAATCAGAAGAGTGCAGTCACAAAAACATCAAACAGAAAGGCAAAAAAAATTCAAGTCCCTTTGTCAGCTCACTTGACTGCAAAATGCTTCCATTTTCCCAACACTCACAACTTTTTTCTATTAATCAACACACTGCTGCATGAAAGGCATAAATAATCTTCAGAGAAGGTGAGGGCATTTCCATGGCCTCAGGAAAGGTAGCTGGACCCAACAGATGAATACTTGCACAGCCTTGGGACCCAGGTGGTGCAAAACTGATGGTGTGGGAACAGCAGCACTCTGGCTGCCTTCAGACCCACAAAGTAAATGTAGCCACTTTCTCAACTGGCAATGATGTGGTAGCTCAGGTATTGTTACCTACAGTGTTCTCACTTCCAGTCATGGTTGTTTCTCATTTGTATAAAGCCTGAATAGGGAAAAGAGGGTTAGACTCAATATTTCCATGAGGAAAGGGGTGAATTTGTCCCTGATTTATACCTTATGCACCTCTGCGCATTGCGTACTGCATAGAACTCAATGGGGCTGAGCTTTTCCAAAGAGGCAAGTTGCAAAATAAAGTTAAACATTTGGATATGTGTAGGAACAACAGCTTCATTACCTACAAGGCAAAGTCAGAGCAACTTGGAAATGCTTTGTGCTGAGCCCAATACTTACTTTGCTTAACTTTGTGTTTGAAGTGTGTGCTAAAGCCCATTCCAGCAATCTTCCCACTCCTTCCCAGCCACCTTCATGAAAACTATTTGGTGGCAGGTTTAATGCAGCCAAAGTGTACACATATCATCTGGGGTGGGCAGCCTGGTTTAGAGATTTCAGTTGTTGGACCTTCTCAGGGGAACTTTTAAGGAATCATATTAACATAGCACATGGAGTCAGATGAGGAGAGTTCAGCCTTCCTTTGACTCCATCTGCCAGATCTTCATAGGCAGTTCGGAAGCGCTCTTCCTAATGGTGCCAGGGGGACAGCTGGAGGAGGCTTCACAGTGTCCACTTTTCAGTCAGATCTCAATGAACCTTTGTGGTTCCATCAATGCCAACGTGAGAACATTTCCTCTGAAGTCATTCATGTAAACAGCCCAGGGACCAACTCAGAGCATTCATCTTTGTTCCACAGGACGGGGACAGTAGCCTCACTGTTGATTTATTTAAAAGAGGAAAAACAACAACAAAAAATGTCGCCAGGAAGTTGCGTGACTATCAGGAAACACTCACCAAAAGAACTGCATTAAGCAGAGTATGCAAAGCCAGCAAACAAATCCACTATGTTAAAAAGTAACACTTTTTATTTGTAGTTCTGACAGCACATTAAACTATCCTGTAGGAGATGTCAACTTAGCTCCAAATCCATTTTTACCTTTCTAAAACATTTTTAAGCATGGAATATTTCTTCAGGACACATCACAGAATATGACTGTAATATATTCATGCTTATGTGTTCCCATTTTGTCATTAACATTCTTTCCACTGTACCATGGCCAGGAATGGGTGCCAGATCCAGGAATTCAGAAATTATTTTTGCGTCATGTGGAAGCTCTGCTAATCGTGTGGTGTTCTCTGATACAGTGGGAAAGTCCAGAGGTGTTAAGATGAAGCACTTTTGTACAAGCCTGTTGTGTCTTCCCATAATATTTGTGCTCCTCCTCGAAACTCTGGCTCCAAAGATTTCCTGTCCTAAAATCTCTTTCTGTCCTTAAATAGGAGAGGTGGGAAAAATGTCTGGTAATGCCAGGAACATGGACATTATTCTGAGCAGGATGGAAAATGGAAAACAAAATTCATCAGCACTCTATTCAGCAAAGAATATGTCTATTCAAGGTCAAGGCTTTATTCTGTGAGTTCCATGCTAGAGTTTTTGGTGGTGGGGAAGTCCCTCCAAATAAGGTACTTTCTGGGAAGGAAAAACCCACACTTTCAAATGAGAATATAGGCAGGGTGAAAATTTTTAACTCTGCTTAGCACTGTCTTGCATTGCCAGCCCCTTGGCTTGGAGCAGAATCCTCTGTCCCACACAGTGCCCAATGCTCCTGTCGGGAGAGCCCTTCTGCAGATACAGGAGAGCCACTGACTCCCACGGCAGAAGGAGACCGGCCCCAGGTCTGAGACACCAGGCACCCTCCTCGCCTTCACTGCCCTCATCAGCCCTGCAGCCTGGTTTGTACAGTGCCCCGGCTCCAACAGTGGGGGACAGCCAGGCTTTGTCCTTGTGCAGCCCAGCTCAGGGCTGGTGACACCAGCCCTCTGTACCAGCCCTAATTGTCTTCCCCCCTGACTATCTGGAGAACTTTTGGATCATATATAAACTCTGCCCCCATAAATCCTACAGAAAAGAAGGGTAGAATTCCCTTTCACCCATCCTCATTTCTTTGTGCTTTACCTCTTCTCTTTAAGAGCTTATTTGGAGTCCAGTTTTGTGAAACATCATATTACACATTTTTTGCACCCAGAAAAGCAAGCATAACCAAAGCATTACTATATCAGGGTCTTTTTGGTGTATATTGCAGCCCCGTGCCCACCCACCACTAATTGACTTGGAGGTGGGATATTGAAACCAAGAACTGGAGGGAGATCCTATTTCAATGTCCGGTACAAGTTAGCATGTCACTGAGCTTCTATAAACACAGGATTCAGCCTAGATTGCATCAGCACAAACCAGTTCAAAATATTCATTTGAGAGCAGAATATTTAATTTCATTAAAAACTGGAACTGTAATTTCACAGCCCTAATTCTTATGAAAAATAAAAGCAGTGAGTCAAGAATGGACTTTTTTGTTTGAAATGAGATGTATCAACAGAAGAAAAATCTTGGTGGCAGAAGTGATAAGACGGTGCACAGTAGCCTAATATTTGAGATATTCACTAAATAGACATATTTTGGTAATGTGTAGGAGAATATTCCCTGTAATTTTGCCATTAATCCAGACATTGCTTATATGCTACTGCTACACATTTGCCCAAAGCCACCTTGCTTTAATACCTAGTTGAAATGTTCTAATTAAACATAATTTCCAAATGGGTTCTGTTATTCATTTTTTGTTTTGGAAATATGCTTTACACACAGTCAGGGCATTTTCTGTGTGAGCATCTCTGTCTCAGGGATGGGGACAGTCACATAGACCACCACAGCATGTCTCATGTATTCCTCCGACAGACCAAAAAAAAATCTTGTTTCTTGCCCTCAGAAACATTTAGCAGTTCCCCTCCCCAGCTCATATTGTCACGGGCTGTTGGGACAGACTGAGGGTAGCTCCCTATGAGCCTGAGCTGTTGAAAAGGGGTCCCTCATTCCTTTTGCTGGGGATGTGACAGTGGTGGTGGCAAAGGTCTAGCAGCAGGCTGCAAAACTTTGTTCAGGTCTCTGTGCCTGGCTACCCAATGCTGAATGGAGGCTCACCGGGGGGGGGATGCATACCATGTCCCCAGCAGTAATTTATTTGGGGGTTGGACTGGATGATCTTTAAAAGTCCCATCCAACACAAACTTTCTATCATTCTATGACAACTCTTCATGTGACTATTCCCTCTTCATCAGCACAAATTCTGGGTTTTTTCTTCTTTTTTTTTTTTTTTCCTAAGAAAATATCTCCAAGCACATGGGAAGACAGCAGTCTGAGACCTGCACTTGCTGTAAAAGAACTGCAGACAAAAAAGTCACAGACTGCCTGTAGAGTGAGCCACACAATTTGGGACCAAATGGACCAATGTGATCATGCTTTTCAGTAAAAGAACTTCTCTAAGCTGTTAAAATAAACCATGTGGCTAAGGTAGTGCTGACAAATCAAGTACTGCAGATTGATCAAAACAACTGTCTAACTTCTATTACTGTTTAATGCTTCCTCAATGCCTGACACTGTAAGATTAGTAGTATTGACTCTCCACCCTGGTAACTCTACTCTCCATCCTCTTGTACTCACTTGGTCACTCTTTACCTTTGGACGGAAGCTCCAGAAGAGAGAGTTCCTCAAAAGGAAATCAAGAAAATCTTACCCTAAATCCCATCTATAACTCATTTAAATCTCTTTAGAGGGATGACTCAGGCTGTGAAGCACTATAGAAGCCTCTTCATCAGAAACACTATAGGAAAATTCCATTCCGTGTTCCTATAGTACTGCCTTTAGTTGCCTGTGAAAGTGACTTTAAAAATTTCATTGTGCCACCACTGATTCTCAGAGCAGCAGAAAGGCTGCCTGGGGTATCTGTGTGTGAATGCTATTGGTTAATACAGGAACTGGTTCATATGGCTGTACAGAGTGGCATAGGGACCTCTCCAGACCTTTCATTCTCTGTCCCTAATCTCTTGCACAGCCTGGCATTTTAAAATACTGTCAATCACAGCAGGATCCAAGTTCTCTAGAAAGCACTCTGGTCCTGGAAGATAGCAGTAGACAGGCCAAGTGAAATCCACCTAGACAGAGGGAAACAAGGAGTTCTAATCCTCTGAGCATCTCCTTAGCAAAGGAGAAAGCAGACTGCTCACTGACACCATACCTTTACTCTTCAGGATCACAACCACTGCCCAAGAACTGCTGCTACCACACATCTGCAGCTTAGAGTGTAATCAGGATTATGTTGACAAGAAAAAGATCCACAAGACTTCCTAACCCACCTGATCATTTTAGGTGTTACAAAGACCAGGCCTTGCTGGCAGAACAGCTTGGGATCAGGACTGAATTGAAGTTGCATGTAGACTAATAGCAAAATGATTACCACTGGTATAAACCTTCTAGAGAGCAAATCACCAGAGCTGCAAGACTGGATGGATGGGATGTAACTGTCCTATCTGGGGGGCAGTCACCATAAGAATGTAACACACCTGGCCCAGGGAAGCCATGGTACAGCAGACTGCAATGTGAGCTGTTGGACATGCTTTACTCCCTGTGCTCCTTTTGCCTCCAGAGACTTCTTTGTATTTCTCTTGCTACTCCTGTGACTGTTCACAATGCACCTGCCTACAGGCTGTGTGTGATGGAAGGAGATGCAACAACACTCAGAATCACAGACTTGTCCTAAATATCACTCCTGGATCCCAACTTATTCCTTAGATTTTGTGACTTTAAAACCAGAAGGGGCTGAAATGCCAGTTCAGACAGTGCACAAGCTGGTCAAAACTGCAGATCACTAATAATTGCCAGAGATTTCACTTCTGAGCTTCCCCTGCCTCTGGGCAGCAACCTTGCAGGATTTCTTCCCCACTCTGTGTCACTCATGATCCACTCTTTCCCTCACCAAGATCTACCACTGACAATGCCTGGCCTAGCACGCAATGATTAGGAGGAGAGATGGGAAATCTGATACTCCCTAGGGCATCACGTCAGAAGGGACCCCATCACTGGGCCCTGTATGGATTCTGCTATAGAAATACAAAACCCCTGGAAATATTACAGGTATTTAAATTATTTATGAACCTAAAAGCTGGATTTCACAGGATTGGCACTGAGGAATGTTCCCACTCTCTCATCCTCACCACTCAGCTGGGAGAAGCCGAGAGCCCCTCAGTTGATTTTCCGAGTCCCATGGAATAGGATGAGGGAGTAATGATGAGACTACCATTTAAAAAGCATACTTTCCATGGACTAACTCTCTTGCTGTTTCTCATTTCAGTGACTATCAGGATGTGTGAAACCAGCCAGCTCTTCCTTGGCACAGCCTCCCTCATGGCCAACAGCAGAGGTGTTCCCACCCAGCCTGGGGAAAGAGGAGAAATCCTGCTGGGAGCTGAAGCTCTTTATTGCCTCCTGTTACCTGTGCGAGGGTAACTACAGGAGCTCCCATGGCTGCCTACCCAGGACCCAGCAGATGGCACTCCTGGATGGTGTTTCTGCTGGATCATGGGCAGCATCTGCCTCCAGCTGCCTCAGCTGCCCCTTCCCAGCTGGCCTCCTGGGGAGAGGGCTGGAGGGCAAGGCCCTGCTGTGCCTGGGCAGGCGGGGTGAGCTCTGCCCTGCCTGTTTCATCTTGAAAACCGGTGCTCAAACTGCCTCAGGTGCAAGGCTGGGAACACTTGCCAGCACCCCTGATGCAGCAGGGCAGTTTTCTGGGGGTTTGTGCTCCTCTGCAAAGGGAAAAAAAATCCAGGGCTTGGCCTCTTTGAAAGCCGTTTCTGGCTTCTCCCAAGAGACTGACTGGGTGAGACAGACTTTACATGAGGAGGTAAACCTGCGGACTGTTGTTTGGGCTCCACAGTAAATACAGCTTACCAGTGGGTCTGCAGGGGTCAGAATCTCACACATCAGAAAATCATGGAATCACAGAACAGTTGAGGTTGGAATGCACCTCTGGAGATCATCCAACTCAGCCACCTGCTCACATAGGGTCAGCTAGAGCACATTGTCTGGGACTGTGTCCAGTTAGGGTTTGAGTATCTCCAAGATTGGAGGACAACCTGCTCCAGTGTTTGACCACACTCACAGTAAACAAGTAAGTTTTTTTCTTATGTTTAAGTGGAGTTTTTTGTATTTTAATTTCTGCCCATTGCCTCTTGTCTTGTGGGCAGTGGGCACTGACAAGAAAAGTCTGTCTCAGACTTCTTTACTGCCCTCATCAGGTATTTACACACATGGATAAAAATCCCCCCTGAGCGTTTGCTGCCACCCCTTTGATAGTTTGTCCATCTTTCTTACGAAACAGCACCAAATTTAACAGACCCAGTAAGGATTCTGCTGTTGAATTGCAACGGCTCTGGGAAGTCAAATTTATTGAATTGTTCAAGAACACAAAAACTGGCTTTTTAGAAGGTTTTCACAGGATCAGCACCATGGAATGTTCCCAGCTTCTATACATGTGGGCAGGGTGCTACCTAGAGAGAATCTCACTAGAAGAAGCATTTTCTTATTATATACCTAACCACGGGGCTGAGATCACAGCAGAGTGCATATCTCAGCACACAGTAGGTGTTTCTTTGTTTTAGGTAGAGACAACCAACACCAGAAATTGGATCAAACTATTCCAAACTTAGAGGAAGAGATTTCAACCCTGGATCTTAGGTTCTTGAAGCTTTGCTGTTGACAGATCCAAAACACTGAAGGCTTTTCTGGAACTGAGGTCGAGGTGTTGTTCAACAGGATGAGACAGTTTGCTCAAGTTTTTGGAAATGTTCCTTATCTTGTTCCATCTTTCTTGGACTTTGCTGCTGTGATAACTAGCTCCTAAGAGCAGGTTAGGTAGGGAATTTCTTCTTCCCTATGTGTTTTCACTTGACAAACATTGGCTTCTCTAGACAGAGGTGTCTGCGTGCCAAGCCATGATATTCTTCCCAGCATGATTTCATAGTGATTGATTTATTTATTTATTTCTATGCTGCATCCTGCTTGCTTGCCAGTGGAAATCTGCCTGGGGTTTTTGTTTCGTGTCTC
>JAWWLV010000088.1:15026189-15066069 GCA_035041135.1 Platyrinchus mystaceus
GAAGCTTTGCTGTTGACAGATCCAAAACACTGAAGGCTTTTCTGGAACTGGGGTCGAGGTGTTGTTCAACAGGATGAGACAGTTTGCTCAAGCTTTTGGAAATGTTCCTTATCTTGTTCCATCTTTCTTGGACTTTGCTGCTGTGATAACTAGCTCCTAAAAGCAGGTTAGGTAGGGAATTTCTTCTTCCCTGTGTGTTTTCACTTGACAAATATTGGCTTCTCTAGACAGAGGTGTCTGCATGCCAAGCCATGATATTCTTCCCAGCATGATTTCATAGTGATTTATTTATTTATTTATTTCTATGCTGCATCCTGCTTGCTTGCCAGTGGAAATCTGCCTGGGGTTTTTGTTTCGTGTCTCTTGCAACGGGATGTGGAAATCTGCTTTCCGAGATTTACCAAAGCATTCCTGGCTAATACTAGGAGAGGATACCAGAATATAACAGCTCCTATACTACATGGGAAGTGCATCTCCCTTGCTGGCTAAAACCTTGTGTTCTTTGGTGGTTCTTTTCTCCTCCTACACCTTCTCCTCCTTCTTCTCCTCCTTCTTTTTTAGAACTGCTGTTAATAATACATTTATTTTCCAGAAGAAGCAAAGGTCTACCTTGCAGCCCTGCCAAGGAGCCTTATCTGCACATTACACCTGAAATGTAGATTCCTTTATAGTCATGGACCAACACTTATCATGCTCAGCTTTATTACTTCCACCCCCTCAAACTCTTTGTCTAACAGAAGTCTTGCAAACCACTTTAATCCCTGCTTCCTACAGAATGGAGATTAGAAGTTTTCCCCAATGTACTGTTTAAAGCTGAGCATTGTGCAAGAGACACCACAAGGCTCTTATTGCAGCTTTTATTGCATCCAGACACAAAACCATGTTCAGATTCTGAAGGCTTTCATATATTTCGTGTTGAAACATAAAGACAGGGTAAGAAAGGGGTCTGATGCAAACCTGACTGGAGTCAATGGAAGTGTTGCTGTTCGATGACTGAAGGGGGACTTCAATCACAAATTGTTTTGTTTCAGCCCATGTTATTTTGGAGTTGATTTTATGGGTTCCTAGATCCTGGCTTTCAGCATTTCATCCAAATCATCTTCTGACAAGGAGCATGAGACCTTCCTGAATATACCCTTTACTTTAGTTAGGTAAGTTTCTTAATGGGAACATCAGCTGTATGTGACCATTTAGCTGAGTTTCAATAATGCTGCTCTGCACTAGAGAAGAAGAAATATGCAGCATTGAGGTTTATAAGAGCTACAGTTTTCTTCCTCATTATGATGTCGTTGGAAAACATTATCACAGAGCTGTTGTTAATGGCAAAAATGCAGAAGATACTAGAGATACAGACTAAAAATATCCTGAAGGTTGCATTAGAGTCATGAAATAATCTTGATTTTTTCCAATAAAAACTTATTGAAAAAACATTAAAAAGTTGTTCCATGCCCATCTCCTGGTAACGTCAGACTGATCAGCAGCCAAACCTATAAAATCCTAAGCAGATTTGTGCAGTAGACACCTGGCCACTTTACAGGAAAGTGCAGGTTGTCATGGGAAAAGTACCTATTTGCCACTCATGTACCAAAGACATCCAGCAGCATATCTGAGCAGAAGAGATGTTAGAATGAAGAGGCTTTGTCCTGGCTGCAGCTGGCCATAAAAATATGCAGATTTTGTTTCATGTTTCTTCCTCCCTTCTCCTGCTGGTGAATACCAGCTGTGGAGGAGTGGCAAGCCAGGTGGTGTGAGGTAGAAGCTCCCTATGGTTAGCAGGAGAGGCTGGAAAAAAAGGATTAGAGATTTGAATGCATATGCCACTTGATAAAGTCAGCATTAAAGTTCCCCTTCTTGTTCTTAGCACGCTCCAACCCAACCGGACACGCAGATTCCCACCCAGAGCTTTCATCTCTCAGGCTGTTCAGACAGACCAAATTCACACTTGCCAGTGAGAACTGTAGCCCTGAGCTCTGCAGGGTAGTGTGGGAGAGAGCAAAGTACATCCATTTCTACAGTCTTTTCCCAGGCCTTGTAAATCCAGTTGTGGTCCTGGGTGTAGTTGTGCATCCAGGCTGCAAATTAAAGCTTCAAAGGAAGATGGTGTGAGCTAGTACCTGTCCAGTCAGGCAACTTGGAAAGCCACAGCACAGAAACATGAGCTGGTATAACAAGTAAGCAGAACTTGGGTTTACCTGAATCATCATCACACCTTACTAATGAAGTTAGGGGCTCAGCTAGAAGCTGAAGGCAAGCTTCTTTGGAAGTCAAGATCCCACAGTCTTAAACTGACTTGGGTATTTTTACTACTTCTTAGAACTTTATATGAGTAAATGCATGGGCAAGATCACTAGCATCTTGGGGCAAGAGTGTATGAAAACACATTGAACTGATTTAATGGAAAGTCAGTAAGAAGCCACAACTGTCAAGGAATGCAGTGGGAGATTCTCGGGGATGGTGTTGTGGTGCCTGAAGTAAGAAGCAAGCAGAATCCAGGTGTTTGAACTGAAGCTCGTGCTCTAGTGAACTCATTGAACTCCTGAATTTTATCTCCAAGTCTCTTAGCTTTTCATCTCATCAAGCAAACAGCAGCAGGAAGAGAAAAGCAGGAGCCCAGGTATCCCAATGCTCCGACAGGCCTCTTGCTTGTTCTCTTTGTCCAGTGACTCCTGTGTCTTCGGCTGTGTCATGCCCACTTTCAGGAGCAGAAGGATGGAAGTGCCCTATAACAGGTTGCTCTGGAGCATGATTATTAGGGTTTTCTTGGGAGGAATGAGAACTCCTTCCGCTCCAGCCTGTGAGGGACCCTACTACACCAACCATAGTAGGTAGTGGTCCTTCCTGTGCAGCCCTGAGACAAGCACTAAATTCCTAAGGGGAAATGTAGAATTTATTGCATCCCTTTGTTGAGCATTTTTGTGATTTATCAGCCTTCCTAGTGAATTTTTCTGGATTAATCTGAAATGGTACCAAGTTTTCCTGTAGGCTGGGAATTATTGTTCAGGGTCTTGCCTTTGTCTCTACTGGGCAGAGATCCACAAAGGTATATGGTGAGTTTTCAGACATCTGTCATCACGTGACACCAGCGGACACTTCTCTATTTTTGGCAGCCTTTGCCAAAAGTGCCTGTTTCTGTTTCCCTGAACTGAGATTAGGCATTTATTTATTTTAGATAACACAAGTTCTTAAATTAGGGACACACAGGGCTGCAAAGCACACAATGTGTTAGGTGATCATAACTTCTGATGGCTGTAACAGTAAATTAAGGTTTCTTAACTCTTTCAGGACAAAGCCTGGATGAAGTCAGACACATGCACATATACAGACAGCCTGCCAAGCTTGAGGCTATAAGACCTTGGGCTAGCAAGATATGTGACCCCTTCCCCACAGCTCTTCAACAGACCAATGAGGGCCACACATTGAAGGTCAAGTCTGGCCCATGATATTGATTAATCACTTTAACATTATGGGAGTCACCCTAAATTTTGACATGAGAAAGAGATGTGAAAACACATTCCCATAAATAGGTCAAGCTGAACATGTCAGCATAGTGAAGAATAGTTCTTGTCTCAGAAAACTGAGCAGTAAGGTGATTTCATGTGCTATGTCTTTTATTTGCAAACAACTGCCCCATAGCTCCTCATGCGCAAGGCATTGTTGAGTGGTTATTTGGTGTGGGCAGACACACAGAAGCAAAAGGAAAGTCTTGACGGCAGCCACAGGCTAGAGGCGTGCACTTCACATCTCCCTGGCACTGTGAAGTGATCCATATGTATAATCCTCATTGCCTCATGCAGCTTCTTGGCAAGGCATGTTTCCTTGGTCTGGACACTATCAGAGCAGCCACACGTTTTCTGACAAGCTGCTTTGCCCCTTCCTGTGCCCCAGCATTTGACATATGTGTCTAGGAGAGATAGGCAGTATGCATTTAATTTGCCTCCTCCATTCTTCTCTTGAAGTCTTGATGCTCCATACGCAGCACTGTTTCTCATTCACAGTCCAGCCTAATAGATGGAGTATAAAACAAAAGAGAAGCAAGCAACTCTCAGACCCCATGCTTACAGTCTGGAAACTGCATTACTTGGATGTGGCCTGGAGTAGCACTAGTGAAAGCTGGTGGATGGGAGATGGTTACCTGCTTGACGAGTCTGATATCACTGCGTGGCATTTTGCAGGATCTGGATATGACACTGAGATACCTGAATGCAAAATCAACTCAGGTCAGTCAAGCCAGAGCTGCTGGCATCAGCCCTGGGGGATGGGAGAGAGGTGGAGGCAGCACCTGGAACCATCATGCTGAATGTTTCATGCTCCATGGTGCTGGAAATCCTACTGCTGTGCCATGGAATAGTGCCTGCCTGTGGAGGCAGCCTGGGCTTGGGTCCCAGTGAATTTGCCCTGCAACAACCAGGTGCACAGAAGTGAAAGGTTTCTGCAGCAATCAAGTTGGCTGGACTAAAGCCAAATCTTTGTCAAGTTGCTCAGGTATCGGGGCATCATGCTTCAGGAGTTCTTCAGTACCAGGGATCCCAGCCCTGTATTTCCCCAGCTGATGGGGAGTTGACTATAAATCAATGCCTATTTAGCATGATTTGGCTTCAAAGCCCTGGGTTAACATTTGCTGACAGCTGTCTGACAAAGTTACTCATTATCCCAAAAGGGGAGGCAGAGGCATTTGCTTAACATCTCCAGGTGAATCAGTGGCAGCCCAAGGATCTTCACTGAGAGGTCCTGGCTTCCCCAAGTAACTCAGTAGACTTCATTCCCTCTCATGCTAATGGGTGCCATGCTCAGAGAGCTTTACCAAACCCCCTCAGTGAGTGTGAGAGAGATGCCTGTGAGGAACCTTTGAAGAGCCTGGTAAAGACAGGGCATGCAGGAAATGCCTGAATGATAGTTTAACTGGCCATACCTCCATGCACGTGAAGTTTGCTGGGATCTCATCATGCACATTATGCCACTAATATCCTTTCAAGAGAAGGCACTTTCCTATCCATTCATGCAGCTACGTGCCTAAAATGCACTTAAGTCAGGTAAAGCAATTTGCTTGTATTTACCTCTAGATCAAAAGCTGTTCTGATATTCAGGTATATTTGAATTACAATTAAACTCACAGCCATAACAGCCCTTTCCACGCCTGTGTTATCACTCTGGTTTTAGGCTAGTGAGTGGGAGGTAGAAGGTGCCTCAAAATATGGGCATTTTTAACAACACAAATGAGTAAGCAGTGAACAGTTTTGGATTGCAGATGTTTGTTTCAGTTCAGTTTAGGGGCAAATATTTAGGCCCTGGTGAGCTTTCCTTAGAAGTCTGAACAACTGCAATTCAGACGTGTGCTGTTCCTAGGCACACACTTCCTATCTCCTCTTCTTCGAAAACAGCAGCTCTGCACTTGTGATAAAAAGTGGTGTCAAATTAATAGTCAGTAATGGCTAAGAGCTGATGAATTTCTCAGATGAAAGGCACCGTCTAATTACAAACGTACGTCATTGTTATTATGAAGTTATCACTTAAAGGACAATTGCCCCTAGAAATTTTCTTTTTTATGTGTTTCTAAGAATTCAGTTCTTGCACCGTGTTAGTGTTTTATTCTCAGGCTATTTGCACACCCACACTGAAAATGCTGTCTGAAAGCTGACTGTGTTTCCATGCATGCCTTAGCCGAAAATGCAGTTTTTGAGCCTAATCTTTGATTTCTTAACAGTGTTTCTGTAAGTTGCAATGCTTATTTGAAGCAGATAACACTTGTGAAAGAAGATGGAAAAGTTCTCAGAAGTAAAAGTTGATCAAGTCCAGCAATGATCTGGTCTGTGCCTCTGTGTATGCCTGGGGGTGGGTATGCAATTACTACAGCGTCAGGCTGCAGCTTGTAAATAAGAACCACAATAACAAGGAAGATATAAAATAAACAGCTCAAGAGATCAAAGAGAAAAGTACTCAATATATCTGAAACAGAATATCAGACACAGCAGTAAATTGGACCAGCCTGGAAACTTACACCACTTCTGTGTCAAGACCACGACTGGAATGACTTCATGGAGTTTAGTGGTGAATCAAGGACGAGTTTGGCATGAGGTGAATTTTTTGTTCTTGGGTAAGTTGTGGCATAATGTTGAAATTATTGTTACTGAAGTATGGTCGCCTCAAATTGCTGAGGCTCCAAGCAGGAGTTGCTGTGAACGGAAACTGCATGCAAAGTTAACAGAGTCTAGTTCAGACAGTGATTGCTTCCACTTGATTAAAGTAAGATAACCATCCTACTGAAAACTGTAACTGAATTTCCACAGCCATTCACTCTCAGAAGGCTTCAATTAGACTACTGTGCATGCCTTCCTCTGCACTGGAAACCACGCTGCTGCTGCCCGAGCTACGCTGGCAATTACATGGGCTCTCATCTCCCTCTGTCACGTGCCTATGGAAGGCGGAAACACTCATCTTCATCTTTCAGATAAGGATATGAACATTTTCAGTTTTGATCAAAATAGCTGTTTCCCTCGGTTTGCTGTTACAGTTTGGTAAAGGTTCAAATAGAGGAGCTGAAAACTATCTGTGTTGTTGGAATAAGCTGTTCTGGCCTGGTGACTTTCCTCCTGCAGGGACCTGATCCTGAGCTGCATGTAGACACACCCCACAGTTTCACTGCTATGTCTTCGGCACAAGTTGTGTACATTGCTGATGCTTTGCCGGGCTGTGTGTGGCGAGTGATGGAACTCGGGGCTTTCTGAGGTCACAGAAATAATCCAAAGACAATAGTATTGATTTTGCTGGGTTCTTAAATGAACAAAAATCTTCAGACCCCGGGGAAAATGTAATGATTCAAAATTATGTAGGGAATATAACCCTGGACTATCCCTATTTCTTTGTAAAGCAACAAACAAACAATACCACTGCATCTCTGAGTTTTGCGATTCATTCTGCTCCTTTGAATCTCTACCAAAACCAGCAATGATAATAAGCCCTTTTTTAAGGTGAAAAGAAAAATCTGTCTCAGTCCTGAGAGCTCACGTATCCGAACCTGGCTGACTTGTGAAAAGATACCAGTGCTGCTGTTCTGCAGTGGTGAAAGGATCTGCAAAGTCTTCAGGATCCCACAGATGCCAGATAGTCCTATTGTTTGACTGATTTACAGGCTGCCTTAAATAACTCAGCTTCCCCTTGCTGATAGTAGAGATCTGCTTTGCTTAATCCCACTGAACAGGAGAGGACTGGTGTCATCTACACTTCTGATGAGCATTTACTTGTGAACTTACTGATAATGCTTCTGAGGAAGTAAATACTGACAAAACAATAGTTCCTCAGCTGTCCCTAGTTATTTAAAACACAAAATAACAGGGTTATGTTACATATTATTGGATCTTAAAAGAAGCAGTATGAGATTTAATTTCTATGGTGTATTTCAGTGACCTTATTATTTCCTAACACTGAAGTGCTTATGTCTCAGCCGTTTCCATTAGTCACAGCTGAATGCCTTGGTGTTATCCTGGTAATGGGCCAGGTCTCAGAGCAGAGGACAGGAGATTATGTGTCTCCAGTGCTAATTCTTGGTCATCCAGTAAAATAGTGGAACAGTGGAAGTAGCAGGTAATGGAGGCCAAAGAGAGGTGCAAAGTATAAATGAGTGATGACAGAAATTCATGTTTCCAAGGTTTTCCTGGCAAAGTAAAGTAATAAGATGCCCTATTACTGAGTTTTGTTCTTTTAATTTTGCTACAAGACACTGATTATGCAAATGCCTCCCAGCTCAAAAGCAGATGGGATTTTGACATGTTTAACAAGAAGAGTTTTTCTTTTCACTATGTTTAGTATTTGCCAATACTGCGAAAGAATTGCAGTGTTGCATGGTTTTTCTTTCAATCTCTTTCATTGCAATCTGTTTTTTTTCTATACTCATTCTGGTATGCCAATAGCCCACCCTATTATGCTCAAAAAAGTGCCATGGCCCTGCATAACAAGATTTTTTAGTCAAAAAATTTACCTTTAAATGTTTGAACATTCAGAGCTATTTTTTTTTCAATAATTCATGAAAAGGCCACTTTTTCTGCAGTTCAGAAAACTATATTCTGCAACTACCCTTAATCTTATTTGTCCTTATCCTGAACTGTATCTTTTTTCCTTCATATAGCTGCCATCTTTTCTCTAGGAAAGGTATTTGTGGAAGAAAAGCCATTGATTTTTATCTTCAGTGCCATCTAAAAAAGATATGCATGGATTTACTCATGTCTGATGTTAAAACAAAACGATAATTTGGAAGCTATATATTCAGAATGTAAATGACTCATCTTTAGGTGAAACTGACCCTAATTAGATCTAGATCAGCCCTCATTTGACAGAGAGAAAGAAAATTCATTTTCTCTGAAATGCAGTAATGGGTAGGAAACTAGCCCCAGAACCTTAAATTAAAAGCAGGTTTTAACATGCTGGCTCCATTCCTGCCTTCAATATCAGCCTCTGCCTGTTTTAGTTAAATAAATGGTAACAAAAGAAGTCAGACTGGGTGACGTTAAATAAAGAGAAATTTAAGAGAGTAATTATAGCACTAAAAGGGGCCAGAGGTGAGGAACTATAAACTTTGTGGAACAAAGTGCAGCATCGCAGTTTCTACAAAATTTTGTTCACTAAAACCTTGTTAGTCCAGGTCATGCAAAGCTGTTTGTTAGTTAAGGTGCCTGTTCGTTAAGGTGCCCAGGGCATAAGCCCTCTCCCAGCATCAGTCTGGCTGTGCTCCTGGTGTGCAACTGTCCTGCACAGGCAAGTGTGAGGGGTGGGAAGGGAGGTGACAGGGGTGAATCCCCAGGTGGTCAGTGGCACTGCTGGCGTGGCATCCCCCTAAGCAGCATCTCATGCTGCTTCTCTGTCTCACTTTTCATTTGACTAACATAGCATGAATAACTTGCTCTTCTTCCCCAAACTGATAGGTGGCTTTGGAGTTTACTGGAGAATGGGCTGTATCTCCACCCACAGGTTTTGAAGGATTTGTGTTAAGGGGGTAACAATGAGGGAACAGCCATCACAGTCAGAGTACTAAAAGAACAGTGCTGACCACTGGCTATTTTATCACTAGAAAAGATATCACTGGAAAATCAATTGCTCTTATAGCATATGGTGGGCAAAGCTCAGAAGATTAGGGGCTTAATTTGTATAAGCACCCAAGAGAGATGCACAGAGGGGAACTGAATTTTTAAAAATCATCTGGGACTGACATGCTTTGAAATGTGATGCCCTTGTTATGAATGAGGCTATTTAGGCATCTGTGCTCTGTCTGTGTGTGTAGTGAGACATAAGAAACATGCTCATGACCAGAATAAGCCCATAACCTGATGTTCTTGGGTAGTTCAGGAGACAAAAAAATCAGTTTAATGTTTTTGTAAACGTTTAGTCACAGGAGGAATTGTATGGAAAGGAAAAAGCTAGTGCATAAGCTGGCTTTTGGGCTGTAGCAGAGTTCTGGTGTGCAGGCATCACTTATTATCACCTTGTGCCTTACAGAGCCCAAGCAAACACATCTTTCATACAACTTTCCTCTGGATATTAAAAAAGCGCATATCCATAATCTGGAGGCAGAGAGTTTTGTATTGGCTAGCACAGTACAGGTGGATTTCCCTGACCTAGCAAGGTCCTTTCAAGGGCCAGTGAAGGCATTTAGAAATTGGGAACTGCACCAAAACGTCATGAAATTTTTAAGATTGCTAACTTTCATATTGTTTGTTGTTGCCTTCTGCTTTCAGACTTTTTCAACTGCAAGGTTGCCAGCTTTCGATAACTTTGAGGGATGGAGAAAACAAATATTCTGAATTAATGACATAAATGCAGGAACTGGGTATTTACCAAAAAACATTTAATACTGAGAGTTGGCACTGCTAACTGAAAGCTACTGAGATCTTCAAGAATATAATGCCTAATTCGGGACTGTCGTGTGTAATATTAAGTTAAATTTTTGCTGCATACTGACATGGTAGAAAGGGGGGGGGAGAGGGGCTAAATGCTCACAATATTGTTGATCAAACTTTCAAAATCAGTTCCTATGAAAACAAAGCACTCTAAGTGACAGTATTTAATTCAGGATTCTTTTCATATGCTAGAGTCTGTAGTACAGATACCTGCCAAGTAAGACATTATCAGTTTGCACTGAGACCCTTGTAGAAAGAAGGATCAAGGTCTCTCACGGGATCTCTTTCCTTGTGTTTTTAAGGTAACTTTTACAAATGCAGAACTTGTTGCATTTTACAGAACTCCTGCTGGTTTCTGGGTCCTTACACCTTTAGCTATCTGGAGTATTTGCATCTTGAAATATTTTTAGCATGTAGAAGGCAGATTTTATGGCCCTAATGACTTGTTGGTGAATTTCAAAGTGCTGTTATCAGCACTGATGCATAGGTCTGGGGAAATGTCCCTTTTCCATCACCCAGTAAAAAAGGAAGGGCAATATGCATTGAATTCTTTGGGAAAAATGAAAACGAAAGTGCTTGTTCTGAGCTGATAAAGTTTCTTTGAAAGCAGAGAAAACTCTGTTCTCCCCAGTAGCATTACCATGGTGAGAACACGTTACCTCATACCTCTAAGATTTCTCAGGAAATCCTGTCTTTTTTCCAGCCCATGCTGATACTTGGAGAGCACCCCTGACAGGAGGCAAAAGGGTACATGTTGTATAAGTGGTTTGGATTTTGTTTTGTTTTGTTTTGTTTTGCTTTGTTTTGTTTTGTTTTGTTTTGGGGAGGTGGGGGGAGGGGGGCTGTGTATTCTTGCAGTTTAAGAGGATTTTCTCAAATTAATTGCATCATTTAAAACCATCCCATGCTCCAGGTCCTACCTTGGCACAGCCAGGCTCATTAATGTGGTTCTAATTTATCCTGCCAACAGATTCTGCTGGAACTACCCACACACTTCACTCTGGACATGTTGTTGAGCACTTTGCCAGATTAAGACTTTTACTGCTCATCTAAAAACTGATTTAATTAAAAATGATCACATTTTTCATATGAGTATTCCAAGAGCATAGAGTACAGGTTGTGCAATGTTTACTTGCAAACAACAAAGAATACAATTATCTTTAACAGTGAAACCAAAATGATTTGAAAGGCAGGACCTTGTGAGTTGAGACGATGATCTAAACAGTCTTTTACAGCAGCTTTCTTACGCTTTTTATGCTTTTATAGTATGCATCTGCTGCAGAGCATGGTATTCTCATACAGGAAAGGACACTTACTAATTAGCAGGAAAAAAAGGCTGGTTTTTAGGTATTAAGAGTCCTCCTCATCCACTTATCCTGAGAAGGGCAACCATATCAAGGTAATCTCATTGTTGTTGCTCTATGTATGTCAGGCTCCTCCGTGACTAATGTGTCCCATATTCTTATCATCCAAATCTTGACATCAGATGGTTTCTTTTAGAGAGGGATGTGATTAAGCATTGCCGCCACAGAGAGCTCAGAGATCAGCTTGCACTCCTTACTTTGACTGAGTTTGTAACCGGCACTCTGAGAATAAAGACTTCATAAGGAGCATGAAAATAGCACCCATATGTAATATGCAATGCCAGATTTTGAGCCTGCAGAAATCCACCTGAGCCCAGGAGAAGGAGTGGACTCTGCATGTCCCTGTGAATCCCAGCATTTTGCTCTGACTTGCAGAGCTGGTGCTGGAGCTGCACTACTGCCATCTGTTTATGGCATGAGTGGCTCAGGCTAGGGGTTAATATGGTCTATACATCACATGGAGATGAGGAAACTGCAAAAGTAACTCACTGAGCTCCAGAGACCAGATTCCCTCATCATGTGTCCCTGGATGAAACCTGGCCTTAGCCAGAACCCTCTAATGTCATGTTTTCCCCACATTTTACCAGTCAAACACAGCAAAAATAAAAATCCACAGCCAATATAGACTCCTTGCTTATAATCAGCCATCTCCTGGGGACCTGCACATCATTGCCACTGCTTCTGAAATTCACAAAAGCTGACCAGTTTTCCCATCCTAACAGACCTGTCTCCTCCAATACCTCTGGTACCTCTGGTGCACTGCTGCTGCTGTGCCCATGTGCATCTGCCCACTGGTATCAAGAAGAGAGGTTGTCTGCAAGTCAACCAGCATGAGGGGATTCATACCTCAACTGGCCCCCAGGCAGCTGCTGCATTTGCAGATGCCTTTCCCTCTAAGGCTTCTCACAATTTTGTTGTCCCATCTCTTCTTTTTGATGTATCTGCAGCTTCTCTGACATGAGTTTTTGATAGAGACCAAGTCCTATTTATCAGTTTTCTGACAGAATGGGTTAACTAGAGTGAAGATTTTTTCGTTACATATAGGACATTTGTCCTAAGGATGGGACTTAAAAAGATTAATGTTTGGTGAATTTAGATCAGGTAAATTATTTACGAAGTACTTTTTATTTTTGGAGAAAGTTCTCTTTCTGACACTTGATATCCCTGAGCAAACAAGATGAAGAACTTTTTGGTTTGATGTTTTAAACAGAACTTGGTTTATTCTTTCAACCAGAAACTTTTTTTCATCCAGGAACTTCAAAAAGAAGCACAAACAGATTTTCGGGAGTTAAATACTCTGAAATAAAGTGTTCCATTAGGTGTTAAATCAAAAGTTTCAGATTGAGTCTCCTTATATTTTATATTTTCTTGCCTTTTTTTTTACAAATTCCAAAAAATTTCCATGTTTGCTTGATCTAAATTTATTTTTTCTTATCAAGCAGATATTGCTGGTTTCTAGCCCAGTATCGGTATATGTCCATGTCCAATTGATCAGTGCTGTTTAAAAAGTAATAGTGTTGTATTGGTCAGTGTCTGCTGCATACTTCATTAATGGCTGTGTTAATTAGACTGTTTCCCACAGAGATGATAACTGAGTGTATTCTATTAAAAAAATACCAGTCAGGCCCACTGACAGTGTGGCCCACTGTTACATGCCACTATATATCGCTGCCGTATCTACTGAATGATTTGTTCTGGATATCTTCTTTTTCTACCAATCTTTTCCGAAGGTCATAAGAAATAAGTTCTTTGGAGTGGTGAGGGGGTGTGATTCCTCAGCAGCTTGAACAAATCTGTTGCTGTAGAGAGAAAGGACAATTTTCTCTGTGCTGTTTTACGGACAGTTTCACTTGAATTGATTGTCTACTTGGCATACATGAATAAGCTTTAAACATCTTCATCAGTGTCTCTTTCTTTTGAAGTGGTATAAAATGTCTCTGTCCCTTTTCTTAGGCAAATGATCTTCCTGAGTTACTTTCAATGTAATTTTTACATAGTGCTTTAGGTATGATAGTTCTCCTGTCTTTCATTACAGTCCCACTTAGAATTAACAGTCATTTTTTTTATCAAATGATGGTATTACCTGTTCTGCCACTTTCCATTTGTTTTTGCTCCCATCCTGTAGTTTGCCTATCCCCACAATGAAGCATGGTACACCCTGAAATGAGACTTTGTATTACCATGGCTTTTCCTCCAAAGCCAGTGTAACAGGTCTGCCCACTCTGCTGCTGAGCAACTAACTGCCTCTCCAAAGAGGTGCATTTGCTTCAGTATTTTTCTCTTCTTCATAATCCTGGTCTTCTCAGGTTTTCCCAGTTGTGTCAGCATGTGTGATCTAGGTGTGACTTGGCACTGCCATATCTATCCCCTTTTTCTTTTGTTTCTTCCCTGACTAATGCTAGATCAGGAGGTCCCACTTCATGCAGGGAGACCTCGGAAGGACTCCAGTCACTCCTGGAGCAGTCAGCCAGCCACACTGCTGTGTAAGACTCAACATGGGGCAAGTTAGCTCTGCATCAGCTACTGAGTACCCCTTGGGCAGTGAGTGTCACAGAGATTTCTGAGTTGAGAATATCTGGGAAGGGTTTGGGGAAGGCATTAAGAAAACAATAAGGTTGAAGCATTGCACAAAGTCAGAAAACACCATGTGGGAGGTATGCATACTCTGAGCTCAGCCCCTCCGCATCCCTGTAATGCCTGACACCCTGTAATTATAAGCTCATAGACATAACTTCTACTCAGAAGTTTCGCTTCAACCATAGATCCACAGAGACAGCATCTCATTTTGGTGTAGCCATCCTTAATTTCTTTGACTTAAACTTCCCAATTGTGTCTTTTGAATTTGGCATTTAATACAATCCATTCTTTTTCTCCATTTCCCAAATAGTCTGTGGAGCCAGACTAATTGCCACTCATCAAGTGCCCATTGTGTGTCTATTTCCCTGTCCCATGGTAACAGACACTTTTATTGTGATTATTCATCTGCTGTTCTTTCATTAATGAAACATTTAGATTTCACTGCCATAAGGCCTCTTCAATAGCCTTATATTATGAATATGCTTTCAAACAGAAACCCGCTCTTTGGAAACCCCTAGCACTGACGCTGGAGGGTCTTTTCGAGCTGCTTGCTTGGCCAGTGACAGTAAGAAATGTCCACTTCAGGGACTGATGATCTCCATTCCCTCTTGACGGGCTAGTTGTCAGTCTACTGCAGCCTACATGCCCCTGAGTAAGGAGCCATAAGGGAAAGGACCATCATTATTTTTTAAGCATGTCTCTTCCTCCCACCATGAACTGTAATATGAGGGTGCCTGGAAAGGTTTCTCACACCTTTGAGGTCTAGCTGAATCCCTCTGCTGGTATGGATTGGCTCTAGCATGTGCCAGACCGTGTGCCATTGCCTGAAATGCCATTAGGTAAGCCAAATATGTTGTATGAGGAGTATGTTTATTAAGGGAAAGCCCATTCTCCTGCATGGAGTCTGGGCTATCAGCACTGCCAAGTCCTGGTCAGGTCCCTGATGAGTCCTCAGGTGAACTGGAAGTCTTACTCTGCATAGAAGGCTGTGTGCAGATCAACTCTCCACGCTCTTTTTCTCAGTCTACCTTTCCCTTTAATTAAGACCAATCCTGTTAATCTAGAAGCTGGGGAAAATTAAGACACGTTTAGCCTTCCATTGAGTAAGTGTATTTATGATCATTCTTCATAGCATAAAATTGCCTTTTCCAGGAATACTGTCTTCTGGACTGCTTGCTTTCTAGAACTGTCTGTCTTTATAGGCCTGGTTTGCGGGATAACTGTGAGATCTTTCCAGGCACAGACGCCACCATATAGCCTGAGTTATGGACTGTGACCCTTTGCCTTGGTTTATTTGAGGTCTTTAGTGACAAAAGAAGAGGAAGAAAAGCTATCCTCGTGCAATGCCTATTTTTATAAATCATACCCCTTAAAGAAAAAATCTGTCTGTGGGAAGATGATGATGGCATTTTTTTAATAGGGTTGGAAGCTGTCCTTCTCCTAATCATCTGAGAAGTCCGAGTAAGTCCTCCACTAAGATCCTCACTGTCTCTTTCCCTCCTTCCATTCTGGTCCCTCTTCCCCTCTTCTTTAATCCCTTAGACTTTTAAAATGTAGCAGATTAAATAGTAGGTTAGATCCCCCTCAGAAGTAAGCTCCTTGTTTCTATTGTCTCTCTTCTTGCAGTCATGGAAAGTGATGTTGGAGTTGTCTTGCAGCCCTGTCACTCACAGACTACACAGCCATAGCACTCAGACCCCGGCAGTCTCTCTGCTGTCTGCCTCTCTGTTCTCATGTTCAAGGTTTTTCTCACACATCATTTTGCCGTGTCCACTTACCAGCTTGATCTTTATTATTGCCTATATCTCTGTGATTGAGCCTTTTTTTCTTGGAAGTCCACACTGTTTTTGTTCACCCCCCACTGCCACCCCTGTACCCTGTGTGTGAGGAGGTGCCTCAGCAAGGGGCACTTTGCAGTTTGAACAGGCACCTCTAGAGCCCAGGATTTCTTAGGTAGGGCAGGATGGCTCTTTGCTGCCTGTAATACAGAAGCACTTCCAAGACTCCACTGCAGAGCAGGTTCCTCCAGACAAACATCTTCACAAGAGGATGCCTGCCTGAAACTACTTCTAATTGGAGTGTAAGGCAAAAGACCATGAGAGAAACAATGGTTTACGGCACACAAGAAACTATTGCGTTAATACTCAGGGGGTAAACTTATATAGTGAGATAATGAGGCTGTAGTAACCTATAATGAGATTATTCCCCAGAGGCTTGTTTTTATAAGAATTCTAATGTGCAGTCTAGACTTTCATCCTGCTGCTGCCAGTCCTGTGCTTTGCTGCTGCCGCCCTCCATGTCTGAAGGCCCACAACAGCCGCCTGTTGCTTACGAGTTTGCAGGAGAGCAGAAGGCATCAAAATGCTGAACTTCAGGTAGGGGATTCCATTCAGTGGATCAGCGAATAGTGAAAGCAGCTCCTAGGGCAGACACAGGGAAAGCAGATTCAGCCTGCCTGGCACAGGTTATGGAGATGCCTTTCAGAACTTGATCTTTCAGCATGATTCTCATATTTTAGGCAGTTGTCAGCCCACTCTTTGAAAAAGCATCTGTGTAACTGTGAACACAGTCTCTTCAGATCCCTTCACTACTGTGCACTGCTCTGTGAACTCAATACACTGAGGTGGGAGTTCACATAGATCAACCGCTTTTATAAGTTTCATCTCATTTTATAGCAAAGTCACTTGAATTTGACCTGAGCTGTTACAGCAAGGGAGATGTTGCAAGCTTTAAGGCAAATAGATTTGTTTTGGATAACAAATTTATACTGTTCCTTAAGCCTTGAATTAACTTGATTTGTCCCCAGAAACTGCACTCTTGTGAGAGCAATGTGGTCTGTAAAGAAAGCATTTAATATCTTCTAAAATCCTCCAGTCCTTGACTTTTCCCAAAGCTATTCTATACAAAGAGATTCACAGCCTCTTTGCCCTTCTGGATAGAGAAGTGTCAGCCTAGAGATTACTGGAGCATTTTTGGGATAACTGATGTGGCTCAAGTTCCGAACTGTGAATAACATGTGGGGGATGAACTGCCCCAGATCAAGCAAGAAAGTTTAAAAAACAAAGGAGGGAAAAAATCAACATGAGGAAATCCTTGGTAATTATGAGCATTGGACAGACTGGCATTGATACTGTGACAGTCTTAGAAAAGAGAACTCTTCAATTACTCAAGTATATTTTTGTCAACTGCAAAAAGGGTTACTTCAGTCTAATCAGTTGTTCATAATAAGAGATCAAGCATATCACCACACACCTTTTCTACATAAGAATATGCACCAGTTCAATTCAACCTGATGCCATGTGTTGCATGAATATTCTTATTTAATTTAGGAATATATTACAATTTATTATCAAACTGCCTTGAGCTCATACACAGTGAAACAGAAAAAGACCTGTTTCAGGAGATTGCTGAGTTAACCACACACTTGCAGAGCAACTTGTCTCACAGGGTGCGGTTCCTCTGGCAGCCTTGTAGACACCTTTATCTGCAGTGGTCACCACAATCTGAGTATCTGGAGTCAGTGAATCTCAGGCACAATTCATTCCATCCTAAAGCAGATGCATCAATGAGATTAGTTGAATTATACTATATGGACACCTCTCCCACCACATTGCTCCTAAATGGAGCTAAGGGTGACAAGCTCAGCTGAAGAGCTCTTGTCTCTGGTGCTGTGCACTTGGGTCATGTAACTTCCACCTGTCCTGCTGTAGAAAGGTAACCTGAGCCACGCTGGACACAGGACCCAGCCTCATGGTGAGGTCTGGGGAGGGGCAGGGTCTGACTCTTCCTCAAGTGCTGGTGGATCTGTGTGGGGCTGAAGAAAATCAGACAGGAATTATTTGACAGTTGTCACTAAAGGCAGTGACAGCAGTGGTGTCAGGAATGACAGACAGAGACAGAAAAGGAGCTTAATAAGTGAAGTTATGAGATGGTCAGGATGTTCACACCTGACTGCAGAAAGCATCTCTATGGGCCTCTTGCAAGGCAAGAGGGAGGGTGCACTTGCAGGAGAGGAGGACAAAGACATGCATGGTCTAAATATGCAGAAGAGTGAAGTCAGCTGAACTCTCAGGCCAGGGGACTCTGAAATCCCCAAGGGGAGAAGTGAGGATAGGTATTATGAAATTTAAAGATGCAACCCCTAGTCCAAGGATCAGGAAAACCTAGAGGGCAGCAGTCAGTCATCTTGAGGGACAGCTTCCTTTCCCTTCTGTCCCCTGTCTCAAGACAGGCAACGGGAGTGATAGAGTCTGGACGTGTAGTCAGTGTTTGAAATGACCTGTTAATAAGAAACCTCAGGTGCCTTTGCTGTACCAGGCACAGGATACCTTAAAGCCATCTCTCTGTTGGCCTTCCTGTCAACTTTTCCTTGCAGTTACAATTGTGACTTGTCATGAGCAGCAGATCTGCTTCCCTTGCATCCTCCCCCAGCCTCCTCTAGGGCACACAGGCAGGATAAGGAGTTGTAGGGCAGAAGAAAGAAGGAGGTTTGAGCTGCCTACTTGATATGTCAGCAGTTCAGTCTGTAACCACAGCTCCTTCACCTCCTTTGGGCTCCTCCATGAATGGCCCTACAGATACACTGGGCTTTCTTGAATCTGGTGGGGTTTGGAAAGAAATCTATGACTACAGGTGTTCAGAAAGCAGAAATTTTTTTTCATTTAAAGATCTTCTGGTCCTATTCGCTCCTATTAGGAGCACCCTTCTACCCTTTTTGCAGTATTCTATGCATAAAAATTTAGAAAAAACATTTCATGTAGTTATCTGATGTTCAATTCACTATTGATTATTCAAATGAATGAGATGTTTTCCTTATTATTCTTCCCCTTAAGAAAGAGAAATGGTAACTCAAGAAAGACAGTTTTTCCGAGTGTCTTGGTATAATTGAAAAAGCATCACATGGCACAAAACGCTGGCTATTGCTTTGGTTGTTTTGCAGTGTATTTCTCCCCAGGAAGAACTAGGAATGGATTTGGGAGTAAAATCTCAACTGTTAACTGTCTTTATGGGACATGTTAAGCTGCTTAGTTCCTAAATGTTTGTAATTCTGACTGATTAGGTAGGAAAGCATCAGGTCACAGAGGCCAGGCATGGGGTTTGTCAGCCACATCCTGTAGCTAAGCCTAGCTGATCCAATATGCTACAGTCCTGGAGAATAGCATACCTTTCTTGGAACTTTTGGCAAGAGATAACATGCTGGACTTGGTGGTCTTGCCCAATGGAGGGGATCCTGTGGCTCCCACAGGAGTGTGTGTGAACTCTAGTATGGAGCACAGCAGGTGAAAGAAAAAATGAAAAAAAAAATAATGACAGCCAATAGTGAAATAATTTTCCAGACTCAATAACAAGGTCTAATTAAGTTTTGGGAGAGCTTTTCAAATTCCAAAGGCTTCTGGGTGTTTAAATTTTTCTGACATCCCTCTATTATCTGAGATATTAAGGTAGTTAAAGCCTGAGAAAAATGTAAGTTATGTCTGCATATTTTGTGTGGTGCTATCAGTTAATCCAAAGGCTTTCTCAAGGAATTTGGTTCTTAGTCTGGGATTTAGAAAAATTACATTAGTGTTCCTTTCCCTCCAACCCTACAACCATTAGATTTAAATCACAGTCTCTCCCAGCTTGATTGTTTTAAGTCCCTGCTTTTGTGTCTCTTGGCACACATTTCTCTCTCATCAGCCTACAGAAATGCTGCTGCCCATCTTGCCCCTCTCTCTTGCACTCACTGCATCAGCACCACCTGAAGCCATCCCATGACCTTTCTCTCACATAACTCATCCTTGGGTCCCCTGCAACCCAGCCAGGTATTACTCACCCACACTTTTGGTCTGGATACCCATTTCAGACCCTCCTCATCCATAACCTGCTGCACATCCCTGTTTTCTCCTGAAATTTTGAAGAAGAAGAAATTAACACAGAGAACAGGATCATATGGCACATGGCCCAGATAATAAGGAAAATAAAAGATCAGAGGTGGAGGCAGAGGTGCTTCTCATGCCTCAGGAGGAAGTTGCACCTGCCCCTTCTGTGGAACCCAACTAGCTGCAGACCAAAAATTCAGATTAGCAGAACACCTGAGATCTGGGATCCATATATTGCTTAGGGGCATACCTGTGAGTAATTTTGGCAGTGTTTAAGAAGTATTAGGCACTATAAAGAATGAAGGGAGCAAACTAACCTCCAGCTGAAAATCCAGCAGAGTGGGTGCTGCAAATCTAAACCCTTGACATTGGTGCTTTGGCACAAAGGATGTGTGATGGAGCTGATGTGATGAAGTCTTGTCTCCCCAGAGTTCCTTTCCCTGCCCAGCAACAGGCTGAAATGGTTTGGGGGCTGGGAATACCCACTCCTTCAACTGTCACCTTATGGGTGCCAGTCTGGGGTCCATCAGCTCCCTGGGTGATGAGACATAGAGAGACCAGCCAAACTTGACCCAGTCCATTTTGCTATGTGAGAGAAGCAGGAGAAAAGACTCTTAGTACTGACCTACTGAAAGTGCAATAAAGACAAACGCTTAAGGCAGGATCTTCCTCACCCAATCCCATAGTTTAAACCATCACATCTGATGGGTCAAGTGTTAGCCTGTATATGAACTCTGCAGCAGGTTTATATTGCAGAGCATCCCAGAGTTCTGATCAGCAATCCTGTTGCCAGAGGGACCCCCTGAGAGTTGCAGGACTCCCACTTGGCCTGGGTACTCTGAGCTCCTCTGCCTAAAACCCAGCCCATGTCAGCCAAATGGTGCATTCTGATATGTCCCAATGAGCTGGAGGATAAACTTAGGTCCCTCACAAGAGCCACCCACTTATTTATGCAGGCAGTAAATGGCAGAAGAGAGCATGGACAAAAGGAGGGCACAGAAGGGAAAGGTGAAATAAAAGGAAGGACAATGTCGCTAACTGGCAGGAAAGATCTGTCAGTTATCTGTCAATAACTGGCAGAAAAGATATAAAAGAAATGGCCTTCTGTATTCTCAGAAGAAAAAGGAATAAAAAAATAACAGTGTTTAGAATGTTTTGTACTGTTGAAGAGGTACTGAAGGGACCAGAATGCAGAGAAAGATTAAGGGCCAGAATCCATAACCCATTTTAAACCCAGCATGGCAACAGCTGGCAAGGGACTCTAAGAAAGGAGAGGAATACTTCAAAGGTGACTGGAGTAGCTGGGAGTCAGGAGATGAAGCTGAACATCAGATTGCTCATGGCTGATTCAGATTCCCTTGAGTCACAGCTTCTATGAATGAAACCAAGCCTCTGAAGCTGAAGGACTGCATCAACATAGGAGCACATCCTCTTCTAGGAAAGGCTGACAGACATCATCAGACAACGATGATGAGTGCCTTTGGCAGGGCCTTGAGCCAACCTGCCCAGCAGATTATCACATCCTGCCACATTGTGCTAAACTTAAAAACCTGTATCAGACTCTCCTTCTCTAAAGGGCTCCCACAGAGGAAAGGGGAAAGGGTGTCTTTGCATCAGGGCACTTCTGTCTGGTTGTCATGGCAGTATACCAAGCTGGTCTCTAACACTTTTCTAAAGCAATATGTGAAAAAAAGGAATAATAGGTTTAGCTGGCTAGTTTCACCGCTGAAGACTAAATATGATTAGTAATTCAAGCTCATTCTACTTCTGGATGAAACTCTTAGACTGGAGGTCACTTTTCACAGAAGAGAGATGATGCTCATCATTTCTAGGAGCTGGTAATTCTATATGTCTAGTTTATGTGTGCCAGCAATATCTCCTGAAATTGGAGGGGCTTTATGTCGTGGTCTCAACGGTTGCATTTACTTTTGGTTTCTTCTTTACTGCAAACAAAGTTGCTTGACATAATTATATGGAAAGATCAAATTATTCTGGGTTTTATTATCATTTAATGAGGAGACTCTTTTTTCATGACAGGCTAAAATTCAACTTGATTTAGTGATCCAAACTGAATAAAAATGAGCTCTCATATTTATGCACTCTAAGCCTAATTTAACACAGATTTCAGCTGCACACACAGAGTATTTCTGACCATTTGAGGGAGAATCAAAAGCTAAAATTAAAACAGCCTTCAAATATTGTTTTATGTGCTAAGTGTTGCTATTAAGGGGTATACTTTGACCAGGCAGATTTGATGAATGCAATATGTGTAATGTTTCTTGGTATTTCCCTATTTCAAGATATATCACACATAACATTTTTGTCCTGTAGTCTATAACATCAGAGGCACAATCCAAACATGTTCCTTCAGCAGTAGCTTGACGTGAAGTGTTTTTGAGAGAGGCCCTCTGCCAAAGGAAAAATATGTTCTCCTACCTTTCACAAGAGAATACCATTATATTCATGAGATATATGGTCTTGGAAAAGCTGTAGCAGCCTTAGCAGTTTGAAAGAAGGTATCTCTGCAAATGGGTATGAAATCATAAAGACAGTGTTTGGGATTCAAAGACATGTTTTGAACCCATATTACTTGTACACTGTAGTAAGTTTTGTTCCCTGATTTCCATACCAAAACTGGCTGCCACAAGGCTTGGAGCTTAAATGGGGACATTTGAATGGCTGTCGGGCCATTTTGGCAATACCAGCTGTGACAGCCACATGTTCAGCACCATGAGAGCCTATTTCTGAAGTATCAAACCAGAAAACATGGGTTCAAAGGATTAGGAAACGGGATGGTGCTGTGCTTACAGTGGGCCCAGGCTGAACAAAAAGGTACCAGATAGGTACAAAAGCCAAAAAACATCCAGGGTGCCTCCTGCTGAGGAGCAGGGTGACAAGGATAGAGTGGGCACCATGCAATCAGGTGACATGCAGGAGCTGGGGAAGCACAGCATTCCAGCCACTCAGGAGCTGCTTCAGGAGACAGAATCACATGGAAACCCATCCAAGAAGCATGAGCTCAGAGCCTGCATGTGTCTCAGAGGCAACAGAGGCAGCTTGGCCAGGTGTGTCTCACCAAAATGAAGCCCAGAGCTGTCCAGCTGGAGCTGGAGAGGGGACCCAAGAGATGTCACTGCAATCAGTAGCAGCAAATGGGACAGCACCTTGGCATGTCCCTCAGCCTGGCAAAGGTTGTATCCAAGTTGTCTTGGGCTCCACCTGTTGTCATCCCTTGGGTCATTCTGCCACTTGCATGTCATTTGTACCCAGCACCAGCCTGTGTCTTCTGCAACCAGGGGACCTCAGGGGATCCTAGCACACCTTTTACCACTGTGTTGACAGCACCAAGGCACATCACTTGAATTTTGGCCACGGTGCACAGATTGTTTGAATCAAAGAAGGAAGGTTTTCATCAGTTCTCTGAACAACGATGAACAGAATTATGCATTTATTTAACAATCAGTCTTGCATGAGATGTAATAATTTCCAATTCCTGTTTCTTGTCTATCTTCCTGTTTTAAAAAAAAGTATTCAATAAAAAGAAAATATTGCTCAATGGAAGGATTTAATTATAAGTACCTTTTCATTGCCTCAGCTAGAGTGCATAAAACTGCATTTTATGCTCTGATGTTGATCAAATTTTTGAATACTTGTCCTGATACTTTGATATTATTCCAACTTAAGTGGGTGAGTATTAAAGAAATTAGTCTTGGTCAATACTTTTATAGATCAGAGTAGGATTATTTCAATCTAAATAATTGCATGGTTGCATAGTTGCAAAAGTACACACTCAAAAAAAAGAGATAAAAACAAAACAAAAAAACCTCCAGCTTTGTTCAAACAAGCATTTGACCCAATATGAGACATTTCATTTACTTTTCATAGGATCTTTTAAAAATAATTTTGCTGGCTTTAAAAATGAGTTTTTGAAAGAAAAATGCTGTTTTATTTTAATACTATCATAACAAAAAACTTTGACTTTTCTGATCTCTCTCTAATCTCCATTTCTATTCAAAAGTAGTCATTTAATTTTATCCCAATTCACAGTCTGATTGGTTTCAAAAACTGCAATTTTCAGCAAATACATTAATACTCAGAAATATGCCATTTTGCCAAATCTATGACAGATGTCTTTTTCACTTCAGTGTCCCATTATTGTATTGATATGCCTTGCACCATGCTATGGGGGAGAAGGAGAGATGAAGGAAGTCTGTAAGAAATAGAGGATAATTTAATGTAAGGTATTTTTCACAGTATTCCAGATAATATATCTAAAGACACAGTAAATATAAAATACCTACCAACTACATCATAATAAAGTCATGGTTGTGGCTTGCTGGTGCCTCCACATCAGAAATCTCTGTAGAAGTTGAATTATTTTACCAAAAATGGCAGAACGTGGTACTGCAATTTTTAACAGAAACAGAAGGAACTCTTGCCATACAGAAAGTATTTGTACCCTAGATTTAGACCACACTATATCCAGGGAAATATGCCAGTATTAAAGGTGAGATGTTTGTGACTTGCAGCAGCAAGACTGCTACTTCTGCAGATGACTTTCCATTACTGAATTGCATGTGCTAACAGTGCATTCTGTGAGAACACGATTCCCATCATTTAATAACCAATTAAAAGCACCATTACATTCTAAATCTGAGTACTAGGTCTTGAAAAAATAGGGGTCTAGAGGATAGATCTCCAATAAAATGAACAGATTCCCAAAATATGGGAAAGGTCCTATGATTTTTTAATGTTAACTTCATAATGCATATTGCTGCTTTAAATTTGGGCTCATCACTGTGAGATACAAACAGAAGTAACACCCTAACTTTAAACTTCTGACATTCTGACAATCATGACCTTGTTTTGCCCTGCAAGCTTGCAGTCTTTTTGCAGGATTTGCTGAGAGACAATATGCCAGAGGAGAGGAATAGCCGAATGTTTTTGCACCGTTGAAGATTTGGAGGCTTTTTGGGGTGGTGTGATGGCCATAGGAGCTGGATACCGCTGCTAAGTATTTAATAACAGGCCAGCTTTCAATTTTTCTGATTACTTGGTCTTTTAGGGGATAAAGAAAGCTTTGCTCAGGGAAACAGGTTATATGTAGATATATGCTCCCCAGTTGTGGGATGGGATGCACATCCCACACAACTAGCACAGGGTGAGAAATGCTAGAGGAGGTTTATGGCTTTAGCCAGCAGCGAGCATGTGTGCACACCAGTATGCTGGACTGGGGGTCTTGCACAGTAGGCACTGGAGGTCCTTCCTTCTGCAGGGAAACTGAGTGGCATTTGTCCCTGATGGAGAAAGGAGGATGTTTACTTTGCTAAACCACAGGCATTTGATCCAGGATGTTTCTGCACAGGGCATGGAGAGCTGACCTCCACCTAGGTTTTCTTCCATACTCATAGTTGTTGTTGGGGCATCAGAAGGTTGGGCTTTTAAACACAGCACCCAAGTCACTCCCTATAGTTAGGAGATAATTTTTTAAAATTTAAATGTTTTGCACAAGGCAAGGTCTTGCACTTGCCTGCATGTACAGACCAGCATGTCGCTTTCACTCCTTCTCACAAACAGGACATTCAAAAACCATGAAATGTGAGAAAGATTGCTCTATATGACTGGGTTTTGTTTTTCATGGCTGCTGTACTGCCCTCACCGCCAGAGTACCAGCTTGCTGGTTTGCCATGACCACATGAGGATCAGCATCATTCATCCCTTCCCGCAGGAGAAAAAGCAGTTGTCTGTGTTTGTGCTTCTTTTTACTACCTGTGGCTCAAACCATATGCTAGGTCAAAGAAATGCACCTTCACAAAATGCAGGAGTGTTCTGCTAAAGCTTGTTCCCCAAGAAGTTCTGCTTCTCACAGAGACATACAGAAAGTTAACTGTGCCAAAGAAATGGTGGTGTTTACCAGAGTCCTCAGTCAGGGCTGGGGATCCCTGCACCCAGGACTATACATATGACTTGACAGCCAGCACAGAGAGAGAATAATGTTTGTGCTTGAGTTTACAGTAGCTCATGCTACTTGCTGCTAGCTGAAATTTCCACGCAGGTCAAGACTTCAGGTCCAGATACGCTGTGTTACAAATAGGAGACTTGACAGGTTCAATCACCACTAGGTTATGATTTGTCAGGTTGATGACTCCTGGCAGATAACAGGATGACCATCTCATGGCTAAAACAGACAAGAGAAAGCACTAATCATGGATTTTTCCACATGAAAGTTTTGTTTGTGAAATGAACTAAAAAACCCTAAATGAAATTAAATGAACCCGGAGCCAGTACACAATGTGTGGATTCAAAGTGAAGACTGAAGACTCCTATCTGCAACCTGTACATTCACATTCAGCTCCAGAAAGCCCTTTTCCTTGCCTATGCTGATTTTGACCCAGATTGGGACCATCCTGCTGATTATGATCCATATATGGCACTACATTGGAAGGACTTTCTTCAATCTACATGTTGCTGACATTTGATTCATGCCTGCTAAGGCATTTCCCCAAGAGGAAGTCTTATGGTTGATTTCTATTAAAATGTCTTGAGGGTATTTTCCTTTCTGTGAGCTCATCAGACCTCACAGCAGAACAGAGCCAAGTATGTTTGGCATTTGGCTTGGAAAACCCATGGAAACCAGCAAGCAAGAATGGGGTGAAGTTCTGCCGGTGAATCAGCAGTGGTTCTCTGTGCTGGGCCCGTCAGTGAGTAAGCACACATAGCATCACAGAATAGTTTTGTTTGGAAAAGACTCTTGAGATCATTGAGTCCAACCATTAACCCAGCACTGCCAAGTCCACCACTAAACCATGACCCTAAGTACTACATCTGCATGTCTTTTAAATAGCTCCAGGGGTGGTGATTCCACCATTTCCCTGAACAGCCAACTCCAGTGCTTGATAGTTCTTCCAGTGAACAATTTTTTTCCTAATATCCAATCTAAACCTCCCTGGCACACATAAATGTACATGAACACTGAAATGTATGCAAATGTGGAGATAATAGAATCATAGAACTGTTAAAACTAGGAAAACCTTAAATTTTTTTTTGTCTACACAGAATTCTGTGTTTACTCTCTTGCAGTACTGCTGGGGATGCTGCTGGATGCCTAACAGTGAGCAGGCTGGAACAATGAATGTACAGAAAGTTGAGTGGTGTCTGAAAAAGGTTGGGTTTCTCAGGTTACATGGTCTTCAGCCTCAGCCATTATGTTGTTTTCCTAAGTCCCTGAATTTTTATTTGTAATATCATTTAAAAACTGCCATTTTGTACACAAGCAGACTGGGACCCTCTGGCATGTGTTGCCTGAGTCCGTCATTTGTTTGTCTGGCCTTAGTAACCAGGCTTGGAGTATGGCATTGGCAGAAGACACTAGAAGCCCTCAGTCTTGTCTCCCCATAACCCCCAGCGTTATATACAGAATAAAGAGTTAACAGATCATGGAGCTTTTCTGTAACAGACTTAGAAAAGCAGAAACCAAGGTTATTTACTGTTCCCACACTCTGCACTCAGAGCAGTTTTAAATTGCTAGGTTAACAAGCCATTCCTGAAAGAAATTTTCTGTGCACCAATGTATTCTCTGTGGTTGAGACAAAAATTACTTACAGACAGTGCAATGTTTCTTGCAAAGGAAAACTTTGGCCAATGGAATACTTTAAAATTCATCTGTGAAGTCTGTTAGCTTCCTTCTGGCTGGGGGTTAATTTGATCTATACCTTTTCTGCAGGCAGCTAGAAGAATTATCTCATTAGCTAAGATACATTGTCATAGATATATGATGTAAAGTAGAACATATTAAAAAAATGCCCTCAGTTTTGTTGTAGTTACTGATAGTGGCACCAAGGTTTAGTGTAAGCACACCACAAGCCAACTTCTGATGCCAATTACATCAGTGTAAACAAGATTAGAAATTGGCCCAAGCCTATAGGTTTAAACATGACTGTCTTGAACTTCATTTTCAGGACAGATAATGTTTTTGAGGTAAACAATTCACTTGTTAATTTTAGCAGTTTTTCCTCAGCACATTTTGGCAACAGTTCTAATATATTCCTAGCACTTGGCTTTATTTTACTGTTTGTTATATTGCCTGAGTAGCAGCACAAATCAGCCTGTCAGATGAGATATTTCAATGGATTAAATACAGGTTTGAAGGCTGGGGACCAATAAGGGAAGAAATGCAAACAACTGTCATTAGGCATGGATTTCATATTTTGTGAATGACATATTTTCCTCTCTGGTAGGTCTGTACCAGGTCTGCTTCTATCCCATCTGGTATTCAACACTTAGGCTGCTTATTATTAGTTAGAGGAACCCGTAACACATTTCAAACAGATTAATGGTATCAAAAATCTTACCATCATGCAGGAGTAGAACAGTCCAACAAGACAAGAATGAATTTATTTTCTCTGGCTGCTGTAATCCTTTTGGATACTCAAAGAACAACATTTCTTTGACCTCTTGAGTAATTTACACACTTATAGAAAAGAAATACCATTGGTTCTACATATGAAATAACTTAATATAAACCTGAACACGTCCCAGTGAAAAATAGTTGGGATTAATACTATTTAGGACAGCAAAAGCCTTAGACAATATTTCAGCATCACTTATGCCTTCCTTCTGAGACTTGGTGAGAGGCTTTGGTGCTGGCCTTCGATAGAGGCATTGTTGATCCTATAAATGTTACTGAGCTAACCCAAGATTCATGCCAAAGATATGGGCCTAAATGTTCTTTGCAGGCAAATTGAGAGTTCATAAAGTTCAATTTTCAAACAAAAAGAGCAATCAAGATGTCCTCACAGAAGATCAAGTATCTTAAAAAATGACCAGCAAGTATTCCTGTCCAACCCAAGTCAACTGAGAGCAAGGAACTAACCAAAGAATACAAGTATGCAGGAAAATGTGTGAAAGATCTAGTCACTAATTTACTCCTTCACTCTCTGTATTGTGTGCTGATCTTCCATTCACTTCTTTCTTTTCTTGTTTTAAGGAAAGAGCAGTTTTTGTGCTATAATTTATAACAGCTGGAACCTTTCTGTGTGTGTACGTGCATATGTGTATGTGCTGGACAAAAGAACATTGCCAATGTGAAAAGGAAAAGGATGGGCACTGCTTTTGGAACTTGGTTCCGAAGGGAATGTATAATGATATGAGAAAGATTAAGTAAGTGGAGGAAGTTGGGGGATCTTCTAGATGTAAGACTGCTGCAACGTGGGTGGGCTCAGCAAGGGTTTCAGCACATCCTGTCTTACCAGTGATACAGTGACCCTCGTTCTGAGGTTTCACAGCATTATGGAGCAAGAGGGTGGCTATGTTCACTGCAAAGGTTTCTTTTCTTTAGCCAAAATCATTCTGGGCTGAGGCCTGGCCAGTGACTGATAGCTGTGCACAGTAATTTCATTTTCTTTTGCATAAACATAATGAGGTGTTGTTTATTGTTTTCCTGAAAGCTTTGGGGTTGAGATATTGGGGAAAACAAACAAAGAGACACTTTGCAACTTCTCTGAGCGGTAAATGGTTCCCCTTGGCATGCTCTGACAGGCCATTTCATTTTAGCTTTGCTGAATTAGCTTAATGGGGAAAACTCAAAACTCATTGCCAAACTCTCATTGCAATTTCTCTTTACCACAGTGGTCATAAAGAGATGCTGTTACTCTCTATACAGGTAATCAAATATTCCTTGGGGCAGGTTTATGTAGGATGTGCAGATTGCTCTAAAATTAGGGAAGGGCTGAGAGTTAAGGATGTACACAGTGGAGGTGAGCATTTGAGTTTGTCACGTGGAACACACAGATTCCATCAAAAACTTACAAGAGTGACATCAGCCAATATGACACCAAAACACATCACCGTCTAGTGTGTGTGTGAGAGGCAGGGTTGTTTCTCAGACTTTTATATTATAAAATCCTCTAAGTGAAAGCAGTATATATAAATTAACCATCTTCCTTCCACAAGGCTACTGCAGCAGAATCATACAAGGCCATTTTTAAAAGCTGACTTCCATGGAGGGAGGTGCACCAAGAAGTTCAAAGCCTAGCAGAGTTAGCCTTCCAAAGGGAGTCCCATTCCCAGCCCCAAAGGAAGGAAGAAATTTTGTTCAAGGTTTTTCTTAGCACTGGCCTTTTGCTGGTGGACATGGTACTAACACAAACAAAGTTCCTTGGGACAGGTTCAGATTCTATTAAGATAATTCACATGGGAGAAAAAGACACATTTTTTCCAAGCATGATATTTTGAATTGCATACAGATAAGCCCTGTTCAGTATTCAGAAGAGTGTGTAATTATGCTATTTTACACATGATAATTCCTTTAATGCAATCAAACACTGTGCTTGAATTTTATGACAATGTATCATACTGATCATGGATCAGTATAAACCTCAAGAAGTACAACAGCCACCAGAAAACATATGTGCAAAATTGGTTTAGAGGGACATTCTTCTCATGATCACACATTAGAGTTGTTGGGGTAAACTCCCCATGAAAAAAATATGTCCAATCTTTGAACTGGAGAAGAACCTTCAAACAAAGTTCTGGGTCTCTTCCTGCCTGCTGGGCTTCTGAAAAAAAATCACCATCAGAATTGTCTGCGCCACCTACATCCTTCCTGCAACTCTCATAGATATGAGTTGGAGTATAGCTTACCGTAGTTGTACATTTCCTACTCTTACTGCAGCAGGCTGCTCCTTGAACAAAATCCCAGCATCACTTAATCCCTCAACTGCCTTGTCCTTGTCTAGGGATCAAACAGCCAACTCCTACCCTTTGAAAGAAGTGCAGGTTGGAGACATGCCCAAGGCACCATCCCTGGTGAGTAAACCTGTCTTACAGTATTATCTGCAGCAAATCTAGTTGGAATGCCAGGATGTTAAGGAAACTTCCCTGTCCAACCATCCAGGTGCCACTCTCACAGTCACACTCGCACCACCTGAGCTGGGACTGAGGCCCCTTCGCAGCTACACACACCACATTCACCTAGTGAGACCAGGTTTCCTTACTGGCTCAACCCCTGGTTTCTCGTAGAAGAGTTTCAGACTTCCCGATCCTTAAAATGATTTAATCTTGGCACAAAAACTAAACAACAAAGTAATGGCTCGAGCTGGGTGCCTCTGGACAAGGAATTTTCCTTAACAAGGACATTCACAATGTGGGGCATGTCTCCACTTGGTTCTTTGCAATCCAGGGCTTAGAGCAAGACTGAACACAGAGACAGCCCACTAGTGAAGGACAAATTTCTAGTTGTCAGCTGCTGGGGTAGCTGAATGATGCTGAACCTTGGCAGATTTTGCTGCACCCTGTGAGGTTACCGCTTTGTTTCCCCAGGCTGTCAGAGTAAGAAGACCTCTGCTCAGAAGGCAAAGCTCTCTCTGACTGTGGGCCAGGCCACCTCAGCTAGGCTTGCACACAGGCTAATGTCAAGGCATGAACTGGATCCTCCAAAACCTTTACCCTGTCCTCTTGTCCTGCAAAGTCCTTCCTGACCAGAAACTCCCTTCATGTCCAATCAGACCCCCTTTGCCATTCATTTTGCAAACTTTGTACCACTGCCCCCATGTCCAGAGGAGCTGTTTCCAGTAGAAAACCCATAATGTGGATCATGGTTTTTGATTAATATACCCATACATACTTTATGCCTGAATGCATGCCCTAATTTATGAGTAACAACAAGGATGTATTCTCCAAAGAAAGTAATACTTGACTAAATTGTTCTCTTGACGTAAACCTGTAATTTAAAAATTATATATATTTAGAGTGCAAGTCAAAACAGGAAGTGCATTCCCAAAGCGGATAAAGATATTTCTGAACCTAAATATCTAGTGATACAAAATTGCCATGAAATGTCTCTCCGTTCCCTGCCTAACAAAACCACCCTTTACCAAATAAGCCTTCTATTTATGGGAGCACTTTGCTGTACAAGCAAGTTTGTTCTCACTGTCTCCTTTAATGGTGAGACTGGGGATCTTCATAGTCACAGGCTGTCCAAAGAGGATTCTGCAACTGGAAGGTAAAAACATATCTACTGGTAAAGCATTTTTAAAAGTTCAGATAAGAAAGAACGTGTCAGAGAAAATCAATACAATTCAGAGCAGAGAACTAAGTACCCAGTCGGAGATACATCCAGCTAAATACAGAATTTTTCATCCTAGCTAACACTATAGACTCCAGTTTTTTACCATGGGGGCCAGTTGTAATGGAATTAGTCACTCCATTAGCTCTGAGCCATCTGACATGGCTGGTTTGGCTGCTGACAGATGTGTGCCAAGGATCAGATGTTGGGTGCTGTGATGCCACCACAGGAGTGAATCTGAACATCAGGTGAGAAACATTAACAACAAAATAGAACACATCATAAACAGTGGGGTGGAAAAAGATTAAATGGTGGCAGCTATCAGTCAACAGGAAGACTTGGTATGCTGTCTGTCTCCTTACTTCCACTCATGGAGCAGCAGATTATGCAATTAACCCCTTCAGCGGGCATGAATTGTGCCCGCACAGATTGCGACACAAAGCTAGAGGAATCACTCCTCTCTTTCATCCTAGAGTTGTCTGCCTGCAGCATATGCCACCAAAGCAAAGTAGTCTGCCTCTAAAAGCATTTAAGAATTCACAAGATAGCAAAATCTATATGGATGCATATAGGTCTACACACATACACATATGTATATATTACATGTTTTATTTATAACTCAAGATTTTGCATAGGAACTGGTTATACAGATGTTAAAGCAAGACCTCATGAAACGTGTTCCAACAGAAAAGTGTGAGTCTGGCATGATAGCAACTAGAGACAGGAACACCAGTTTTGCTAAAGCCCTAAATCCCAATGTAATTTCTGATTCACAATATTCAGAAATGTAATAGTTGGTGAGGTGACTCAGAAAAGATAGAGCTGTTGCCTCAGTGCTCTTTTCATTATTTTGTGAGGCATGAATTAGCACAGAACTTTAACCCATAATTAATTCCATTGCAAATTCATATTATTATTGCACTATTCTGTGCAATTGCAAACCAGTAGATTTCTTTCTTATGTATTTCTATGAAACCCATTTGCTCCAGGCATTGTTGCATGACTGCAGCTGTTCTTTTGGTAGGTATCCTGGAAGGGTCACCTTTAAGATCTGAGCTCATCATGGGCTCCCTTTATTTCCCAGCAGTTTTGGACACATTTCTCCTTATAAAGAAAAAGTAAGGGAAACGACCTGATCCATGATCTGCCTTGGTAACTGTTTCCCATAATTTCAGTCATCATGCTTTGCTCTGGGCTAAAAAGATAGCATGACAATAAAGAAGACAAAGGAATCCTGTAACACAACTCCACTCCTGGTAGTTACAAGTGAAATATCCATAGGTGATCAAAAGTGGGCAGTGCAATGTCTGCATTGAATTCATGCTGCATTCTACAGCAGAATGCTTTTTAAGTTATCTAATTTTATGTGTAGCCCTGTATCTACCAAGAAGCTCCCTGAAGGCATAGATTTTATAGAACCTTTTGTATATAATTATCTGGCTGTCAGAGTACATGCTTCTCCATTTGCTCTCCAAAACACCATTGTAAGAAGCACTAAACATCCTCATCTTTTCTGAGCTTCAGAGAAGATATCAAGTATACATAATGCCAATATCTACTCTGCAGATTGGTTGTGCTTCGGTGAAACAGGTTTAGGCAAGTGCACTGTGCTTCTATGGCCTTGGATCCATAGGTGTAAAGGTGCCTTAAACCAATCTAATGCAGTCTCCTCTTTTCTAGACACAGCTTCACTAGATTAATAAATATTTAACCAAGACCATACTAATGCTGTCACAGTGTTACATGAGCAGAAGGAAAACACCACCAGCCCTCCCAGTAGCCACCTTCTCCATGAAACATATGCCTCGGTGCTCACTATTTCCTTTTGACGTATGCTGCTGCCAGAAGAATACATTGCATTTTAAGTTTCCTGCCTTCCTAACTAAGGTGATTCATCCAATTGTACGTAATAATTTTATTTCATGAAAGTCAACAGTACTTTGATAACCGAAGTTACAGCACGTCTTCAGCATGCACCAGAAAGTAACAAGAGGAACGCCAGAAAAATTACAGAAACTTCTTCAGGCACTTTATTAAGTTGGTTTTCACTTAAAAAATAAAAAGCTTACACCCTTGCCTGATGGTTTTACAGTCCATTGCACAATAACCTGTTATTATGTCATTTTTTTACCACACTCACCTGAGGCAATATGAGCTTTTATAATTGAAGTGAAATATTGAAATAGAATTTTCTATCAACTACACCATTATGAGTGATACTTATCTACAGCATCCTGCTCCTAGTTTATTTATAGGGGACCATAATAAAATATTCTTACTAACTTGATTGTTTTATGTCATGGAACAGAAATGCCAAAATCAAGGTCAAGAATATGTCAGTGGTTTAATTTCTCTGGTACTAACCCACAGTAAAATTTCTCAGGATATAGTCTGCTGGTCTCCTGCAAGTCATTATGTATTTAATTTTCTCCCTGTAAAATACTTTTCTTGAATGCAAAGTCTGTGTATTCTAGAGGTAAATACATTAAGATAAAAGGTTCAAAGAGTCTTTTTCTAAAGACATCTTATAATGTCTCATAAGCTTCCTTATGAAATTCCAGTGCAAACCCCAACCATACTGTCTTCAAAAGAATTCCCAGTGCATTTTCTTTATTTGCACAGAGGAAGGAAGGAAAATTAAAGGAGAGAGGGAGGGGGAAACTGCGGTCAACATTATGGCCCCACAGATTGCTGGAGTCAGACACTCTGGATCCTCGGAGTGAAAAAAGATCTATTAGGCAGGGCACTGCATGGGAATTTGCTTGTATCTACTTGTCTTGGCTTCCAAGGACTTCTGAGCATCTCATCTCTCAGGTGCCACTGTACTGCCAACTCCCCCTCCACACAGCAAAGCCCAAGCACATTTTCTGGCAGCAACTTGCTTCTTCCCTCCTGGACTGTCTCTCACTAGGGGAGGAACCCCCATTAGAAACAGCCCAAAGCTAACCTCTCTCAAATCACGCCTTTACCAGCCCAACCCCCCCAGAATTACACTGATGAGCTGCCATTACTGGCTGACGTGCCTTTCAAACCTGTCCCACTGGTTTCTCTTGCTTCCTCCCAATCTCCTTGTTTTATCTACCCATTACTGGGTTTTATAGCATGGTCTCTTCAGGCTAGGCACCACCTTCACAGTGCTTGCACACCTCCTAAAGCCCTGGGATGGGGTGCTCCAAACTGCCAGTGCCCTAGACATTTTAATACCTAAAAATACAATCAGTCATATGAGGAAGTCTCACTTCTCTGTGTTAGAGAACATGGTAGGAAAGATGACGTAGATAAGGCATACTGCAGCAACCATCCTAACATGCAGTTTGGCTTTATTTTGTCTCTCTTCCAAGACTCTACCACAAAATTTTTGCCAGACTGCACCCAGCTGTGCACAGGAGCACACCCACTGCCTCGCTCGAGCAGGCTTGATGCCTTCACAGAGCCCAGTAGAGGGGTAAAAAAATTCTTCCTACACTTGTGGGCTCTGTTAGGCCCTTCTTATGTTCCCAGTGGCTGACTCCCATTTCTGGAAGGTGTGACTCCCCCTCCAGCACCCCTGGGTCCAGAGTTTCCTCTAAGAGCCATCATCCCTGCCGGTGATGCAAGCATTCCTCCCTGGATCCCTGCCCAAACATGCACCCTGAGCTCAGATGGGTCCCGTTCTTCATGGTGGTGTTGTCTGCACCGCAACTGGGCTCTTGTGAACATGGCTTATCTGAATTCAGCCTTTGTCTCAAGAAAATTGCAAATTCACAGTCTGCTTCTGTGCATGACAAACAAAGTCTTCAGTTGTCAGGAAGAGTTCAGAAAATCATAGCCAAGATTTATGGGAAGTCATAGAAAAAATTCCAGAAAGAAAACATGTTAAGCTTGCCAGCGTTTGTGCTGTTTATGTTGCTGTGGCACACTGGCCCAGAACAGCTGATATCTGGGCTCAAAAGAGTTTGTTCTCTAAAACGAGGTGAGGCATGCTGGGGGTAGGAAGGGGAGTGGCCAGGTACCCTGTAAAGAACTCGGTAATGTGAGTGTCACACCTGTGCCTTCCTCGTGCTCCCAGCAAGGGAAGGAAAAGGGCCTTACATTACCTAAACTGAGGGTAACTGGGTGATTTTTTCCCTTTTTCATGGTTATTTAAATGCTTTCTTTCATCTTGCAAACATAGATACAATAGCTGGGAGAGAAAATTAAATGAGAGTGCACCTTATCATGGAATCATAGAATGGCTTGGGTGGAAGAGTCCTTTAAAAGTCATCTAGTCCAACCCCCCTGCAATATAAGCAGAGACATCTGACCCAAAGATGAGAAGATCTGACCTATGGCAGAGCCTTACCGAGGGACTGAAATAAACTAGACATTAGTGATATGGGACATTAGCAAGGATGAACACAGTGGAGCTGTTCTTTGAGGGAATGTAAATGGGGACAAGCAGTGTAAAATCAGAACGTGTGTATGCAGAAGTCCATAACTGTGAGAAAATGACTCCAAAGCGACCTTTGTTTTACCTGCAGGTATACTGCCCTGTGCTGTGATCTTGTCAGATCTTGTTAAGTCATCAGCACTAGAGCAATCTTGGATGATAAAAGGCAGAGAAGACCTCACTGCTTAGGGAGGCTGTGCCTGTAGAATCATGAAAATGGGAACAATGAGGCACTAGCATCCTTTTTTAACTTGTTTTACAAAGAACTTGACAGGATTCATTAACAACATATTACGGAGATCTTGTGAAGAGTCCCAGACCTAAGATTCTACAGGAAAGAAGTAGCATTGGCTTAGGGATGGACTGATCTAATCCATCTTATAAAAGCCACTGTGTAGCCAGTTTGTTGTGGATTGTTTTATTTTTTTTCATTTTCTCACTCTTTATTGCCCTAACTTTGAAAGAAAATAGTGTGCATTGCACTATATGCTCTGCAGTTTTTTGTGAAACAGATTTTAATATGCCTTGTTTAATATGGATGTACACCTGGATGTTTCTTGGTCTCTACAGTGGGTTTCCAATGCTGTGCAGCCACCTCTGGAGCTGCAACACCTCCAGACTTCCTGCAATGAAACCCAGGGAGCAGAAATCAGGAAGGTCATTTGCCAGGCTGCATTTATCTTCCAAAGTTAGAGGATGTGTCTGGCAGCAGCAATGAAAAGAGAAGGAACAGAAACACTGTCTAAGTGTCAAGATGTCTCTGTCACTTTCCAACAATGCCATATCTAGTCCCAGGAAGTGTGGTGGGAATTGAGATGGAGTGAATGTCCTGCTCAAATGCATCTTAAAATGTGTTGGCTATCAGCTCAGAGTCTGTAAGGAAATGAAAATGATTCTTGCTACCAAGCACAATCATAGGTGCCCGAGCCCAGTGATGCCACAACAAAAATTGTTTGTTCAGAAAGTGCTGGTCCTCTGGACATCCAGGGAAAATCACCTTCGAGGTGAGCACCAACCAACCCATTTCTGCTTCCAGCCTGTAGTCTGAGAACAGGGAAGGATGAACTCTGAAGGGATGGAGACCTGAGCAAGAAGTGAAGAATAAAAACTTCTGAGGAGAAGAGTCTGTAAATAGAGCACAGGGACTGTTCCCATAAGGAAAGACAAAAATGTAGTGTTCATGTGTCCCTCAGAACATGGCAGTGGGGGGTGAGTCAGCACATGGCAGCCAGAGAAAGAGAGCAAGGGTTGGATTGGTGGAATGAGGTTTTGCAGATAGAGTGTGCAAAGATAAAGGTGAAAACACCTTATTCACGTTTCTTGTGGATCCAGGCATAAGTGGGAGAAAGAGTACATGTGACATTTTTCTTGGAAACTGCGTGGAAGTTTCCAGAGTGCTGGGAGTATGAGTGTCTATAGGATATCCATGTAAGATTTCCTTCAAAATGTATTTCTAGTCAGTAGGTCTTGGAAAATGAAATAATTAAATTTTTTTCACCCCATGTTCAGTTAGCTGTTCATTATTAAAATTAGCGGTTGGTGCTATATAGGAAGTTAGTTCCCTAGTTTTCTGGGTATAAAACCTGACTGAGGGATCAGATGCTGAGCTAAGCTGCAGAAACACAACAGCAGGGTGAGATCTGTTCCACAAGGTTTTTCTGCAATGCTGCTGAAGGTGGTTGAAATATATTGAGTTTGCCAGTAAAAAATATTCAATGCTGCTGACTCTCCTCCAGCATTCAGTGGTGTTTCCCCACATCCCTGCTCTCCTGGTGAGGTGGCACCATGACATGCAGATGGCTGCAGGGCTGGCACGCTTACCTCCTCCTGCTTGTCCCTCTCCTCCGCTGCATGAGACACAGATTCCCCAAGTGAAACAAATCTTCACTTATACTCAGTTTGCACAAGTAACTACAGCAGGTTTATTGCTTAAGAGTGCAAATAGCCCACATTTTTAATGACTGTGCAAGAAACTTCACTGAGAATAAAGCCCGAGCTTCAGAGAGTTGGGGGGAGGGGGTTCTAGGTGTAAGCTGAAATAAAAGTTTCCATAGCTATTTTGGAATTCTAAACCAGCCTTCTGTTTGTAAATACCAGAGCAGCAAAGAGTCTGTCCTCCCTCCCCTCTCCCACGCAGAACCACCTCGCTGCTTTACCTCATCCTCTCCAAGCTGCTCTCAAGCCTGATGGCTCGACAAGCTGCCTGGGAATGAGACAACAAAGGCTGTGTGGACAGCAGCTAAGAATGCTTGGAAAAGCAGTCCTTGGTGGGCAGATGAGCAGTCATTGTCTGTTTTCTCTGTCTGTGACCACTGCATGCCTCTGCACACAGAGCCCTTGTGTTCAGAAAGGAAAAACAAGCTACAAGCGACCATGCTAACTGTTTCTAGTGTTTCAGCCCCATTTTCCAGTTAAGCCCAGGGATTTTCCACGTTATTGAGTGCTAAAGCTTTGGGGTTTGTGAGCACTCAGAGAGCCAGGTATCAGCTAATTAACTGAGACATCTCTAAAAATGGCTACAGATAGATGAATTTTAGGTGTTGAGATTTCACCTTTGAACCTCCGTTTATTAAAGTTGTTATTATTATTGGGCCAGACAGGAACACTGCTGTTGCTAGCTTTGGGCAAGGTGTGTGTAGTTTCACACTAAAATGATCCCTGTGAGGCTGGGCAGTGCTGCTGCCTCTGTGACTTCCCTGCAAGCCCTCTCTTGGTGGCCTTTGGAGCTGGGCTCTGCTGTGCACAGGTACTTCATGCCCACCCAGGAGAGAGGCCTGGCTCTACCTGCTCATGTCAAAATATGGTGCCTCCTTGAGACAAGCTGCAAGACCTCTCTTTTCCTTTTTAAATCTTCTTTCCTTTGTTCCCATGCATTTTGCTCCTGTGGCTTGCACATAAAATGAGGGGAGCATGCCACTGATTGCACAATGGTGAGATACATGAGCTGTGGGGAGTCCAACTCCACTCCTTGCTCCCACTTGCCCTGTAGCAGACTGATGTAAAATGGGAGAGCCATGTCCACGTTCCATCAGCCTCCATGCTCTGTTGCTCATTAGTGGAAGCTGTACAAAAAGGACAGAGGGATCCCAGAGTTTTGGAAGTGTCTTCCCAGACACAGAACCAAAACATCACTGGAAATCACAAGCAGGAGAGCTCTGTTTCAGTATATTCACATCTCCCACTGGGGTGGCTACTGGCTGGGTAGTGAAGGTTCTGGTGAGTCACCATAACATCTCAGCTGCAGATATCCTTTCACTAGTATGTCTCATCTTTCCTGGTCAGAAACTTCTGATTCGAATGAAAGGAGAGAGGTTTTTTGTCACTGGAGCTATACTGTTAGAGTATGGCTTTAAAGAGTTTATTATTAATCACTTAGTCCTTTCAATTTTTTCCAAAGCATAAAAAGTTGGACATACCTCTAGAGACTAAATAGTTCAAAGACAAAACTAGAGCACACAGGCATATGGAAAATCCAAATGAAGGAAGCACCTAAAGCTTTAATTTAGATGAGTGATATTTTAGCAGCTCCTTTTGTGGACATTTTAGGAACACTGGGTCTTACAGGGCTCCATGAATGTGAACAGGATGTCAGTTTTGTGGATCAGGATGGCAGTAGTAGTCTATAAATAAAGGTAATAGTGAGAAAGATGGGAAGGGAAGGGAAGGGAAGGGAAGGGAAGGGAAGGGAAGGGAAGGGAAGGGACGGGAAGGGAAGGGAAGGGAAG
>JAWWLV010000088.1:15066169-15251524 GCA_035041135.1 Platyrinchus mystaceus
GGGAAGGGAAGGGAAGGGAAGGGAAGGGAAGGGAAGGGAAGGGAAGGGAAGGGAAGGGAAGGGAAGGGAAGGGAAAATGGCAACAAGAGTAGAGGCCTCCATCTGGAAGATGAGAACAGGAAGAGAAAGGTAGTTGAATCCCACACACAGACATAAGGCCATGAAATTTTCATCTGGAAAAGAGAATTTCAGAGATTTTCAAAGGCTAACCATCCAATTGATGTAATTTTTTTAGGAAACAGCATGGCACCAGAATTTTTCCTTAGGTGCCTGGCATCAAAATGCAAATATGTAGACAGTTGAGGCTTGCAGGTAGTCCTGAGCATCCCCAGGCAACTTACTCTGTAAAACTGGCTCTGTGTATTTGGACACAACTGCAGCAACAAGGACTGCTTCAGCAGACTCGTATGGGCTGAAAAGTCAATAAGAGAACTCAGAGCATGGAAGTGCTGACAGGATAAAGGCGTCCTCAGAGCGTTTGAACCCAGTCCAAGACTAACATAAGTGAAAACCTCTGGAGAAGCTGTTCTTGTAGAATTGCAAGTTGCTTTTTTCCCCCTATTTAAATAAGCCAAAGTAGTTAAATTGAGGTGATAAGAATCTGAACTTTATCAGTGAATTCTGCCTTTCAAAAATAGTTATTCAAATTCTTACTTCATCAGGCTTTAGGAGGTAATACATTTAAAGAAATAAAATGTGGAAAAAATCCATTTGAAGGTTCTGGCTTAATATGCATGGCAATGAAATGTTCTCAAGAAAGGCGTTTACTTTTAATTAATAATAAAGTAAATGCAAACCACCATAGGCCACATTTGAGAAAATGCTGCAGTTCAAAGTGAGAAAAGACTTTTATTATATGAAATTGCAAGTGAATACCATTAAATAAATGTCAACACAGCCATTAGAGCAATCTATCAACTAACATAAAGAAAGTAGAAAATCACACAGGCAAGTAATGGGCATAATAGAAGCATGATTGTATTTTTGCACTTTGACTGCAGGAGGGAAAGATCTCTCCACAACAAAAGACCGCAATCTGAAAAGCAAACCCCAGCCTTAACCAGGAGGGGCTGGCTCCAACCTAGCATGTTTTTGACAATTCCCACTGCAAGGATTTTGTATTGTGCTCCTCATCAGTGGGATTATTTCATGTTCTGACATATATCCTTATAGCCCATGCCTCCATTAATGCTTACTTACTGCTGCCTCTTGTGACTAAGGCCTCAGATAAGCCACATCCTCACATGACCCAGGACTGTGCCTGCTGCTCTGTGTGTGTCAGTCACCCCACTCTGGGTTAGGCAAAGGGCCACAGCCAGGGAGGATGCAGGCTTGAGGTCAGAGAATGGGTAGCTCCTGATTCACTCAGGATGCACAGTATCCCTACAAGTGAGCAGCTGGTGTTGGGGGCGGGACAGCTTACAGGTCACCCATGCATCAGTGTGCCCTGCTCTACTCCCACCTGCTGAGAACAGCACATAGGATTGATGGGGTTTTAATTGTTACTCTTCATTTCCTTCTGTCTTTGGTCCACTTCTCCTTGAGCTTGGAGTTAGTCCTATGGGCTGGGTCTGCTCTTTCTTCATCAGTAGAAAACCTGTAATGTACCATGGTTGTTGTTAGCAGCCAATATATACCAAGTCATTATAACAACAAATTTCTGGACCAATTTCCACCCTCACCCCCCACAGCTAACACTATAAAGAGAGCCTTACCATAAAAAAAAAAAACAAACAAAAAAAACAAAAAAAAAAAAAAAAAAAAAAAAAAAATAAGAAAAAAAAAGAAAGGGAGGGAGTCTGAGCACAACTCTCCCTCCAGGAGAGCCTCCATTGTGTTCAGCCTAAATGGGCAGACCCCCAAGGACATTTTTCCAAGGTGCTTTTTGTTTTATTTACTTTTGTCAGAATTAAAAAGGAGTGCACAGTAATGCTGACCATGTACAGCTGCATCAAGAGATTGGGAATGTTGCTTAGTCTATTTGCTTGCTTTGGTGTTGTCCTCTTCCATTTGTAAATGTGTTGAGATCCTGGGGGAGCAGGGGATGGTGATGCTACAGGAGGAAATGCTAAATATAAGTTGCTAAATGGGAGTTTGGTGATCTCAGCTCTGTGTGAAATAGAAAAAACAAGACCTATGTTCAGCTCCATTGGGCTCAACTGCAAGGGCATAAAATGCTTCTGAGTGGGCTAAACAGCTCCAGACTCAGAAAAAGACAGTTCAGTCGCTGAGATTATACTTAATTGGCATTGTGGGAAGGCAGCCTTTCTGCAATGCAGCCTACACTGTCCCCTCATACAAAGCCTTTTCATGAACTACAGGGGAAATGCTGCCAAACATCTCAGCAAATACCAGCCTTGTAATGTCATCTCAGGAAACAGAGGAGCCTGAAGCCACAGGACAGTCTCATTGCCCTCATGGCAAGGTCCATCCTTGCCATTCCTGCTCTTTCTGTCCTGGACAATTTGACCCTGTTCACCCATGCCCCAGTTGTGCTAGCATGCTGGATGGGGACCACATCCCACCTCCTGTAGCCATGTCAGTAGCTGCATGGGCAAGGTTTTCATGCAGGGAAGGACTTGGGTCTTCTTCTCCCATGTCTTCAGGTCTTGTTTAATCATTTGTTAAGGATTCATGTCCAGCTGGGAGGAGGCAGGGTCAAGGAGCAAGAGCAAAGATACTTTGTCCAAGCCAGCTTTCCTTGAAGTGACAACACACACACATGGTTCTTCTTCAAGACACAAAGAGGCCAAACTTTCCACCTTGTCTGTGGGTGTACCTGGCTGTGCTGTGCTGATCTGACAGCAGGATTTTGTCCACAATACACTACTGCCTCCCTAGCAGTGCTCAGACTGCTTGGAAGTCTTCTGGCTAGAAATTATGTTTAAAACAGGATTCCTGGAATACACTGTTGAGACACTGATAGAGAGACTCACCCACACCAATTCCAGGGAATTAGGTGACATCTCTGTTTCTCTGTGCTTTCTCTGCTGCTAATGGAAAATTTCCCACAGGAAAATGATATTTTGGCAACTTTGTCATTGGTAGTTTCCACCTCTTGGTGAAAGTCACCAGGAACCACCAGAATCATGTGCCATGTAGAATGGACAAGTGATGAACTTTGTCAGGACTTCATGTTACACAGAAGGAGGCTATAACTTCCCTCTGATTTTTTTACATCCCACATTGACTTTTGCATAGGATATTAGGAACAAGGGCTTGGCTGGACTTCATTCATGTATGCATTTGTGCACATTTGAGATGCATCTGTGCATAAGTGCATGCATCATCTATGTTAGTAGCGAACTGCCTGACTTAAACACAAAAAGCAAGTACAAGTGGCCCAGAAAAAATGAGAATAATTTTGCTGGGGAAGGGGGGTGGAGGAGTTTTCTTTTATTTTCCTTTTTATTTTTTTTTAATTGGGCTTTTATGTGTTGAAGGTGTGGTCCAGTTGATTTAGCAAGTTTTTTCTCCAAAGGAACCATTTTACTATTCTTAGTGTATTTTCTCAACTTTGAAACCTGAATCTAAGCCTCTTTTTCCTAATCATGCCTTGAAAATTAAAACACTTGGAGCCACACACTGAACTAGTATATCCATAGGAACACATAATTTTCTTTCCTAAAGGCTGCTTTTTCAGGCACCCTGTTCTGAGGCCAGGCATAGCAGAGCAAGTTCTACCAGGCTGTTTCCAGGGGTCATTCCAGCTGAAATTTGTGGTTATATGAGCCCAGCCTAGTGGCTCCTAACTGGTGAGACAGCGGTTCCCAAGGGAACCAACTCGAGTAACACTGTTTGCTGGAGCTGGGAGCACTGGGGAGGTGCCCAGTCGGCCCTGGGAAGAGCCAGCCTGCTCCAGCCATGCCTCCTGGCCCTGGAGCTGGACAGGCTGAGGCGTGGAGTTCTGCCAGGGCCCTCTGGTGAAGAAGGCTGGGAGAGGGACGACCTTTTGGGGCTGTAGCTGCCACATACACGTTATGAAATGCCTCCCTAGAAGAAACAAAGGGGCTGCTGCATATAATGCAAAGTCCCCAGTGAGGAGTGTTGCAGATGGTATGAGAAAAGGTCCCCAGAGCAGAGGAGCTCACTGTGTTGTTTTCAGCATTCCCACAATACTTTGCCTCTTGAGCTCAGCCTTGCAAGCTCCAAGGCAAATCAACAAGTTCAAGCAGGAACCTAATTCAAGCTCTGAATAAAACCCATACCTGACAACTTTAATTATTAGGCTGATGCGTCATATTTACATTAATTTGAGCACTACTTAGATTCAATTACAATAATTCTTCCACATATTCATTCCAAGACATTTCAATGACTTAGCAGATAGCATATATAATCAAAGCTTAGCTAAAGAAACAGGTTTGCTCTCTACAGACATATTGTTCCTTTAACTGGGTGCTGACTACAGCACGCTGTGCATGAGTCTGCATTGATGTGCCTAAAATATTATCAGCATCTGGAATACCGGTGAGTCAAAGGACAGGAATAGGAAAGCCCATAAGCCTTGGCCATAGTCCCAGGATCGAATTACAGCCACTGTGATAAGGGGCCATGTCCACCTTGACATGTGCTTTTGCAGTCTGGAAATGCTCTTGGATTCTTCTTTTGCTGTTCATTTATCATCTTTCAGTAATGGCTAGTACAAAGTTTTTTTCATCAGCAGCTGGCCAGAAAGTTTATTCCAGATGATCTTGAGGTCCCTTGCAACCTGGTATTCTATGATTCTATGATTCCAGGTGGTACTTGGCTCCTTCTCCTTTCCCTTGCATTTTTCAGGAATACAACTTATATCTGTTTGATGTAGAATGTGACAAAACACTCAAACAGGGTGCCCAACTAGCAATTCTTGCACCATATCACAATCTGTTCTAGTTGTTTGATAACTCCCAGGTGCAGCCTACGTTATTTGTGACTGATAAGGTATTCAATGATCTGCATTCCCGAAGTGGAGAAACTGTCTCTCAGCTACCAACACCCCAGGACAGTACACCCATACTCATGAGCTACAGAGTGAAGAGTGAACACCTACCACCCAGGTGTTTTCCACCTGGGGTTTCTTTCATTTGCCTGGTGTAATATGAAAAGTTGAGATGTATGGCAAATAACTGATCTTTTTGCAGGCATTAGAGATGAGGGCATACGCAGACAAATTTTTACAGTCCAAGTACTGTCTGGAGACCTATGTCCTCACAAAACTTTTTCTCAGGATGGTGGGGGGGTACAACAGCGAGCAGAAAAGCCCTCTCTCTGAACAAGAATTTCACTCTCAGGGTAGGGGATGAGCAAATAAACTGGGGCTATTTCAAAATCTAGAAAAAATTCTGTGTTTCTCTGACTGTACTGCACTTTCCAGCGATGGGGATTAGTTTCCTGAGCAGTTTGTCTGCCCTGAGGAAGATCCTGATTTCAAAGAAAGCAAGAGCTGGCTCTGAAAGTTACTGTTTTTCATCAGTTATTTCCATGCTGCTTGTTCCTCCCAGCACCGTTCCCGTGTCCGAGCCGCCCGAGCCGCTGCCGCCCGAGCGCTGCGGACCCGCCGTGCCGGGGCGGGGACCCCGCCGAGCCGCTGCCGCACTGCAGTGGGGTGTTCGCTCCACTCGAGGGAGCTCCTGCTTCTGTGAAGCCGAAATCAAATCCTCACAGCACCTCCAGGCAAAATCCTGAGGGTGACAAATCGTCTGTGCCGGTGGGGGCTACACACACAGGTAGTCCGTTCCTCTGGAAAGCTGAGGAGGTGCTTGTGTCGGAGCCTACAGAACTCCTGGGTGAGGTAAAGCATTCCCAAGCCTTTTGAGTTTCAGCCCAGGATGTACATTTCTCTGACCACCCATCCTAGCAGCTGGATTGGCCACGGCACCCATTGCACTCCCACCTGTCCTTGTCACCACAGCTGCTGCAGCCAAAAGGCTGCTGGATGAGGATGTGCAGCACGCACCATCTGGGAAGGGGCAGGTTCCCACCGAGGAGCCGGTTGACACGGCTCACAGGACCACTGAACAATTCAGAAAAGTAGACTTTGAGGATCAAGACCTACTTTGGCTATTGCTTAACCAGCAATAATTGACCTTACTGTGTCCTGAACAGTGACTAGGCACCACAGAAGTCTCCATTTTCCCAAGGAATCACTCTTCTAATGAATCTGTGTGTAAAGAAAATGACTGGGGAGATAATTTCATTCCTTTAAAAAAAAAACTTAATGTCACACATCCACGCCTCACATTATCAAGACAGTAACAGGGTCTAGTCAGATGCTTAGAAAGCATCTGCACCTTTGGCAGGACAGCAGGAGAGGAGCTGCTCCTTGCATCCCTGGTCAGCCAGGAATCCCAGAAGTGCATATGCTTTTGGAGAAGTCCAGAGGGCAAAATCCATCCCTGGCTTCATTAGAGACAGTTAAACCTGATTCATCCTGTCTCCAGCCACTCCCTGACTTGTCTCCTGAAAGCCAGCACACACCGAGGAGAGGCGTTCCCTAGCCAGGTCAGGTGTCAGAGGCAGCTTCTCTAGCAGTATGGTGTGAGTCAGAGTGTTTGGGAACCGCTCCAAGCTATTGGAAAAAAACAACTCCCAAATTAGCTGGGGTGGCTCCCAAGCGAATCCACCTCCGCAGGGAAGGAGGTGATCTAATGAAAGCGTGCGGTCAGAAATCAAAAGAGCCTGGAAAGCATTCCAAGCTGCATAATAAGATTTCACATTTCATATCTTCAAAGCATTAAGTGAACATTATCTAATTAATCCTCACAACACTCCTCAGAGATATTATCCCTATTTTACAGACGGAGAAACCAAGGCACAGAGTTAAGTCACTTGCCTGGGGCCAGAGAAGGGAGTGTCAGAGCTGGGATTAGAGTCCAGGAGTTCCTGGCGCCCAACTTTTTCCTCAGACTACTGGGTCATGTGTATTCCCTGCAGGGAAGATAATGAGCCCATAATTACCCATACAAATTCCCAGTGACCAGGCTAACCCATCTGTATAAAGCTATTTGTAATTCCAATAAACACACCCACAATTTAGCTGTGTCCATGAACTACCAGTGTTCTCTCATCCACAGGAAGCCAGACCTTCAAAGAGGGGCTGTTCTTTGACAGAGCAAATCCCAGGTCCAAGACACTCCAATGACCACTGGAGAACATCTTGTCACTTGTAAATCCCTGGTGACCATCCATGAATGACATGAGCATTGTGGGAGCTGTCATGGCAAAGCAAAAGTTTGTGGAGAGAGGGAATAGAGCTGTAAAAAATGGACAAGCCCTTTGGGCATACATGCCCTTTTCCAAGCCTGATGCAGAAATAGAAATGTTGTGCTCAGTCTAGGGTGAGGGTACCTCCTCACCATCAGAAGGAGGTTGTGTGGTCAAATGCATTGCTCAGCTCTGTCTGCCAGTCTCATAAAATATGTGACCCCTTCCACACACAGACATGGTTCCCTGAAAGGGCCGTGAACAGACTCACTGCAGTGTCACTGGAAAACCCAGGACACCCAAAATGCCCCATGCCTTTGGCTCTTTCCCCATCCTGCCCAGGGTAAGAGCGACGCAATCTGCTGTCTCCCTACTGCTTGAGCTCCTGTGTACATCCCAAAGAGACAACTCTGCTCCAAGACATCCACTGTGGCCAGGGTTTACCCTGTTTTTCCAGCATGATGAGGCCTCTGTGATTATACTGTGAGTGTGTGAGCGTGTGCAAGCGTGACTGTAAGTGTGCCTGTACTTCAGTGGCACTCTGTTCCCTCTTCTACCAATATATTTGAACCAGATGAGCTGAGACTTAGGCATTGGGTGCCTAGAGCCCTCCATCATTCAAGATTTTTCTTCTGTCATCCCAGCAGGAACCACTTTCCACAAAGCCTCCACCATCCCTATTCAAACTCAACTTATTGTTGCTCCAGAACAAAGATCACCATGAAAGTCCCATGTGGGATGTGATACACTGCTGTGTCAAGCAGCACACATTATTTTAGCTGAGACTTGCATGTCTGCATGGCTCTTCTCCCATACTGTATTGTCTACTCTTGCTTGCAATGTACTTTGCCAGGGACACCTATCACTCCTGCCGGGGGCCAGCACAGCACCCTACTAGACACTGTGAAACGTAGGAATAGCCCTTCTTCCTACCATGTCAGCCTCTGTGCTTGGGTCAAACAGCTCACAGTGATGCCAGAACTAACAGCTAACAAAGTTTTTGGTGCTCATGAGACCTATGGTGCTGCCTGGGTGTCGGACAGGCCTTGGCATGGGCAGGGTCACAGCAAGCAGTTCTGTCCTCTCTACCAGGCTCAGGACTCAGGCTCACTCCCCCAAAGCCATATCACCAAAGTGATAAGGATTTACCTGGGTGTCTTCTCTCTAGGCACAGAGTTGCCATTTCCCAGACAGGTGATGCCACAGGTAACTGCCTACGGCTCCCAGAGGTTTGCTTCTGCTAGGGCACCAGTGTCAGAGATCCTTCCATGCATCTGAAATTCTGCTTAGTTCTTCCTCTGATTCATAGTGATGTGGAGGAGCTCATCTGCTACTTTTCAGCACCTTAGCAATATTTCAAGGCCAGGCCAGGCCAGCAGCAATGATGCGCTCCAGATAATTTGTGCTGGCTGAAAGCAGTCCCACACTGGGCACAGTGCGTCCTTAGACCACTGACCCATTGTCTTTTGGGAGTCTGGAGTTTAGAAAGGGCAAGGAGGACGGGACAGCCTTGGGGAGACACAGGAGGCCACAGGAAGTGTCTTCAAAATGGGAAAAGAGAAGGTTGAGGAAGGGGTAGCAGCAATGAGATTTCCTCCAAGAAGGGTTGGACACTAACAGTCTGTTAGTGCTCTGCGTGGTGTGATGGCATCTTGTCGTTGAGGACAGAACAAAAGGGCATTTCAAAGATTTATTAAAAAAAAAAAAAGTAACCATGTCTGTCAAGCTCCAGGCTGCCACATCAGAACCTCAGTGGGCTGTGGGACAGACCAACTTCAGGATTATAGAGGAGCATTTGGGAACATGAACAACTGTTCACCAGCCAAGAGTCGCACAGTAAAGCCGACCGCTTAGTAGCAGAAGAGGGACCACTCAGCATTTAGGGTCATATTTCTCAAACTCTTTCAAAACCTGCTCTGGTCCAGGCTTTTAGTGCACCCCTTTGAGGACAGTCATTGTGGTGGCAGTGCTTTCAAAGTACAGAGCAGTAGCTTCTGCTGAGCGCCAAGTGCTTTGCACAGAGAACTGCTTTGGTGCTGTGCTGAAATGAGAGATGCTGCTTTTTGGAAAATCTGGCTTTTCCTTTATTTTTTATAATTTCTTATAACTGTTTTTATTTATCTAGAATTATCATTAAAAGAAATTAAAGCCACACTTTTTTAATAAAATACTTTCATGTTAATTTTTTTAAATAATTATGGCAAATGAACATACACATTTCATCTAATCTTTATACTTACAAGCAGATTTACTCCTGTGAGAAATCAAATTGCCTTTTCCTCACTTTTTTGATCCAAGGACCAAGAAATCCTGTGCAAGAACTTGTGTAATCAGTTTATCAAGTCATAGATATGTTTTCACTGCAATGATTACTCAAAGTTCAGAAGAGCTTCTTGTTGGATCATCTCCTACTAAGCTGTAAAAATAAAAATTTGTATGTCTGTTTATATCTCTCCCACACATGCAGACCTTTATATAAAAAAGGATTGACAATAAATACTGACAGACAAGAATTAGATTATTCCAGAAATACTGCAAACCATACAAATAATTTTTTTCTGTTAATTATGTTTCAATGACATAAAGTGATAGTATGAAATGGCCTGTTAGAGGCTCATTAGACATTGACAGCTGTAAGCGTTTCAGAATGCTATATTAAAAACATCTGCAGAAAGGAAAAAATAGCATTAAAAAAAGAAAGGAATGAAAAGTTGAGAACACTTCCAACTCCTTGCATCCAATTTGTTGTCTGGTAGCTGCTGAAACTAGGACTGACCAAGACCTGATTTCAATAATCTAAATATAGCAAGGGCCAGATCTTTAGGATCTGGGACAATGTGCCTCAAGTTACACATTTTTGTCTTACATTCCCCAGCTTGTGGAGCATGTGTTTTGTGAAACGTGTTTGTGCTGCTATCACGTGGGAGGTGGTTCCAATAAGCAGCGTAACCACTGCACCACCAATTTCTTACCAGTTCTAATCTAACAAATGTTTCACTCAACATGGTCAAGACAGGTTTCAGACATGAAGAAATCCTGGGCTGCAAAGGAAGACTAAAATGTTTGCTTAGGATATTGTGTAGTAACGGGAAAATACATGCGGAGTCGATCACCCAAAATCCAGATGCAGCTACTGTTTGGCATCTGCTTCTACTCTTTCTAATTTTGTTTTTCCTGAAGTTGAGTTACTGTACCTTTGGTATCCTCAGCTAACAGGTGCTGGCATGCAGACAGGGAATCCAGAAGGAGGTGACCTCATGGTGCCTCTACGGCCAAGTAACACAAAAGGGTTTAAAAGACCCAAACAAACCCAACCCCCTCCCCTGCCTCCTAAGCTGGAGCCATGAGCTGGTCTGATCTTTGAATAGGGGTACTTCAGAGGTAACCTTGCTGGTCTCAGAAGGCTCCTGAGTCTCTTGGCCATTGCAAAGCAGAGAGATGTCTCACTCAGAAGGGTGGGTAGGAGCAACCCTTCCAGAAAACTGATACACAAAGAGACTTGGGTGTTTTTTGCAGTTTCGGTGGCTAAATGAACGACTTGCAGCCATGGATGGAAGCTATTTCTCCTATCTTGTTGGAGAAAAATATGCCTCTGCAAAGTGAGACTGGAATTGTTATACTTTGGGAAATACTGTTCTATTTTCTAAATACAACCATTAGTGTTTGAAGGTGGGAAGTGTCAATAAAAAGACATATATATGCAACTTTTCTTTTATGTAAAATTTTTTAATTAAATTCTAAATTATTCAATGGTGGTTTAGAAGAAAACTTCCTGAATTTCCAGCTAACTCTGGAAGCATGAACATCTGATGCCTGGAAAACGGACTGACAATAAACATCACAGCAGAGGTTCTCCAAGCATTTGAAGTTGCTTACTCCTCACAAGACAGAAAACATGAAAAGGAAAAATATCTCTAGTGGAAACCCACTGAAATGTAGGAAGGTTGAGCAAGCACGTTACACCACTGAAACAGGAAACTAAGTCCCTCTTGAGAACAGGATGAATCTGAAAATTTAAAAGCCCAGCAACAAGGTCAAGTTACTGAGACTCCAGTTACTTAGCATCAGCTGAGCTGTTTGTACTCTCAAAATGCCAAGTAATGCAACTGCACATAGCCTAAGTGAAAGAAGGTTTGATTACATTTGAAGAATTTGGATGATACTCTCAGGCACATGGTGTGACTCTTGGGCATGGTCCTATGTAGAGATAAGGGCTGGACTTGATCCTTGTGGGCCCCTTCCAGCTCAGCATATTCTCTGATTCTGTGACCCTTTGCAACTTCTGCAGCCTAACCTGCACATATCCATGGACAGTCTCTGCCTCAGCTGACATGTAAGTTGGGCAGCTGCAGTAGGTTCTGAACTGGAGACACAGTGGCTGTTTGTGCATCTAGTCTAAAGCCTGTAAGGAGCTCATTGGTAACTTCACTTTCGGCTTGGGCCAAATTCCAATGAAGTGAAAGGAGAGCCACTACACTTACTGATCTGTGACACCTAGACAGTACTTCTGACATGGAGACACACATTCCCCTTTGCACCTAGTGTGTTATTGGAAGAAAGTCTCAACACATGAACAGAATCTTTTTGATTTTTCACCTCTTTAGGCTCTCCCAAATTGTTTGGAAACAAACCAAATCTCACAAAACATTTCACTGAAGTGTTGCTCTTCAGCATCAGTTTTACTTCCAGCAGTCCATTTACCCCAAACCATCCTTTGACAGATATGAAGTATCCCTTTCCTCTTGCCAACCCGCAGGGAATTTCATGGGCAATTACTTCCTGCTTCCATCTTGAACCAAGGATTCATAGAAAGATTTATTTCTGAGCAAATATCTGAAAGCTTCTCTGGTTGTGTCTAAATATTTGTGTTCATGTCTACATAGTAAAGATTGCATCTCATATAAAAGAAAGAGGTACAGACAAATAAAGGAAGTCTCAGTGACAAAGCTAAGTGATGAAAACTGTGAACCAGTTTGAAGGTTAGACAAATGGCTCCTAAGGCTCAGATCACAGCACTGTAACTTCATTGTTAACATTGCTAAATGCAATTTTGCACAGTCTTAGGAGAGGTATTCTGTACAGCACAGCTTTCATAATTAAGAAGAAAACTATAATCTCTTTTCCAAGTCAAATAAACCTTGTTTATCTGGGGGATGGGGGGGGGGGGGCGCGGGGGCGGGGAATAAGTGCAGTGAGCTGGTCCGAGAGACAATTTTGAAACTCTAGATCAAGAGGAGTTTGAAAGTCTGAGCTGGGGACAAAGGACCCACCTGCAGCATCATACAGAAAGCTCTCAGGATCCTGGCTGTGAATACTCAGGTCATGTTGAAAGCCTAAGGATGACAGACCTGACCCAACGCTGTGGAGCCAGAGGGCAAACCTGCCGCATGCACAGCACCAAATCCCAGCAGACACAAGCAGAAGGGACATAAAAGCAGTGTGAGCTTTCCCCATCTGCTGCTCTGCTTGCACAACACTACCTGGACAGGCTTTTTGCTGACCACAAGGTCAAAGTTACCATGGTGTTGCCTGACAGCAATATGAATGCATGGACATCCTCAATGCAGGGTGGGATTGGGCTTGCAGATGGAGGAGTTTGTATTTTGAGTCTCATATGGTGGCCACTGAGAGATGGTCTGAGTAAACACTGTCAGTCCCCTGGGAGGGCAGGCTCAGAAATTATCAGGGCTAGAGCTACCTGCCATTCTTCATCAGTTCAGTCTGAAGGTCTCCCTTGTGTCCTCGCTATATTACCACATACTGCTACTTGCTCTGCTGACCACGACCTAGGAGAAAAAAAGCTTCAAACAAACATTTTTGTTCTTAAGAAATCTTGCAATTACAAAGATTCACTTTAAATGTGGTGCTTCTGGTGATGTGCTTGATGTTCCTTTCATCTGCTGGACTCCAGCAATAAAGTCAGTAATTGTGGCCATTCTCACAGTAAGCGCAGCAGGTCCATAGTGCCAACTGAGAAGTATCGTTTGCAATGAGTGGCAAGGTTTGTGGCTAGATTTAGGCTAAGTCCCTGGCAAATTCCAATGCTGACTCCACTGGAAGGTCTTCAGAGACAGCCTCTGGGGCTGTTTTGGATTCAGGCAATTGTTGGTTTGGCCTCTCTCTCATGTCTTCTTGGACATAGCTTTCCTTTGTCTTTCTCTACGTGACATGTATTCCCTCTGAAACAATTAGGACCTTCACAAGCTCTTTGTTTCTAATTCTGGGCAGTTTAGCACAAAGTATATTTATGCTAATTGCATACTGAAAGTACACTTGGCTTGGCTTGGTTTTTCCTTGTTAGGACTTTTAAGAAGATATTTGTCATTGCTAGGAGGAACACTGGAGTTGGGAGAGCTGCAAACTTTAAGGGTCTGCCCTCACATGCTTTATGCTCTGTCCTAGAGTAGTGTGGCATAGGGTACTGATGTCTTCAAAGTTTTCCAGCTCGTTTCATTTTAAAATGTCAGCTCTACTTTAAAACTTTATGGTTCCCACCCAAGCAAGCATATCTGTTCTGAACCTAACTGATGTCAGGCTCAGATCTGAGCAGATCTTCCCTTCAATGGAGCAGAGATGGGAGGGAACTAAAAACCTTGTGTCCCACCTTAGGAAAGTGTTTCCCAAGCCTGAGGCTGTGGTCATGGTGCATGAAATGAGCCCTTGAATTGAAAGCTAGCTCAGGTGTCTCTACATAGTATGGAACATATTCAGGTTTTTCATGGAAGTGATCTCCAGTGGATGGGCTGTTGAAAACTCTGCTTTGAGTCCCTGCTGCCTCACAGGCTCCTTGAGTAAGTCATTAGGATACTGCTAATGCTGTAGTCATATTGCTAACCCTCTTCATCTCTGTGCTCCTACCCTGCATCATAAGGGCCCACATGGGGAGCTATGGTTCTGTACTTATATCATACAGTTGCCCATGAAGATAAGCCTCTAGCCCCCACTGTGTTTCAGTCTCCCAGTGAGAAACTGCAAATAATATTTTTATCCCTTCCAGGAAGGTCATGGGAGCTCCTCTGAGGAGCCCAGATACCATGGTCAAAAGAGAGGTCCCACTGCATTGATGCCAAACTCAAACAGTAAAAGAGATAAAAATATATTTTTAGGAACCTTCAAGATTGCTGCAAAGAATTTGCTGTTAAGATAGTGCTGTTACTTAAATGCCTACAAACAATGTTTGCCTCCATGCTTTTTCTTCTTCCCTCCCCTCCTTTTCTCTTTCCTGCATTCTTAGGTCTTTTTCCCACAGTAAGCTGTCTCCAGTATTTCTGCTTTCCATTCCTCATGCTGTCCCCAACAGCAGAAACTAATGTTGTGATGCCAACAATTATGGTGTAACTGGAACTAAAATGTAAGAAAGTGCTGCAAAACAACATTAGTTATCCCTGTACCATCCACTGCACAGTCCTTCTAAATATGGTGTCAGGAGGCTGCTAAGTAATCCAGGACAATTATATTATCTTGCACAAACAAGTGTACTACAACACCCTTTAAAACACCTTTGAAATATCTACAGGCTGGAGAGGACACCATGATGACTTTCTGACTTCTGTAGAAAGAGAAGCCTTGGAGTTTTTTACTCACACCCACCAGGACTCAGGGAGATGACTGATGACTATTTTTTTCATGTATTAAGAAAACAGGAGGTGGGGTTTTTTTGTTTGTTTCTTTTTGGTGTATCTGTGGTTCTTTGGTCAAAATTCTGTTGTAGGAGGCAAGAATTAGTGTTTTAAAAGAACATCCTCTATTTCAGATGATAAAAGGACAAGGGTACCATGTCAAAGTTGCCTGGGGAAAGATGCACACAACCGGGCATGTCTGCAGGGTGCTTTGCAGACCTTGATCACACACACAGGCCAGCCAGGTACAACCTAGCTGCAAACTGGAGGCTGGTGGCCAGCCCAGATGCTGCTGAGTTGCAAGGCAGAGTTAACTCATCCTGATGAGATACTGATGTATCTCCACCAGGTCCTGGTTATGTTCAAGACTATGTGCAAGCCCATGGTTGCATAGCAGGTGGAGCTGATTCTCCTGTTTTTCCTGGCTAGCTTCAGAAAACCTGAACATCTGCGCTCCCTTTTGGGTGGGAACATCCTGCACGTGACATTGGTGTTCTTGCTAGGCATGTGGGTGACCCTAACTTAAAAGGCAAACAACCTCCCAAGCATGAACCTCTTAGAGCCCTGTCAGTGGTACTTCAGCGGGGTGCACATGTTGATCCATCCAGAAAAATTCCATCCAGACAGGCAGCCATCTCTCCCAGTGCTTGGGATTGTGCAAGTAGATTTCATGAATAAAACTCTCTCTGAATCCTGGAGTTGCATTTCACAGCCATTTTGAGTTTGTTGCATAGTAATGACAACAGAAGTCTAAGCCTGGGCTGCAAATCCCAGGCCAGGAACAGGGTCAATGGCCACTGTGAGCTCCCAGCTGCTGCTGCAGTGATGGGGAGAGCTGGCATACCTGAGCCTTTGAGGTCTGGTGCAAGTTGTTAGCACAACCCTGTTCTAAATGCAGTTATGGGACAAGAGCTAGAAAGGCTTCAGATTCAGCTCCACCCGCAGCTCATTTTGAGGTGGAAGCAAACCTACTTTTGACATCTTCTGCCCAAGGGACCTAGTTGCCTGGGGTGGGATGGGCTGGAGAAGACATGCTCTCTGTAAGCTTAATTCAAAGCATTATGAGCAGGCCCTGACCCTGCTGGCTGATGTGCTTCCTGAGCAGCCAAGAGTGCCAGAAGAGAGCAGAAAATGGCTGGCACCAGGATGGCCCTTTACATTCTGGGATTTCCCGATAGTGAGCAAGTCAATGGTTAAAATTACTTCCTGTTTGCTTTACCCCAAAACAAGGTGCAGTCAACATGAAGAAAATGGCACTTTATAGACCAAAAAGACTTAACTGTTTAAAAAAATAAGTGGCAGTGGGTGTGTGCTGCTGGATTTATGGCTGAGAAGGTAACACACAGGCAGTGTCCTGCACTTTGATAACCTAGCACTTCTGTGATGTGTGAATGAAGTCCAGCAGGCCTAGGACCATGTTAATCTTCAGGGTTTGATCTCTGTCTGTAATGAGATGCCGTCAGCTTGTACTTCAAAGCCTGCATTGATACAGATAATCTTGTGAAAGGCTCTCTGCATTTTGAGCCAGCTTGTATTAGGGATTACAGTGACAACAGGAGGAGATGATGGAAGAGGAGGCACTTGTTTGATGCTCACTCCTTCCGTTTCTTTCTAATATTCCTTTTTTTTTTTAGTTTCCGAAGTGTGGTGTGGTCCCATCCCCCCACCGTCATCTCAGCAGGACTCACTCTATCAGATGAACCCTGTGTGCTATGGGGCAGGCAGGCTGGCCAAGGTGCTCTTCTGCCCAAGAAGTCTGTGAAAATTTGTCTGTTTGGTGCTGAAGTGGTCGATGCTACATCATCGTGGTTGAAATATGGGCAGAGATTGCATTAGAAATGGCACAGGCAGTTAAATGTTACACTTCCAAACTTCTGAGGTTATTTCATTCTCAAAACAGTTGTAGGGGAGTAAGGGAGAGGTTAAAGATGACAGTAGACCACAGGCTATGAGAAGCATGTTATAAAGCAAATTGAACACTAGTTTCACATACACAATCATGCTTTCTGTTGAAAGTATATAATTTTCAAGGCGTGTCTGACCAGGAAACAGAACTGAAATATTTTTATGTTGACGAACGCCACTGATCTAAGAGAAAAACAATGGCAAACATGTATCTTTATTGTTCTTCCAGCAAGAACAGTCACAGAAATAAACCAAAAACTGCACTATAAATTTAATTGAAATAGATAAAATTTAATATTTGGGACCCCAGTAATGACTACATTGTTCTCAGAAACCTTTTTGAAGACTACTTATATATTTAAGGACAGTTAAACCTATATTTTTCAGGCCTAAAAAATAAAAATGTGGCATTTAGTCTATATTTCTGCCTGTCTTACAGGGACAGCAGCAATGACTGCAGAACACTGAGAGAAATCATAAGGGTAGGATGAGTAGAAAAGTGCTTGCACCAGATTAATTCAGTCACTCTCATGTGCCCTGGCTATTTGCCACATGGGAACATGAAGCCCAGGTTAGGTTTTGGGATGCTACCACTAGCAGCATCCAGGCATTAGCAAGTCAGTGACTCCACAGAGGAAATCCAGCCCTGTCCTCAGGAAAGAGTGACGTACTGGACTGGTTCAAGATCTCATAAAGGAAACGTCCCTTTGGGTTTTAAACATCACACACTTAGATTCAGCATCCATTCTTGAGCAAAAGAGCTCCATAACTCTTTCACAGATGTGATAGAATGCAAAGACGCAAACTGTATAAATGAGGAGACAAAATTGAAGCCAAGGCAGCTAAATCTTTCCCACAATCTGAAGAGCACTGGATGGCAGACACTGCACTGGGAGCAGAGTCATATACACAGCACCCAGCAGGAGAGGCTTGAGAAAGCGTAGATGTTTGCTTGACTGAATCACCATATTAAAGAGGTTGATTGGTTTCCAAAAGCATCATTCAAGCAAATTTATCCAAATGGTAATGGTAAATTCAGTGGTCTAAATTTAAAAATATAATTAGGCTATAAAATAGTTTAAGGAGCAATGGCATAAAAAAATTAAAGCTGCTCTAAGCACTGCTTCAACACATCAGAATCAAAAGGTTTGGCAGAGGTCTGTGAGAACAGCTGAAGTCTGGGGTTCAAAAACAATGGTCAGGTAGGGCAAGGCCACTGCAGAGAAGCAAGGTGAATTCTTGGTGCCCATGGGCTCTTGTAGCAGAAACTGGGAGATTCCCACACTGGAATCTTCTTGGGAGAGGACTTCACTAGGGTGTCTCCAAAATTTAGGGGGATATCATGGAAGAAACCAAGGCAAAAATAGATGGGATGGGGCCCCACAGACTGCCAGGAGGAAAGAGCAAGAGATTCAAGATGACCTAAGGATGTATTGATTCAAGTGCCCACCTTGCTGAACAATGCATTGGTATGTCGTGAAGCAAAAGAGCCACCAAGGTTAAGAAAGGTGTTAGGAGGATCTGGGACACCAGAGGCATGTAAGCCTGAGGTCTGTACCAGCCAAAATAATAAAAGTTACAATAAAAGATCAGACCAGGGAACACCTTAAAACATAGATAATGATACACTTGGTAAGAGCCAGCATGGCTTCTGAAAATACTGCCTCTCCAATTTCTCAAAGTTCTTGAAAGAAATTATGAATGTATTGCTAAAGGTTATCTAGGAAAGTCTCTCCCCATAGACTTCTAGGGAAACTAAGAAACTAGGGGAAGGGAGAAGTTCAGGAAAGCTGAAAGTCTGGAAATAGAGCACAGGCAAAATGGTTGTTTACCTCAATAGATGGAAGTTACCAGTGCAAATTTCAAGGATCTGCACTGAGGTCTGTTCTGTTCAAAACACCGATAAATAACATGGAAAAGGGCATGAGCAGTGGGAGACAAAGGTCACACATGATATAAAGTTGTTTAAAGTAATAAGGGCAGGTTATGACAAATTGCAGAAGCATCTTGTGAGACTGTATGAAATGTCACGTGAATTTTTGTGTAGCTAAGGATAAAGAAAAAAAGCATCATGAAAACCAGTCTTAGTTTCACACATCGGATTTTGATCACTGAGTTGACTGTTCTGTATTGAGGAGCAAGTCTTTAGGATTAGGACAGGTGACTCCATAAAAGTACTACTATAGCACTGCAGGGCTGTGGAACTACTTGAAAAAGTATGTGAAGGACAGAAGCAGTTTTAATCAGTTCAAGGGAAGACTGGACAAGTACTTGGAAGAAAATCCATTGCAAGTCACTTGACAAATTGCCATGGGTTCACAAAAAGCCCAATGCCTCTGCTTCATTCCCCTCCTGTCCCCAGACCAGGCTGCCTTTGAACCCCTTACCTCCGGGGCCCTTCAGTCCTTATAGGGAGAAGTGAAACCACAAATGGGATTAACACCTGAGAGCCTATGGGGGGTCTGAGAAGGCCAAGGGGGAACTGGGACAAGGTGGAAATGAGGCAATGTTAACTGCATGGAGGAATTAGCCTACATAACTGATACAGGGCAGCTGGGTTGCTGCCTCTGTCTTACACCACATACTTGTGGCGAAGCTGATGTCTAAGACATGGCATGTCTGGAGCTGTACCTCCCAAACTGTCTAGGGATTTTAAAACAATTGTATGAGATAATTACTGCCCACAAAGTCACATGTGAGGGCAGTAGAACAAAGACTAGATATATCCAGTAATTGAGAGAGACAGGGCATGCACATTCCCAGTGAAACTGAAGGTCTGCACTGAGAACCAGCAAAAGGGTTGAAATGGTTTTTAGGGAGGAAGCAGGCAGAGGCTCACCTGTTGGAAAGTAAGTTGACTGAGCAAATGATCAGAATGCATTCTTGTCTGAGCAGGGTTATAAGGGACAAGAGAGAGAGTAAAGATGGAAAGAGAATGAAAGAGTGTTTAGGACTTAATGACTCAGAATAACTACCAGAACATAAAGAAAGTCCACAGAGAAGAAAGGACCAGCATAAAAATAAATAAGAAAGAAAATAAAGTAACAGGTAGTAGGAAACTAAAAGATTGGTTTCAGTCCATGAAGTAAAGCATGGACGTGGAGGCAAAAGTGAGAGATGCACAGGTGAGGACTGTGTTTGATTTCAGTGACATGCTATGGACACATCTGCTATGCCTCATACCCAGTTGTATATTACCTCACTCCTCTGCACATGAGACTCATCTTGTATGAAAGTTTCTGGCAAATTGCAGAACTGTGATTTTCATTTTTTCACAAGCCTTGTAGCATTAGTCCTCCATGCAGAGTGCTGCATAAGTCCCTGCCCCATCTGATTCCCCTTGGACACAAGGCACAAACAAAACGCCACTAGCTTCAGGGCATCTCTGTTCCCAAGGAGGGTTGCAGATCCCACCTCAGAAATCTTAGTGGACTCAGCCACTGTGTTCACCCTCAGACCTCACAAGGCCACACAGCCCCAGGAGCCTCACAGAGAGCCTCTCTAAAGGCACAGTTGGTGGAAAGACAAGGAATATAGAGAAATGTGTTTTTCCCAGAAGGATCACTGCAATTATACTATCAGTTATAAACTGAAAAAATACCAAAGCATTGCTGAGGTTCATAGTCTGTGATTAGGCAGAGACCTTAATTTATGCTTGCCTATATCCAGAGGATGTCTACTCAGGGCTGAGCCTACCAGCTTTTGCAAAAGGAGCAAAAAAGAAGCAGATGCCATTAAAGCAGTATACTGACTTGCTTCCTTAAAACCAGCAGCTGCCACAGAGGAAGTTTCCTGCAGAACTACTAGTCAAGCAGCATATTCTTTCAGGCAGGCTTGATAGAAAGAGGAGATTTATCCCCACTTCTAGTGCCTTGCTGTTTCTCAGTTTCCTCTGGATAAACCATCCCATGTTGAGGGCCTGAGGCCATGCAGAGAGAGAGGATGGGGCATGATGAGGAGGCACACAGAGTGAGGAAGTGAGGAAGCTGGAGGGGAAACTCTCCCCTTGTTTCCTACACCAGCACTTTGACATGCTGAGCATCTGCAATCTGATTTCTGAGGTGAGGGACGGGGGTGTCTGCTCCCCCCACAGATGCAGCATTTCTCTTCTTCATCTGTGCAGGAGCACAGGGTGGAAGGAAGGGTGTGTAAATAAATAAAATTTTAAAAAGCTCTCCAGCTTCAGCAGTGCAACAGCTAGAGATGTTCTGCACTCACAGTAACTATCTTTCTCCAAAAGACAAAATCCAAAGGGAAACAAGAACAAGAGATGTTTAACTATTTTTGAACCAAATTGCTTATTATATAAGTAAAGAAAACAGATCATCATAGCTGGACTTGAAATGATCACAAATCCTGTTTCATTAATGGCGGAAGCAATGACTTCTCTGTGAGGCAGTTAAATGTCTCTCTGTTTAGCAAAACAAGAAAGGCAGCAAGTTAAATTAATATCTCTTTCTTCAGAAAGCATCAAAGAACAATTTTTATAGCACTTGTAAAAGAGAGAATTTGTTTGTGTAGTGTAATATATTATTATGTTCTATTAAATGTACTTTCCAAATATATGTCCTCCTCCTGTGCTTGTACTTCTACAAGATTTACACTAATTTATACACCTCCAGAATCATAAAATGCTGCTATTCTTACTTCAAAGACTTTTCTTGAGAATGAGCTGGAGATTTTCATCAAGCATTTCACATCACCTAGACGTTATTGCTTTTAAGTGTCTTCAGAACACTAAAGAAATCTCTGTCCAAGCTTTTATTTTATTGAAACAAGCACCTGCAAGATATACGCAGAACTACTTTCCTAGGAGACAGGCTTATCATGGCTTCAGCCAGAGGGAATCTATGTTTTATCTCACCTGATGCAATACCCCATGTTAGTCTTAATTCACACTTCACTTCTGGTAACCTCTAGGGCACCTTTAATGACTACTGGAAATCTACTCTAGCAGGCTGAACATTTTAGGAAGAAATCCTTCGACTGAAGTCAATGCTTTCTGGCTTCTGGAAAGGTTTTAGTCCTTTGTTTCGAGCTGCTACATACTTGGAACCTTCCTCAGTGCTTCTGACTATAAAGAGGCTGTAGAAATGCAATTCCACTACAGGGGTACAGCCACAAAACCAACCCAAAATCTCGATATTTCGCATTCTCTGCTGTCTCATTTGCCTTGCCTGCCACCCTATACCACTAGGCTCATAAGACGTACTTGAATGGTGAGTGAAAACCTGTATCTGATGTAAGACACCAGAGAATCAGTCTCAGCAGTGAGAAAACAGGGTTCCTGACCAGATGACTGTCTTGTGAGAGGTCACATGCTGCCAGTGCTTCACAGGCAGATGATAACAGCCTCCCAGGAGCCACCAGCCAAAGGCGTCTGCCCAACTTTCCATCAGGGACAAGAGTCTCTCCTCCATTTGCAGCACTGGACAAGAATGTCTGAAGTCTTGAATTTCATCCACCTGTGCTTCTTAAACACAGCATCTTTGAAACATTATCACTTAAACATTTCTAAACTCTCCCGCCTCTGCGGTGTTGCCTCAATTTTTCAGGTGAAGGAATAGTGAAGCAAGAATCCATCATCTCTTCTGGATCATAGCAGATCAATGCCAGAAATTGTCAGCTGTTCTGACTCCCTGAGCTAAGACCATGCTATGTTAGCTTTCAGACCAAAAAGCTGATGTTAAGTGAGAAAGAAGGAGAGCCAGAGCTGTGTTACTATCAATTGGCTCTTGGGGTCTTCTTGAGAAAGCCACAGTGCTCATAGCACAGCAGTAGCTGCCTGGTCCAGCCAGCAGGCACCAGCGTGCAATTTATAGATGTCCCCAAAATATTTTCTCAGTGTGCTTCTCATCTTTATAACTGAAGGTTCATGGAAACAATTCTGAAATGGAATCTTAGAATTAAAAATAAATAGAAAACCACACAACAAAAGCAACAACAACAAAACCAAATCAAGAAAACACAGGGCTTCTAGGAAGGGTGAAGGGAGATCAAAAACAGTGTCTCTCTCCATAGAGACTCCACGTGGGATTTTTCTCCTATGATTAATTTTATGAAGCTGTCCTGGTAAATCAGGGAAGATATCATATATATAAATCAGAGGAAACAATTGTCATCTTTGGGGAAAATTTGAAGGCTTCAATTTTTTAAAGAAATAGGGGATATCGGTAAGCTCAGAAGATTTCTATATCTCTGTTCTGCATCATTAAACAAACAGCCCACTTATGACCAGGAAATAGAAGTCAGAATTGTTTAATTTTCAGATTTGCTACAGAAGTTTAAAGAAAATAAGGAATGTTTTTCTTCTTTGATGAGTCATTATCTAGTACTGGTGTAATTCTGAAAATGCAAATTCACCCTCAGAAACTCAGTTATTGCACCTCTTTGCTCTGAAATGTCTGCATTTTAAAAATGTACCCATTGGCACTTGTATCATTTTGACAAGTGTGACACAGATGCATGTCTTGGAATACTCACAGTAATGTTCTACCTCATTTCTAGAAGATGGAATTTTAGGAATCCCATTTTTCAGAGAACATTTTGAATTTCACTGAGCTCCCCCAATGCATGTCACAAACTTGGAATTTGAATTATCCCTCTGGAGAGAATTTTAACTTGCCATAGCACATGAACACAAGACACTATACAGCTAATTCCTCTCTTTTTTATTTAATTTATTTAATTTTTTATTTAATTTCATTTATTTAATTAATCTCTTTATTGTTTTAATTTATTTATGCATATTTGTCCTGTATTTTTAATTGTTATTTAATTTTTTGTTGTTGTTTAGTCAAAATCTTATTCTCTTTTTTTTTCTTTGTAATGATGGGAGAATATAAGAGTCATTGGATCAGACTTGTAGATTAAACCTGTGTCATGCTAGCACAGACAGAAATAGAAGAAATGTTTTCCATATAAGGCCCACATTGTAAGCTTGGGACCAGGAAAATAAACTGTATAGGAACCAAGATTTCCAAAGTTACAGCACCAAAAAAACCAAAATTACACTGACAAGAAATTTGTAGACCAGCTAGCTAAGGATGCTGGGATTTCCATGTTCTAGACTTTCTCTCTTACTTTTGGAACTGTCTACTTACTACGCAGTGTTCAATTTTGATAAAGAAGTATTTACTCCACACTCAGAGCTGAATCCATGGTAGCTACTTCTAGGACATGTCACTTCCAACCGTCCTTAAAGCAGAGGTTACTGAACAGCTCGTGGTCTGATTATAGTCTCAAGTATTGCTGCAGACCTGCCTCTGCAACTCAGAGGTATGGTATATACTTTCAAGGTGATATTAATACCAGTGCTACTAGAAACCGCAAGAAATTGTTGGGGTTTGCAGTTTCATTCCAGGGTCTCAACTCAATCCAGATGTTTGTTTCAGGTTTGCATATTTTTTCAGGAAATCTGGACAAAGTTCTTCAAAAATTAAGTTATGTCTTTGTTTGTGATAATAAAATAAAACCAAATAAAAATAAACACCACAAATAAACAATTAAAAAAAAAACCCAAATCGCAAACAACGGAATTTACAAAAGGAAGAAAAAAATCTGAGCACCTTCATAGACACAAATTTGCCTCTCTCTCTCCTCTTTCAATGCCTTCTTTACTTAGGAAGAGCACTTGAATATGCTGTGAATGAATTCAACAAAATGACAATGCCATCTCTGTCTCTCTTCTGAGTAACCAGCCAGAATGAGCAGTTTAAAGTACCTCACTATAAGGCATTGTTTCAAATTCTATTTCTTTCTCTTTTCTGCACACTGTGAAGTCATCAGACCTAGAAAAGACTTCGCAGGAGTGACATGATCTATACTTAGATTTGTAACCCCATTTCTGATCTTTTCACTGCTCTTCTTATACTCAGGTCATGTCAGGTGGTTTTGGTCCATGCTGAGCAGTTTTTAGCCACAGAAACCCTAAATAATTTTCATAGATATTGCTTTTTGGACATGGCCTTTCCTTTTGTTGCATATTTTTGTTCCTAACTGGAAAATTCCAATTTTAGCCAATTAAAACAGGCTAACAGCTCTGGATAATTTTTGTAATTGAGTTCAGCATCAGGTTTTTCGTGATATGGAATTCTGATTGATAACTGTCCAACCCACCCAAGCATAATTTAAAATAGCATCAATATAACTTTCTTTGGCACTTTTGAAATTAACAAGGTATTTCAAGATTTATAACAAATAAACACAGCAAATGAAAGATATAATCGCCAGCTATTCAAAATATTTATTTCTAATAGCTATTGTCCAACAGCCTACTTAGTCTTTAACATACTGCAGTCATTTATCATCCTCTTGTGGCAGTAGTCCATTATCTTGCTATTTCCTAAATGGAAAATAGTGGGGTTTATTGAATATTTTATTTTATATAATTACTATCTCTCTTTCAAATACTGGTCCTGTATCATTGCTTCCATTTCTCTTATTCCTGTTACAGATAAAAAGCTTCCCTTTTCAATGTCCTTTGCTCCACAGTGGTACCAGCTTGTCATGCCAGCAATGTTTTCATCTTCCCTCTTCACTGTTTTCTACTACAGAACCTGCAATCTCTGTTCATTGGCATTTGGGTGGGGGGAAGTGAACACTTACTATTTATTTTTTTTTAACTTGTTCTACATTCATTACTGCACCAGAATGAGCTTTAACACAAACTTGTCTTCTCTCCTGCTTGACTTCTCTGTCTATATCTATTTTGTCCATCTAAGCAGCTCCTTTTAAGAATTCTCAGAATCTGCTATTTTTTCTATCCACGCTCTTCTTCACAGGATTTTCACTGGTAATGTTCCTCAGCTGGACAACACCAGCTGGTTGAAGCATAGGATAACTCCCAGTTGGATCCACCTGGCTAACCACACGCCCCAGCTGCCAGAGCCTGCGTCTCAGGGAGGTGAAGAGCTTCACTGCTGATGGACAAACCTTTTCTGTGCCCTCTTTAGCACTATTTGACACATTTTAATGTGTGGAGTTTGTCTTTCAGTCACTGAACTAGATGCTACTACGGTGGAGGCAAAATAATTCATAATCATCTTCCATTTAGCATGATTCCAAAAGATGCTAATGTTAAGCCAGAGGAATTCCCTTTGTGCCCTAGGTCTCACTGGTGTGAGACAGGGGAAGGAGATAAATTTGCTGACAGACAAAGCTCTGTGGAGGTACAAAGCATATCTGTTACAGCTCCCTAGAGCTCTAGGATTTAGGAATTTAGGAATTCCATTGAGAATTAATTTATTTTCAGTCTCAGAGGTTGCTTTATTTTTATTTTTTAGCGGTAAATTCTCTTCTTTCTGCAGAGATCAGACACCAAAAAAAAGTTTGTTTTCTCAGAAAAGTCAATTTTCCATTAATTCATTGGAAGGTTGTGGAATATGCTCAGTCTACACCACTGGCACAGCATGTTTCACTTAAATGTGAATAATTTCATTAACTAAAGGAATTAAGGATGCAGTGCAGTACTACTCTACCAAGATTTACCAAGAGGCTGTGATTCCCCCACCCTGCCGTGGATCTGGAGCGGCAGATGGAGAGGAAAGGATCTAAATGAAAATGATATCTTTGCAAGCAAGATGTAGTAGTGCTGCAGTGAGTTAGGAGCTGTTCTTGTTCATATATATGCAAGACAAAGAACAGGAAATTTAGTTCCTATCTGGAATGGACAAAGAGCCTGCTAAATGATATTTGGGATTATACTGCACAGAGATTTCAGCACAATTTTATACAGAGTTATCACAACTCTGGAGCTCCTGGCAGGAGCAAACACACAGGTTCCTCTGCACAACATTACAGACCATCAGGTCTGGGTAGGTCAAATGACTGGGTGGGAATAATTCTGTCCAGCATTTTTGTGTGATCTCATAGCACACACTCATACTGTGCAAAATTTACTTTGTGATGTAGTAAAGTCTAAACACTTCAAACATTTTTAGTTTCCTGAGGCTTGTCAGAGCCCTATCCCATTATATTGAGAAGCATGTTTAATTTTATGAGTCTATCAGTTGAATTCTAAAGTAAATAATATTTGAACAAGATGAAGAACATAAAGTTGCAAAATAAAAAGCTTTTTTAAAAACACTCCATTACTCTGTTCAAATACCCCAGCATTAGAGTGCTTGGAAACCTCTTAGAGCTAAGTGTGCATTTTTAAATAACATAAGTTGTTCAGGCTGCAGTTACTGAATTCCAGCTTGACACTGAGCACTTAAAGAGTTTAGAGAACCCAGACTCTTTTATCAGCTTGCAGACAAGGGCACTAAATGTCATGTGGGCTTCCTTTTGGCTTGCAGCCACAAGCTGCGCATAGTATTTAATGTAGTCTCTGGTTCTTAAAGTATTAGGAAAACCTGAAAACAAAGTGCCTGCCATTAGTGAAATTGGCGCTGTCTTTTGACATTCTACAGTATGCATTTTAGGTTTGGTATGCCTCAAAACTTCCCTAAAAGCAGAGGTGGGGGGGTTACCTGGAACTTCTTCTCAAGATACAGAGAAAATTCTCAGTGAGAGACCTGGAAACGTGTTCAAATTTTCCATTTGGTATGTTGATTATATAACCCACTTTGTTATGTTTCTTTTTGTCCCATACTTTACCAGAAAATAAGATATGGATCATGTACACTAATGATTGTGACATTTCTTTTGTTCGTAGTAAAATATTTAAATTAAGGAGCTAAATTCACCATAACTTAATGTTTATATACAGAAAAAAATAGTAAGGAAAGATGATAGAATCTTTAAATCTGTTCAATATACTCTTTTTTAAGAATTAAATTTTTTACGTCATCTGATGCATGTTATTTTCAAAAGAAAAGCATTGCTTTGAAAAGCTATCAAATATCAGTAAGTATTTATAGAGAGGTTGACGTAAAAAGATACAAACAAATAATAGCCTATGTTAAAAGAAATGAGGCCAGTTTCATCTCAGTAGTAGTAGAATGTTGCAGTAGGAGAGAAAGATCTGAGATATCCTCTAAGTTATAAATTCCAAGAGGAGACAAAACATATTATTCTTAATAGGATTTTAACCATGAATGGTCCTCACAAATGCTGACATTCCCAAAAGTTTTGTGAAGGTAATATTCCTATTTGCTTCCAAGAACCTGTGAAATTTCCATCCCATTTTGAGCATAGTGTTATCAGATCTAACCCATAATTTTTGCTCTGTATTTACCCCAGACTAGCATCTCTTCCACCCACCTGCTTCACAGCATCCAGACCCATTCAACCATAGGATGACCCCTGCTCTCTAGTAATCTAGGTAAACTCTTGTTTCTAGTCATTCTTATCTCCATTCCTCCTATTTGATCTCTTTTCAGCAAAATGTGACCTTTGCCTCTATGAAGATATTCACTCACTTCTAACCAAAGGGAGCACAGATGAAGAAAAATATCTGGACTTTCATGGGGACGTATAAAAAAGAATGTGTATAAAAAGGATGTGTAATTTGGTGGGAAGGTGGTGGGTGTGCCTTTGAGGCAGTTTCCCACACCCCAGCCTTCAAGACACTGCTGTGTTGGGATTGACCACAAGGAAGAGGTGACATTCCCAAATAAACTTCCTGTACATGTCTGTAATATGCACCTCAGGTGACTGACATATTGCAAGATGTGGAGGGACATCCTTGAGGAACTGGAGAATACCCCTTAGGACCCTTCTCAGGCTGGAATTTGGATCCTGAATACTGAGGTGAGAGCACCTGCTATGTACAAATAATGATGAAATTATTCAGCATCCTATATTTTTCATGTTGCCAGCTGTACCACAGCCCAGTGCTGAGAGACTGCCTCAAGAACCGAGGTGGCAACAGTATGGACCCTGTATCTCTCTCTGTGTCCATGGTCCAATATCAGTGGCATCAGTGACATTCCTAAGCCTTAGTCCAGCTATGACAAAGCCTCCCACCAGTCTTTAGCCTCACTTTTATATATCCCAAGGCATGTCAGCACCTCCAGATTTAGAGAGTGTTTCCTTGAGAATCTGGAGAACACAGTAAGTTGCCTGAGCTGTAGCCCTGTGTTGCCTCCCAGTCTGGTTATGAGCTTGTTGCTGTGCTCGGGCACCATGTGGCTTGGCAATCCCCAGCCCCAGTGGACCCTCCATCACGGCATTCCCTGCAGATGGCACTCCCCTCATCCAACCATAGGCGCACGGGATAGCTACTGAGAGTAGAATAAAACAACATCAAATACAGTGAAGTACACTGGGAAGACAGTTCCAGGGGTAACTCATCACATCCTAAAAGAGGGTTCTTCCAAGATCTTTGGGTGGTAAAACCCCAATGCAACAGTACAGACTGAGCATTGTGTTTTAGCTCAGTCCGAGGGTGAGCATCTAGCCGTCAGCTGTGTCTTATGCAAGAAAGTGAGTAATTGTCTGCATTTACAAAACAGGGAAATTTGTAGGAAAGTTGCATGTTCTGAAACTGATTTTGTTGAAAATCTGTATTTCCTTTCCACATATGGGTTTCTTACTTTCTTTTATGCATTTTGACATTATGTACACAAAAGGACTTTAATTCAATTACTTCTCTCAATATTAAATTATTCTGACGTTGTTTATTCCATTACTACTTCTACAAATTTGAGGAGGGCTGAACGCTGGTTTTAATTCTGTCTGTCAGTTCCTGATTCCTTGCCATTGCAATGTACATCATTTGAAGTGGGAAATATTAGCAAAAGCTGGAAATTGCTCAAGGACATACTACTGGATGCACCCAGACTGACAATCCAGAGAGAGAAGGGGAAAAAAACAGTTATTCTGGCCACAAAAACATCCTGGTTAGAAGGATATCTGAACAGAACAACAGAAGCAAAACATTTGTGTTTGAATATAAGCGGAAAGTTGATAACAAGACATGAGGTACAAATTGAAATTGGAGCCAACTGATAAAACAGACAAAAGGTAAAGAAATTAATGAAAATTCAGTCATCAGTGACATTAATAATGCAGTATATAAAACATGAGAGGAAGAAAAAGAACTCAAACAAAGTCTCTGTAGATATTTAATAGAAGCTTTTGCCTTCAGAACAAAGTAGAAGAACTGATTCAACTCATAGGACATACATGCACTGCAAAGCTAATCATCTTTCATGAAGGAAGATTCAAGCCAGAATCTGCTAAAATTAAATCTTCTTAAATCAAAAGGACCGAATATCTTACCCCAGAGGGTCCTGAAGACTGGGGAATTGCTGAAAGTAATACTTTAGCAATAAACACACTGGCATTTCCCCTGGCTTCAATACATTCCTATTTTTCCAAGACTGAAAAAGAAGGAGAGGATCTACCCAGGAACTGCTACATTGCTTCTCTACCCAAGCAAAATAATGGAACATATTCTCTCTAAACAAACAACAACAAAAAAGATTATGAGAGTAATACAGAACCAGCACAGGCGTGTAAGATTTCAAGGAGCAGCAATCTTGTCAAACAAACCATTTCTGTTTTGGAGAAGATGACATTCCTTGTTGATAAAGGCAACCTGTTGACTGATGCAGTTTATTTGAACTTCTCCAAAGTGTGTGGTTTGGTACTACACTAAATTTTAACTCAAATATTTATACAGAAATAAACAGACACGCCCAAGATTAAAAATCTGGCTCCCTTACCATCTCCGCTATGTCAGTATTTTTCACAATGCAACGGTGTGGGCAGCAGGGCAGAATCAGTTCTTCCCCTGGAAGTCAACATAACATACGTATTCCATACAGCCTAAAAAAAAATCACTTTTTTTTTTAATTGACATTTTTACTTATTTTAATATTATGTAGTATTCTAACCTTGTGAATTACCAGAGGCCTAAGAAAGATATTTATGCAATTAACTTTACAAGACATGTTTGTACATATGCAGGAAAGGTGAAATCTTTCTCCCTTTCACATTTAAATATGGTACATTATTAGCACAGGTTAGCCTGATGCACTTAAGACTGCATTTTTGCACCCATTTCTATCTGTTTACATCAAATAGTTACATGTATATTTATAAGTATGTGTATATTTATAAGTACTAAAACTTTATGATTAAACTCGAACTAGCCATGGAAACATCATACACACATTTTCACAGTTCATGTACTGTTACTATTAAAAAATGAGAACGAAAAGGCATGTGAACATAACTGAATCAAATATCAACACATGAAACAGAATACATTATGTGGTATAATTTCCATGATTCTGCATTTTAAGGAACAGTTGTCCTACACAGCAGACTTTGCATTTGCAAACCCAGTGGCATAAGAATAATTTCCTATTTCCTTGTACTACTGTGTTCAATTTTTTAATTCCTACAGCAACCTATAATATTTTCAAGGACAGATTAAGTATGAACTTCTAATGAAAGGAGAACACTTATATACCACAGAAAAACAAATAAAAAGCTCACTACTTTTCTGCTTGTCAGTCACCTCTAATGGTCAAAAATAGGTGGAGTGCAAGAAAGGTAAATTGATGCAGATTTCAGCTTTTATCAGAGAGATGCAGCCAGGTAATGCATGCAGAGTATAACTAGCACATAACCTTACAGTCTAAATCAGAAATATTTTAAGCTAAAAAAGTCATTAATGTACAAAGAAAGTAAATTTTGGAATTTGAAGAATGTGGGAGTAAAAGGGTGCCTTTTGCCATGGAGAAAGGTGGGAAAACTTTCTGAAAGATAATTTCATGGCTGTTCAGTAGGCACCATCTAAGCACAATCTTTAATAAACTTTTTCATGTTGGTAAAAGAAGCCAATTTCATCACACTACTGTTCAAATATTTCCAGGGCAAAATGGTTATCTATATAACCTTCGGGAAAGTAAAATAAAGCAGTGCTAGAACCAAACAGCCACAGTACACGTGCTTGGGGTCGCTGACATGTGATCAAATAGCATCACACTGCTGTCACACCCCACCCCTGGGAATCTGCAGAGCTATGGATTTGGCAGCCTAGACAATAAATAGGCCAATAAACCTGCGTGATCAATAAAGTAAAAGAAAAAAAAAGTTGTTTAATTAGACAGCTCAGATCCTCTATGATTTTCTGTTTCAGTGTTTAATAGATTTCTGCTTTCATGTTTTAGATTTCATAGACACTTGCAGTGAACCAGAAAACCTGAAATGAAGCTGCAACCAAGACCCCGTAGTGACTGTGCATGGATGGCCACTGACACCACCAATGACTAATGCAGCAGCAGCTGAGGGTTGAGTATGGTCCATGGCAGGACTTGCTCCTCAATGGATGCTGCTCCAGGTTGGGCTGCCTCGCAGCATCCCACCATCCATCCGTCTGTCCATCTGGTCCACGTGACCAATGCCTGTTGAGAGACAGGTCTCAGTCACTCACTCTGTACAAAAGAGAGACAGCTGCCCTGGCAGGAGACAGTGAGTCCAGCTTCTGGTCTGCTGCTGCCCACTGTAGCATCGGAGGTCACAGATCTTGATCATAAGCCAGTATGAATAAATTTCCACTGGCTTTAACAGGCCATGATTTTGCACACATAATTTTAAGTCTAACACGCAGATAGTATTTTCCCCTTCTTTATTTATCTTCAACAACATTTAAAATAGGTTTATCCAGGCTATGTAAGTCAAAGAAGATTTGTTTCAGTTCCCAGAGCTTAATAAAAAAATATTAAATGCTACATGTAGTATTGAAAACTTATTTCTCAGCCAGATTTCACAGATGTATGACATTTAATAACTTAAGAATTCCATTTCCTCTTATTGAATTTCTATTTTCTTTAATTGTGGGACTTAATTAACAAAAGCACAATAAAAGTGAAATGGTAACCATTACTTAGGCAGCATTAGCAAACCAGTCACCCTGAAGTGGCATTTAGATTGCTTTGCTTTCTCACCATGAAGCAAGAAACAATTGTTAACAGGGCAGCTGTAACTTCACGGAAAATTGAAATTTTTTACCGTATCTTTTGATATCACTTTATTGTTTTTAGTATAAGTTTGGAAGATATTTTGGAAGGACAACTTTAAGGAGCTGAGATATTACGTATTTCTGACTTTACAGTCTGTGATGCAGAGCTGTGCAGTTTAAATTTAGATCATCCTGAAAGATAACTGTTCCTCTAGGCTCAATTTCACATTATTTTTCAAACAGCTCATTTAATTACTCTTTTTGTTATGTTCTGCCATGGTGAGTGACCCTAGCTAATAATCGGTCATTTTTCAATACATTTACTACCCCATTTAATTAACTTTTTGTAATACTGTACTTGGAGATATTGAACCTGCCCCAGCGAACAAGTTTTCCTGCAAAGTAGATAAAGGAATACGGAATAAGCCCTGTTGCCATACTGGGACAAAAAGCTGAAGAGCAGTTTATCTGTCAAATCAAAGTTCAAAGCCCAATGTGTTAATGCATAGTGTTTGGAGAAATAGTGTGAGCCAGTCTTGGGAGGAACAAACACCAAGTTGCTCCATTGATGTTCGCTTTGTTTGATGTAAGTTTTAATCTAAATGGGAAAGTTTTGCCTTCTTCTGTGATGTGTGGTTGGTGCGACCTCATCCCTGCAGGGGCAGAGTGAGTAATTGCTATCCAGTGCCCAGAAAATGTTTATTTTACAATAAAAATAAAACAAGTTTGATAGAAGAAAACCATTCCCCCACCACCACTGCCAAACCGGCTGGGAGGATCCTCCGCAATTATTCTCTGCTCTCCCGAACCAGGCAGTGCGGCTTTTTCTCTCTTAATTCAGTTCAGCACTCAGCTTTGATTTCGGAAATCCTATCATCATTGTGGCTTGTAAAGAGAGCACAAAAGTGAGCAAAGCCTGCTTTGAATTAGAGAATTGCAGAGAAATTATGCTAGTTAAGAACAATGAGAGCTTGTGATCTTTTTATCTTAGGCAGCTACATCCCCAGCAATAGCAAAAGTATGTCCAGAGAGTGGGAACAAAGGTGATTTAACTTTTTGGAGTCATTGCCCTACCATTAAGCTGAGTCCAGCCTGCCAGGCAGGTCTGGCAGTCAGAGCTCACTGCAGCTCGTGTCAATTGTGAGTGAGCTCCCTTCTCTGTTCAGAATGGAAAAAATCTCCACTGATTCTATCTGCAGAATAGTTTGTACCTGCAAGGTACCACAAATACTGGAGGTAGAGGCCAGAAATCTGTCTGGCTGCCTGGATTCACCACAGGGTGCCAAGGACAGTCACCGAAATCCTGCACCCTGCTACATCCTGACATCCTAGGATGGTGACAGCCATGCTGGGCTGTGCCGTCACAGCCTCCCAGGGCTGATGGATGGGGATCAAGAGGCAGCAAACAAGATTAACTTGAAGAGAAAGTGAAGCAAGAGATGGCAAGCACCATCCATATACAGTCATCTCTTTCCCCTCCCATCTCCTGTATGTAGCTGCTGTAGCAGTCCACAAGGATATGCAACTTCCAGTGAACTGTTCAAAGGAAAAAGATTATGAAAAGCTCTGTGAGTAAAATATTCCTCACAAAGCTGGAACATTTGGTGGCTCATCCCTGCTTGCCTTGCAGTCCCAAAGTGTGAACACGTAGCAAGAGGGAGAAACGGTCATGGGACTAGGAAACTTCATTCTTGGACAGTTTCACATCAAAAATAATACCTCATAGCACCTCCCATGTCAGTCCAGTGTCAAAGAATGCATGGACTTGGACTATACAGGTGTCCAAAATGTTACTACAACCAAAATGAACCTATATTTTTATGAAGATAATATACTGACAACTGCAGCAATATAAAAAAGCACCTCACAGCTAGTGAGGTTTTTTGTCCTCTTAGAGTTATAAAATGGGTAAAAGATCCTAAAGCATGAGTTTTCCTTTCTATTTCACAGTTACCACCAAACAAAATCAGGAAATTATTTTCAGAGAGATTTATATTGTAGGACTAAAGTTATGTATTAAAAATTACATTTAGGAATCCTCTGAGGGTACTTGTTGTAACCTGTCACAGAAATCCTGTGGGCCAGTATGGATCTGTAAATGGCAAATCACTAGACTAACCCAATTATCTATATTTTTTTTAGAGTTAATACAGAGGAGAATCAGGAGGCATAATTGCAGATATATTTCTATAAACATATTATAAATGTTGCATGTTACATTTCTCTAAATGAATGAAACAGGAACTAAATCATATGTTGAAGTCAGATTTCAGAAAAAACAGATCATGCTTTCATGAAAAGAAAATCTGGACTTCACAACATGCAAAGTCCATTTGACATCTCTTTCACAGTTTCCTTGCTGTTGAGTAGGGCTGAGGAGCTGGCCCTTATGAAGTGGTTGGGCTCAAGCACAGGCCTGGTGCCTTTTCATTCACTGCAGTGGAATCCCCCTTCCATGTACACAGTGATTTACCCAATGATTTTGACTTTGTTTCTCAGCTAAATTATTTCTTATATAACAAGTGTAAATTGTGCTGCCTATTGTGTCCCAAAAAACTTAGTTTTCCACCTGTTACAAGGTTGTTTCCCATTCAGAAAGTAATGCTAATCTCTAAATCTGAGGAGAGCAAACTAAAAGACTCCTAAAGAAACAAAACTGGCCATACAAAATATTTATTAAGTCTGTAATTAAATTAAGCCCTAACAAATGCTTCACAGACACTTGAAATCTTGCATGAATCTTTTTTCCAAACTAGACCAAGAAAAGAAATTTGACTATTCAGATAAAACATTTACACAACACTGGTTTTTAAAGCTCAGCCTTTTTCTATACAAAGAAATACTAAAACCCATCATCATTCAATTGTAGTGGCACTCTCCCTAACCGATGACCACTCTTGTTGCTGAAACTAACAATAACCATTTGCTCATCAAAGGCTGCTCAGCCCATCTGCTTCCAGACATTATTTCCAGCTAAAAATTCATCCTTGGAAAATAGGAAATTCATATGTGTGCAATACGTGTGTATCTGTGGGCTGTGCTCTATGCAAATATATGTGTATAAAGCAATAAATATGTATTTACTGGCATGGCATCTGGCTTCAGCCCAGGCAGGACAGAGACATTACAGATGTTGGTTGGCATCTGGGCCACAAGCAGAATGGCTTCTGGAGGCAGCCCTGCTCTCCATGGAAATTCATGCTAATTCAATTTCTATAGAGCTAATTAGGAATGGAAATGGCCTCACTCCGTTTTGGGAAGCTGGCAAGAAACTTTGACGTTCATCCCAGGACACTGCAATGCATTCACCAGAGTTACTGTCACGGACCAAAATCTTCTTCACCCCTGGAAAATCTGTGTCACAGTGCAGCTGCTCACACAGTTCCATGAGGAGCACCAGTAGCTTTCATCCCAAAGCAGAGGCCAGAACAGCCCTGACCTTGGGGCAACCCTATGTCCTGGGCACCAAAGGTACTCGGCACCATCTCCTGCACGCTCCTCAAACATCAGCACAACGATGGTGGCTCAGGTTATGTCCAAACAAACACCAAAGAGCACTCTGGTGCCATCTCTCATTTAACATCTTAGACCCAAGAATGCATCTCTGCCTTGTATGCTGTGTCTGCAAATTCCACAAACTTCCCTTAAGTAACATGAAGTACTTCTAGCAAAGACTCCAGACAGCTGCTCTCTCAGACACAGGGATGCCATTTGCCACACACTGAATATACAGGTTAGAGGATCATCTGGACAGCCATAACTGCAGACCTACGCAACAGTTCTACACGGGATCTGCCTTATCTGCACTGCAAAGGGGGCTGTACTTCATCACAGGCTAACAGGCAAAGTCAATCAAGCTGTCCAGCTTCATGCCCAGATCACACTCTGGCCTCTTCTAAAGCCTCTGCAATGAACATGAGCTTGGGTTCAAAAGATCAGAGAGTGAGACAGATTAATACATGCACATCATAGGCTTGCATTTAAGCTATAACACCAACGTCCCCAGACATGTTCTCAAACCCAGCTATGTCAGCAGCTAGTCGGAAGAGGAACAGCAGATGAAGCAGAGCATCAGCACTAGTCACAGGTGTAGTCCTACCTGTGACCACAGACCTGCCTTCATAGATCAAACTGCCCTCATGCTGAGCTGGACAAATTAAGGTTTAATGCAGTCTTAGCTGAACTTTGGATCAAATTATATTTCTGTGTGATAAGTGCTTGAGATCCCTAGGCAGTTTGCTTAGAATGCCTCAATGGACAAGCCACCTTAGATAACTAAGGGATGCCACATACCACTTCCCTTTGGCAGGAAGTCATATATTTTGCACCTACAAGCTTTCTCAGGGTCTAGCTGAGTCTGCAGGCATCGGTGATTTCAAGTCACATCTCAGAGACATGGCCTCCGTAGCCCTTTAGGACTTGACTCAGTGCTTGGTTAGTCCTGAGCGCAGGCTTTTGGAGCATTGACTCTTATGGGACAGAAAGTTCCACCCAAAGGTCCATTTCACCCCTCAGTTTAGTTTTCAGGAGTTCTTCCATACACAAATGCAGTTCTTTTTTTCAGTGCTGGCTAAGATAACTCAATACACCATGCATTTGTTTCCATCTTAAAGCATGCGCTTGAACTGTTACTTTTACCTCATGGTACCAATAACTAAAATGCTATTGGATGTTATGGAAAGTTTTGCCATGACATGGCTTATGTATTCATCATGTACTGTTCAACACACTTCTATTAGACTAGTTTTAGAAAAAGTACTAGATTTTTTTATAGGTGCAATTGTCTTTGAATAAAAAAATGTAAAGGGAAGAAGAAATACAAATCAGTGAAGCAAGCCCTCAATCATAGAATCATAAAATGGTTTGGGTTGGAAGGGACCTTAAAGATTATGTAGTTCCAACTCTCCTGTCATGGGCAGAGACACCTTCCACTAGACCAGGTTACGAATGGCCTTGAACACTTTCAGGGTTGGGGCATCCACAACTTCTCTGGGCAACTTGTTCCAGTGTCTCACCACCCTCACAATAAAGAATGTCTTCCTAATATCTAATCTAAACCTACTCTCAGTTGAAGGCATTCCACCTTGTCCTGTTTGTGTAAAAAGTTTCTCTCCATCTTTCTTGTAGGCTCCCTTCCCGTCACCCCAAAGCCTTCTATTCTTCAATTCCCAGAGTAAAGTTCTGGACTAAGCAGAGGCAATGGGAAATGCTGAAGAACCATTTTTATAAACTAGGAATTGTTATGAATTTCTGGTAAAGTCAGAATGGTATTTGTGAGATCATTTCCAAAGACAAAGGAAGAAGGGCAAATTTTTCAAAGCCCATAAAGACTCACAACTGCAGAAATGCTCAGTCTTTTAGCTGCCTTGATACTTGACCCCATTCCCCCCCCCCCCGAGGCACTGCTAAGTCACTGTCTGGGTTTGTGGGCACTCCTTTTTGGCCATTTAACTTTCTGAAGCCATTGGAGCCCAAATGCCTAAGAGCTAAGAGACTACTCAAGCTGAACCACAGTAGTCAAATTTTCTAAACACCCGTTTAATTAAAGACAGTTCATTCCCATTTTAAGGTCTAGCAGGGAGGGCACCCGTTTGAAATGTGATGACTGAGGTTCACGCCCCTCTGCAATGGCTTCTAGACATCAGCAGTAGAGTGGTTATTGCATCCTCCAGGCTGTGAGGTGGAGTCCCCCCTTTACATCCCTCCCTATCCTAGAATGTGGGATAGGATATGGGGCATGTGAGAGTTGATCTAATCTTCTGAAAGCTTGGCTTCAGACAGGTGAGGATCCAGGCCTGCACTGCTGTTGGATCTCTTATCTAGATCTACATCATCAAATGCTGTTTCTACTCTTTAACTGGTTTACACTTTGGTTTCCATATTATTTTAAGTCACTGGTGCTGGTAAGTTTGGTTTTGTCACAAAATACTGACCTCAGTATAACCGACACTGTGTGCAAAATATCCACACCGGACAGCACCCATGACTAATATAAGTTAAATCTCAATCTACTATCTTCTTAAATACTGAATAAGACTTAGAAAATACTTACTTCAGTATCAGCAGTGGAATTACAGTCACAGATGTCTATAGATTACCTCTCCAGCCATGTCCATGGTAACACAAGCCAAAAGTAGCTGTAAGTTTGCACTTGAATTCTCCAGATGAAGAATGTCGATTTAATTGAACCCAGATGATACCAATAAGGAGAAATCCTCCCTGCTACAGTAGAGAGTATTGAAAGCTGTACCCCCAAGCAGAGACAGTCTGCAGGAGATAAGGAATTCCCTTTGCTTGAACTTGGCCTGTTTTCTTCCCTACTGTGATGGAATCCACGGCTAACCAACAGAGATGCAAAGAAATTTCCCTACAGCATAACAGGACTTGGCAATCAAAAAAGTAACATAAATACTGAGTTTCTGACTTCTGGAAGTATCAGGAATGCCAAAGCAGTGATGTCTGTCTTCTTACCTTTTTGTCAGTGCTGAATTACAGTGGACGAGGCTCATGGGGGAACCAAGAAGAGAAGATTTTCAGGCACTGCAACTCTCCAAGTTTAGCTCCCAAACGTGTTCTGCCCAATAGAGTTTCCCAACCTAATTTTCTGGCATAAGTCAGCAGTAGGATGAAATACCAGAAAACATCTGCTGGATTGTGTGAAGTGGAACAGCTCCATGGCAGGTCATAGAGATCCAAGAAATGTCAAAGCTGGTGGGGTTTTTTCCAGAATTAAGGAAGCATGGTACGATACCTTGGGATTAGGCTTCTAGAATGCAAAAATACAGACGTGTCATTCTTTTTACACCCTGAAGAGTCTAGAAAAAGTGCAGTGAGGACTCACTTTAGTGTTACAAGTCCTTATATTTAGATTTAAAGTGGTGTCTGGCCCCTTAGTTGCATTTTAAAACACTACAGCAGGAATAATGCCTGGTACTGCTGTGCTGCCTTCATTCTAGGAAGATGGGGAGAGGATCTGGATAAATACAAACCTATCTAACCCTTACAGTAAACAACAATACCAGGACCAGAGCTCTTGCTCCTATCAAAATTTTCTGTGTTGTACAGTACTGAAGAACAATACACTTTCTAGATGTGTCTGGTTCTGTGAAACCGCTCAGCTCCCTTCAGCTTTACCCCAAATCCCCATGACTCAGCATGAAATGCACTTTAGCAGGAGTTATTTCAGACTGAAACTAAGCCTCTCCACCCTTACTGCCTGTAGCATGCAAGATAGCACATCACAACCGGGACCCCAAAAGCAGGTGGATTGGGAGCAGTACCTTCCCTGAAATTATCACAGAACTAAAGGCTGCCAAACACCTCTTCTCACCTCATCCTTCCAAGCTCTTGCACAGCAAGAAAAACCTGTTTGGCTGTTTCTAGGTCTTCATCCCTACTCCCAGTCACAAGTCCCAGACTGGGATGTGCAAGGAATCTCCATGTATATAGAGACATACGGGACAGACAGCCTTCAGTTCACCACCATGTTTTCAAGTTCTGCCTGGCCTAACTGAATCCTACTGTAATCCAACCTAACTGTAACCCTAACTGTAATCCAGCCCCTAACATCATAACTTCCCAGGGCACTATGAGCTACATTAGAAGCCCTGATTCCCTTTAGTATGAATCCTCTCCCTATCTTTCTGGTCTGTGAAGGATACAGCTAGCATAATTTGTTTGACTCCCTCATTTTCTCTACCTCTAACCTGAAATGTATTGTGAAATGCAATTATATAGCAGGACACAAAGCCTTCAGCCCCCACAGTTTATTGCCTAGGCTTTACAGTATGTCTCAGTAAAAATGTCTTTAAATGCATAAATATCTACCACGAGAAATTTACCCCTAAAGTGATATGTAGCCCATGGGACCATCCCTTTCCTGAAATCAGTTAAGACAGAGAAGAAAAGCAGCCAGACAGGTTATTCTTGTCACAACTTGCAGAGCCCAAAAAGGCAGTCAGAGAGCTGCTTTTAGTGGGGCACTCACAGTCACAATTTACAGAAGTAGCCGGTCCCCTAAGTGCATTTGAGCTTAAAGCTGTTTAGGAGTCCAGAGCCAAAGGAATTTTAGGACATCATTACTGCAGCATCCTGAAGTGGCCATCAGGGAGATGGGATGTAAGAGGGAATGTAGCACATCAAGCAGAGGATCTCTTCCTGTTTCAATTGCTACCCAGGTACATTTCAGGTTAAGGTTTAGGGTTAGGTCTAGGGTTTCAAAATCTAAAGCAGACAAACAGGCTTTTCTTGCTGTATCAGGCAGAGCACGGAAAGTCAGTGAGCAGACTGACTTGTTGGCAGGCTAGGTCCCTGTCTAACGCTTTCAGATATTAGCCTATTGATCCAGAATACTCTTCATTTCAAGTAATAATTATTGTAATACTTTCTGGGGCTTATAAATTAAAATAATTGTGGGGAGCACTATGCCTTTCTCAGCCCCTGACAAAGTGACACAGTGCCTTGTTGCACAGCCAGGTAGGGCAGGGGGAGAAGTTGGTCCCCTTGTCTTAGAATGATGGAATGGTTCACGTTGGAATGGACCTTAAAGATCATCTAGCTCCAAAGTTTGTGCCATAGACAGGGAACCTTCCATAGGTAGGGAACCTTCCACTAGACCAGGTTACTCAGAGTCCCATCCATCCTGCTCTTGAACACCTCCAGGGATGGGAAGTCCACAACCTCTCTGGGCAACCTGTTCTAGTGCCTCACCACCCTCACAGTAAAGAATTTCTTCATAATATCTAATCTAAACTTACCCTCTTTCAGCTTAAGGCCGTTCCTCTTTGTCCTGTCACTACATGCTCTTGTGGTAAGTCCCTCTCCAGCTTTCTTGTAGGCCACCTTTATGTGCAGGAAGGTGCTATAAGGTCTCTCTGGAGCCTTCTCTTCTCCAGGCTGAACAAATCAAACTCTCTCAGCCTGTCTTCATTGGAGAAGTGCTCCAGCCCTCTGAGTTAGTAGGAGTCAAAATTTGATGCTGTCCTTTATCTTCGGGACTGTTTTCTGCATATTTTGTGCTGGATATACAAGAGAGAGACAAGGAATCTAAGGCATGAAGGAACCTTTTAATTGCTGAATGCCTCAGAGACATGAAAGCTGGGAAGAGGCCGGGTGTGTGTGGGCACCACGATGGAATATTCTCTCTTACTGAAGAGCCTTGTTTCCTGTTTATGGTAGGGGCATGGATAGAGACTGGAGCTTGGATAAGCGTGTGGAAGTCAGTCACTTGAAAAAAAACCCTGCTTTTGATGACCTCTGTCTTACAACGGTCATAGTCTATAAATGATGAATTGTTTTATCTGTGCATGTCTTCAGTGGTGCCCCTAATGGCCCCAAACAACCTGTGGAGGAGCAACCATGCCACTGACAGCACAGCCTCACTGCTCCCTTTGGAGCAGGTGGGTGCTGGCAGCGCCCTGAGCAGACCATGGCAGCATGGGGGAGATGGGACAGGATATGTATCACCAGCCTTAAACACTTCAGGAAGTAGGTAGCAGCAAATGTCTCTTTGCCACAATAATCTACTAAAGTTACGGGTTTCTCCCCTCTACCTATGTCTGTGGCTCTCTTAGTCCAACACTGGATGCCCCTCTGGCATTCTGCCCAGTGCAAATAACCACTTCTGTGCTCCTCTCACTGCATGCCTGCCTGTGGGCTTGGTGATGTGTGTTAGACATCAATTTCTGATCCTTGCAGGTCAGCAGGTAACCTCCATAAGTAAATGAGCATCCAAATTAAAGACAGGCGTGTTTCAACAAGGGAACTCAATCTGATTCCGAAGGTGAAAGATCAAGTTTATTAACTAAGCCACCCACCTCCCCAGGAATATTACACGAATTAAAACCAGACTTCCTGGTGTTATATATGCAACGGCTGTCAACAGCATAAATTATGCCTGAAGAGGTTTTAGTTGGTCTTCCGAAAAGTATGAAAACTTCTCCTTTTGATTTAAGAGTTGCAAAGTTGTTTTTTTAAAAATTTATGTGGACAACATCCTGTCTTCTACTTAAAGACTTGGGTAGTTGTAGTAAGATATCCCTTAAGGGCACAAAGCAGATATCCAAAGATTTAGAGCATTTGTCAATTAAAAGACTTTTTTTGTAGTTTAAATGAGAAATCCTCTCTAAACTGGCATTCAAAATGAGATAATGTGCTCCAGCTACAGTCATCTCTGAAATGTACTGGTAGGATAAAAATTTTATTTAAAAAGCAAGACTTGAATTACTAGTTCCTTTATGATCATTAAGGACATTAGATCCAGATAGTTTATGACACTTCTCATACAAATGCTAAGTGCTAAATGTCAAAGTGAACAGCTGATCTTGAATATAATCAGTGTTGAAAGTTACTGCAGGGGCTACAAAGGCTGACAGCTCATTTGCAGCACAAGACGAATTATGATACCATTCATGATAGAAAAAGTCTGAACCAATAAGAAAGAAATTACCTTCCCTCCATTAGTTGTACTGATTAGTCATGATTTCACAGTATTTCCTTGAATGGAGATGAGCATTGTCGATTTAGTTCAGTTCAGGCTGGTGTAAATCAGGACTAATTCCATTTTCATCAGTGACATTAGACTAATACAAGTAAGTTCTTCATTATATTTTCTCTGTGATCAAATTACTGCATGTGAGCTTCACCATGTAATAATTTGTTCTAGATTCCTTATCAGTGCTTAGAGTAAAAGGTCATAACAATAATTGTAAGGCCTCCCACGAGAATTAATCTGATAAGATGCTTACTACAGCAAGTCTCATGTATGCTTGGCACTTGGCATGAAGAATGTGTTAAGATGCGTTGAAATCTCTCCGGAAAAATAGCCAACCATCAATAGTAGTTCTCCAATTCTTTCTTGAGGAATCATGACAAAATAAGAAACCAGCAATCTACATTTATTTAGTTATTTATTTAAAAATGAAATTACTGATCAACCCAACTGCAGCTGGGTGTATTGACAATTAGTCAGTGAGTGGATTAATTTTACATGTGTACTTTTGAATTATCTAAAACCAAAGCAAAATCCAAGAATTTATTCATTCGTTAGGACTACTTGCTATTGCTTGCAAAAATTCTTCTGTGAAAATATTACTCCTTTCTAAAGCCAACCCGAGCCATAGAGACCTTCTTAGAGAGGGCATTTTAGAGACACAAATGCAGCACCAGCCAGACCTACCAGGTCTTCATAAAATAATTTTCCCCTTAAGTGCTGGGTAATTCTGATCCTTAGATATATATATATATATATTTTTTTCTGTACCTTTTCATTGGAATGGTTCTTTGGGCACGTGGATGAAACATTAGTATCGAGTGCCTGGCTGTGCTCAGCAGACTGCTTCCCTCACATCTCCTCAGCCACTCACTGTTACATATTCCAGCATCCACTTTGGGGGAAGTTTCAATGTATGGAGTTCTTGTCTGGTCTTTAATTTTGTTTTGGAAATGAGCCATACATAACAGAAATACACTTGCAGCCTTCTCTCTGGGTGTAGAAGTGTTTTGTTTGCTGGCAGATAATAAAAATGACCCTGACGTCCCAGTTCTCATCCTTGTGGGAAACTTCCTGAAGTTCTGATCATGCAGATTGAGTGACACCACACAGGACCACAGAGTGTTAAAGGTGTCCATCATGCATGCACATCTATGAGGTTCAACAGCAGAGCTTTCCCAAATATTCAGAAGTGTGCATTTGTACTTTTCAGACACAGCTGCAGGACTCTATAAGAGCGTCAGACCTCTCATTTTGACCTGTGCACACATATGAATGCAAGACATGGAGGCACAAATATTTATCCAAACAAACTTGAGGAGTTTCCAACAAGGCTGTGGTTTCTCCTTGTGTGGTGCAGGGGGAGAGCTGGCAGCACCAGAACCCACAGCTCCCAGTGTCTCAGCAGGAACGTGCAAGAGTTACTGGGGTTACTGGACATTTTGAGTGCTGTCTGAAATGGCTGCAAAAGCAAACAAAAGAAAACTGTTGGGAAGCACTAAGCCCGCTGTCCCAGCAGAGCTGGCTGGGTTTGCTGGCGTTGTGGCAGGGCTCTGTCCCCACCCACACGTCGTGGACTGGCACCACAACGTCCTCAAGAAGAATATACCCATTTTCTAAGGAGAAATTCAGTGATTTATCTGATAAGGGAGCAATTATCTGGAGACAATATCATCATTTGTGGGTAGGAAGCCATCCTCCGTCACGCCAGGGATGTGACCAAACACAGTACATATTTCACTTTGGACTAAGTGTTCCCTTTCATCTAGAATGTGGCTTCCTTTCACAACTCTAGCTGGCTTGCATAAAGCTACCTTTCATCTGATTTCCTAATAAATAAGTCTTTTAATTCACATGGGGTCAGTTGCTGGTGACTAGAATATTTTCTGCAGCAACATGTCAGAGCAGGTACATAATACATCTACTACTACTTATCTTGTTAAAGAATGAACCTTACAGGGGTGTATCACAACAGTGCATCTTGAACACTGCAAATTGGCTATGAGTGCCCTTCCCTCCTTATCACCTCAGCACAGCATCACACTGCAGAAGGGAGCTGCAGAGAAATCCCAGATATCTGATTGCTCATTCCCTCTTTTGTCTTAGAGAATGTTAAAGATGCTTACTTCCTCTACAGGAAAAGGGTAAAGCTCAAATTCCTATAAAAATCTGCTTCTAAACTCTTGAAAGCAGCAATAGTTTCTCCTGCTGGGAAAGCGGTAGCAGCTTTAGAGCCCTTTCAGCCACATCTGCTGGGAACCCCAGCATGCTCCCGACCACGAGCTCATCCATCTTCCTGAAAGCCAAGGCAGATCTTCGCCTCCTTCTAGGCTGCAGGTCATCATAGTTCTTTACATCAGTGTCTATAGGTGAACAGAGTTCGCAGGCCTTTGGTGAAGGGCTATAGTTGCTTTAAGTTCAACACGCGTGTAAGTGATTTGCTGCACTGTGACAGCTCAGAACTGAGTCACACCTGAGTCATCATCCCAGTTACACTTTTTGTCCCTTTATTACAATGAAGTAGTGGCTTTTATTCATCTATTTCAAACCATGTGTGACAAACTCCTTAAAGAATATAATCCAATTCCCCTTGCTTCCAATGCAATACAACTACACACAGAGCTGGAATATACATGGCTTTGAAAAAATTTATTTGCTGCTGCTTAAAAAAAATCCCTACCATCAGATCTTAATTTCTTCCTGCAGAAAACAAAGAACAGATTTTTCAGTGTTTTGTCTGTTCCCTTGCTGCTATTACCAATGCACTGGCATTAGTTTAGAAGAAGACTGTCCTACTAAGCATGACTATCCTTTCAAAAAAATAATTGCTAGGGGCAACTTACAACAGGCTCAAAGAGGGTAGAGAGGGAGATGGGGAAAGAAGAAAATTGCTTTGTTTTGATCCATTGCACTCACAGTCCCTAAAGTCCTCTTTGATTTATCTTCTTAGACTGCTTTAACCGTCCTAAATAGCCAGAATCTCAACCCAATTTCCCCCGTGTCAGCAGTAATACTAAAACTGAATCACAGCTACCAGTTTTCTCTCTACTGTATTTTTATTTATTTTTATTACATGCTACAATATATCTGTGATGCAACTTTATGGTCTATGGTAGAACAATTGTTCAAACTGTCCAGCAGATACTGACTGCATGGGCTTTTCCCACAAGTGATTTCCATATATTGGAACTGTGGACATTGTAGTTTGGACCCCCTCCTGAATCCAATGTGGATAGTGTGGAAGACACTCCAGTCTTAAAAGCTGTATTAACCTGGTCTTAAGTCTGCTATTATATGATAGCTTAAGGGCAAAATACTACAGAAATACTACTGCTAGTCCCAGACAGGCTATTCAAATCTAGGAAATTGTTATTAAACATTATAAAATGGACTAAAATGAGAAAGATATGCAGAGGCAAAATAAGGCACCTAAATAATCCTTCTTAGAGTAATACTGTGTGAGGACCGAACAGTTCTGATTAGCTCTTTTTTCACAGTCTCTAAATTTTTCAGACATCTGATTTTTTTCTTAATCATGTCACTCAAGAACTGATGCAAGCTTGTCAGTAAGCATAATAAAAGGAGAGAAATGAGGAGGAAAAATACTCCAAGTATCTTCAGGAAGGATTAAGGCTATCCTGGAACAACACACACATGTGATTACTCAATATATACAGTTTATAATCTTATTCTCAGGAAGCTGCTGAGATATATTAGCAGGCGGGAGGGGAAGTACTTCATACTCAAGTGGCTGGATAACATTTTGCAGCTTGCATTGAGGCAGTGCCCAGAGCTGCAATTTATCAGCATCAGGATGACAAGCTTTGAGTTTTATTTTTCACTATTATGTCTGCTATGTTTATGGCAGACCATCAGCTCCCCATATATTAAGAAATTTACAAATGCAAAAGCAGACAAGGTCCATGTGCCCAAGATCTTGTAGCTTGATAAAAGAGAATAAGAAAAGAAAATTTTTAAAACTGGAGGAATCAACCGTGCTAAGGGCAGTTTGGTTTTCTTCATATCCCAAAGTCAGCAAAGGTCGGGCTAAAATGGGAAACCTGAAATGGGTCCCTTTCAGTGGAGATGTGCTGGCACTTAATTGCCTGTCAAAGTATGCCCTAGCCAAAATAGCAGGGATGCTAGCAGGGACATTGCCTGACTGACCTCATTCCCTGCTCCTCTTCCTTTCATGCCATAGATATAAGGAAAGGTAAGCAAGATAGTGACTCATCACTCTTCACATTCCCTATGGGAGAAGGAGTTGCACGGGGCTGCAACAAAGCTTTGGAAAGCCTCGGCCAAGACCCTGGTGCGATCACAGCGTGGGAAGAACTCTTCCTTACCCCATGAGCTTGCATCATGGTGAACGGGAAGGGAATCTCTTGCATCTGATATCACTTCAAGTAGCTGACATCGAAACTGAAAATTGTTTAGTGTAAGGTGGAGAGCTCTGTACTCCCACCAGAGGCCCTTCTACCATTTCAGAGCTCTCCTACAAAGTCCCTGAAAGCAAAGAGCTGCTTATAGGACTCATGAAAATAATTGTTTTCCAGAACTTTTTGAAACACTCTTTGTGAGGGTTTTACTGACTATGTCCACACTTCAGTTTTTGTTGTTATTACAGAAGGGCTGGGAACAACAACATTTTAAAGAATAGAAGAGGCATTGGTTGCAAAAATATTTCCCACACTGCCTGGTTGGCAGAGCACGGCCCCAGGCTGCAGTTAGGGGAGCATTCTCCCTAACAGGAAAGCTTGTTTGGTTAAGGTTAAGAAGCTCGTGCCCCCAGCCTGTTGTTTCTGTCCATGTGCTATATTTCAGCATCTTTTTGCTTATACCAGTGCATCTGTTTGTTAAACCATGTCATAATGCAAATTTAAGAAACTTTTCAAGTAAAAGTTGTGGGCTTGAGGGGCTTATTTTTGCCTCTAATGTCTGGTTGAGATGAGAAAACCCTACAAGCAGAATAATGGCAGAATGGACGAAGCAGTGCAGGCAGGAAGAAAGGCAGGGATATTTTAAACAGCTTTGCTCTCAGAGAAATCTCATGTGTAACTGCAGTATGAGATCCCCAAGCACTGCAGGCTGTGCCCTGCTCTGATGCCATTTCCCCCACTGTGGGCTGGGGATGGCATGTTCAGATGCCATGAGCTACCTGTCTTCCACCTGTTATTTCAGGAGGTTTTGTGATAACAAGGATTTATGGGTTTATATTCACCACTCCAGGTGTTCATGTAAAAAGGAAACTGAATTATTGCTTTGGTTTTTGTGATTTTTCTTTCTCAAATTCAAGTTCCCCAGCAGAACCTTAGTGCTTCCAGGCCCACAAACACAGCCTAATCCAGCTGTAGATGATATTTATCTAATGGCCTGAAAAGGAACGTCAGAAGGATGCCAGTAAAAGCTTCTCCTCTGTCACATCAACAAATCCTTAAATAAAACCACACAGGCAGATTTTACACAGTATTTAAAAAAAAAAAAAAAAAAAAGGAAAAAACCCCCAACCAACCAACCAAAACAACTTACCTTCTTTATAGTTAGGGTAAAAAAGCAACAGAATGGAAAATCAGTGTATCTGTTTCCCCCACAGGTCTTCTTTTAAAACTGATATCTTTTCAGATTACGGATAAGAAGGAAACAGAAAGATGATACTAGTTGGATTTCAGGGATGTGATAGTAGGATTCCACTGCTTATTCATGATGCAGTAATTTGAAAGAGAAAAGACATCTCTCTGAATGGCCCTCATGATAGTCTTGTGAGAATAAGCAACAGACAGAATGGAGCCCATCAGGAATTTTACCAGTTAGACCCTCTCAGGGCAAAAACCTTGGATTGCATTAAAATATAATCTTGAAAGACACCGTTTGACTCTTGCAGAAATTATTTCACATGTATTGAATTGGAATTGCATATAACATGTAATTTTGACCAGTTGCTTCACAATTGTGTATTTTGTTCCTGCATCCAAGGCAATAAAGTTCATTAATTCAATTTCATCTTATCAAGCAGCAGCCAAACAGATAATCAGTGAAGATGAGGAGAAGAAAACAAAAAGCTTTTTCACTTTAAGGGCTCTGCTGTATGTCAGGGGTGCTTACAAGCGCTTACAAATCACCGCTGATAAAATGGATGCCTACTGCAAAACAAAACCACCAGCCTGAGAAAAGGGTGCCAGGAGCTGACTGTGTGTGACAGTAGCTGGAATGAACTTTAAACCAGTTGTACGCTGTCATATAAAATCTCCATACTGGAGTCGTAACTTTTATTATTCATTCATACGTGCAGAACAGTGCTGCTACAGAGATTGTGAAAGAGGACTGTCATTAGCAACCCAGTGGCAGGCACATTGGACACTCAGGCTTGCAGTCCAACACACTGCCATATTTTCACTAATACAGAACTGTGGCGTTCTCTTACACAAGCAGCAGCAATACCCTCCAAAAACAAGCTTGCTTCTTTGGTGTTTTATCAACAAATACTGAACATGCTTTTCATGTTCGTAAGAAACCGGATATTTCTCTGTCCAAAACCCTTTGTAAGAAGAATTCCTGCCCTCATTTTACTCTCTGCAGTCTGTGCAGAGGGAGTCTTGACAGGTTATTCACAATGGTTTAGATAATTCCTAATATTAATATTTTCAAGAATAACAGTTAAGTATTCAGTTAAACTGTATCATCCTAAAATGAGACAACTTTTAAAAATTCAAGAGATCAAAAGCACCAACAACAGAGAAAAACAGGAAATTTTAATTCTAGGAATGAAATTCACATCAAAGGATGCTGTGCTTCCATTTCTTCATCATAGTCTAAACAAATGAGATAACTCCAGGCTATTCATTACTCTGTATTTCAAATGGGATTTATTGATTTTAACAAATTTGGGGCATTAATACCTAACATAGTCTACCAAAGGTGTACCATAGAACTGTACTTATTCTCTGGTTCTGTCCTTCTATGTGCATAAGCATGGAAGTTTACAAAAAAGTTCAACTTTGTTACCAGAACAGGCCAGACATCCATCCTACCCCAATTTCAGGTGTCTGGCCATGGCAAGCTGCAGATGGTTCTAGAAGATTACAACAGGGCAAGTATAGACCAGTTCCTCTGCTGGAGAGGAACCACGAGAAACTTCTTAGGCCAGAGACTAACCTTAATTAAAGGTTACTGACAGGCTATCAAATCATTAATCTCAGCTGAGGAGAAGGAAAATGTAGATTCCTTTGGCTTTTGGAGAAGTATAAAACCCATCCAAGCTCTTTGGGGATTCCCCTGTAATTAGGAATAAAGTGTGAAGTCTCTACACAGTCTGTATCTCCCAGAACACACAACAACTAACCCATTGTGAATACCGTTTGGCAAGAAATGCCTTGACATATCCTGGAAGTTTGGATGTCAGGCTTGCTCATCTTCAGAAATGGCATCAATATAACTCAGAAATAGCTGAGCTGGTCCAATGCCCTGTGCCTTGGCAAGGCACTGATACATCCAGATGGCTACTAGAACCAGGCTCTCTCAGCCAAAAACAGCTGGGGAATCTCTGCTGAACTGCAGCTGAATTGCCTTTAGTTCTCACATCAAAAGTTTTGTTGATAATATGCAATAGGTATTTTTAGGGAACACTTTAATAAACACTTTTTTTTATTTTTGGAAATCTGAGAGCAAGTATTTTTCTTCACCTATAACACCAATGTCCAGCAGACCCAAAGAAACTAACAAGTGCCTGCATGAATTTCTTGCCTCACTTCTCCCACGGACGCAGGAGCCGTGCCATAGCAAGTCAGACATGGGCTGGGCATTAGGAGACCAGACCATCTGGGTACCTCAGCAGTGACTCATTCTTGAACTCATTGTTCCCGAGTTGCCTCAGGAAGCCACTCTTCTTTCTGTGCATCATTGTTTCCAGCTGGTAAGTGGAGATAATGTTGTTTAGCCATCTTCATAAAGTGGTCTGGCTAATGAAGGTGGAAAAACACTCATAAACTATCATGCTGAAGACACGAAACCTAGGGAAAATACAGAGATAAACCAGATGTTATTGATGGTCTGCATTCTCTTGGAAAGATTTCTTAGAGTGATAGGATCAAATATGAAAGTGGATTAGAAAGAAATAAAACAGAAGCTAGTAAAATGTTATGGGTGACAACAACACAAAGCAACAACAACTAGGCTGTAGGAAAAGAAAGCTGTTCATTTGCCTATGGCTGGAAAATTAGCCAACAAAATGCCCAAGGAAATGTTGAGTAGATGAAGACTTTTTTGCCTTGAGTGCCTTCAGTTCATCCATTTTAATTTAGCAGCATTCACAAGAACTCGTTCTTTGTTTATTCTCCCATCAATTTATTTGAACCAGTATGTCTTTAAAGTCAACCAAATGTAATAAAAAGATATTTTCCAGCATGGATTGTTGCAACAAAGAAGAGAACTTTTTCCCAAACCATTTACCAGTCTCCAGGGAGATATAATTTCCTTTCAAACTGAACTACATTTCAATTCATAGGACATTTTTATTAGCCATTTTGGACTAAGTAATTGACTCCTTTGGAAGCAGTTCCCTCATTGTCACAATACCAATTAGTCAATGAAATATCACAAGGTAAAGTGACAAACTGACAAGATATACATCTGTTCCCTCTCAGCACTTTGAATAAAACCCTCCTTCTTTCACTCACTTGCTTGGCTGATACTTATAACTACATATTGCCATTTCTAAATAAGAAACAATCCATTTCTTTATGTGGAGTTGTGGAAAATACTGCCATGTGAAAAAGTCAGCAAGACCTTCCCACCGTCGGTAAGCAGGAACATGGTGTAAGGCAGGAGGAGGCTGCTGTACACCTTGTGAAATGAACCTCTTCTGAGAGCAAATGCAGTAATTCACACTGAGCCAAGGAAGGGACAAGTGCTTACTTCAACATGAAACTGCAGCTCAAGAATGCTGACATCTTGCAGCTTCTGGGGATGACACAGGACATACCCAGTTGTCTTGAGTGACCGATGCAATGCTCTGGATCACCATGGCTGATGCCAATGCGTGGAAAGCTAATAGAAGATGAAGGAATCATAGACTGAACTCTTGAGAAGAAAGCCAGTGAGCAAACAGAGGGTGGAGCCTCTGGACCCATCAGCTGTATACACTGAGTCTGCTCTGTGTGACTGCATCTGTACAAACCACTGCCACACACCGGGGATGTGGACACAGTGATGTATGTGCACTGTGCATTTTGGGTTGGATGTAGTTTCCTTTCATACTCTGTTTTGAAAGAATTTACTATTCCGAACAACTGAGGAATATAGGAAAGTTTGCAGTAAATGACTAGCTAGCCATTGCTTCTTTCTTTTATATTCATTCCTCATTTCTCAAGGAAAGAATCAACATCACATGTTTGACACAAAACTAATGTAATTAATGCTATGATTTGAAAAATTAAACTGACGCTTTGTCAGGAAGTATCAGAAAAAAGTCATCTGAAAACCTGAGAATACTCTTGGGCAGCAGAGTGTCTAAACTGTGTATTACAAAGGCCAGAAAGAAGATGATATGTAAGACTGGACTTAATGACCAATATTGATATGACATGATAAGATATGACATATGACTGTTACCAACTGAAACATGATTAGCTACTTCAAGTACAGTAGCTTTTTTAGAGCTGTATTCAAACCACGAGGAAGAATAAAAGATCCAGGCAAAGTTTCACAAAGCAAATAATTTCCTTTTAATTGAAACAGTAAGGGCATAGTTTGGGATGCAGTGGATGCTTTGGAGTGCTATACTTCATTTGAACATATGTGATTTTAAGCATATTATTACATGAATATATTATACTACACCCCTCACTTGAAAAAAAAGGCATGGAAAGGCAGCAGAAAAATACATTTCCCTTCCATTCTGAATGTGGTATACCAGCAAGCTCTTGGCATGGCAGCCTGTATTAATACTACACATCTATATGGGAATCATATACCACATTTTTATGTTGCAGTCTTAGCCAGTGTTTCCTTCTTGTAAAACATCCAAGGTTTCTGGTGGAAGCTTTATTACAAAAGATGCATTGTTTCCACTGAGTTATGTACTAAGAATAATCAGGCAAAATTGTGATATTAACCCTAATGGAAACAAGACATCCATTATTATTTGCTGTTGATGAAATTTTGTGACTTAAAGAGATCAAAAAATCTCCCTAGGATTAGCTTCAGAAAGGTAGAGAAAATTATGTTAATTTCTGTGTCTTCATTTTGTGAGCTGCCTGGTCTTAAAAAGACCCTTAACAGAGGCAGAAGCTCTTGAAAGCTGCAAATCTTTGGGTTTTTTCCCACTGAACAGGGCAAGGGATGAGAGCTGGGGAGTGGGATGAGTACTGCAATGGCATTATGCCAGCTGGGGACATCGTAACTGATGGTCTGCAAAGTACACATGGATCACATGAGATTTTTGTTGTTTCCAGTTGCTATATGTCATGAAAATATGCTTAAAGACTTTAAATAGTTTCTGCACATCACTTTACCACTGCTGTGGTTATATCAGGTATGTTCTGTGATCACAGATTAAATGTTCTGGTCAGTTTTAAGTGGAAGAGCAGACAGCGGGGCTCCATCACAAAATAAAAGTGGAAGCATGCATGTATTTGCAGCTGAACTGCAGAGTTTTTCCACTGAACCCATAGTATAAAGGTGTTAAAGGATTTCTACAGGAGTACAGGCAGGAAAGGAACATGAATGGGGAAAATATGATCACAAAATTACTACCTCTGCAAAGCTGCCCATGGGGTGATGCACACAGAGCAAGTGATGTGGACAGGGCCGGTCAATATAATAAATAAAATCATATCAATTATCTGAATTTTGTTAGTCTATAATTGATTCTACGAAGTATTCATTACCATAGTATACATACTTATTAATATTTTGTTCTGATATTGCCTTTCCTGCAGAAAGTTTTTAAAAACAGAGTGATTTTAGAATGCAAAGTACATATGGGCAATAGCTAAATTATGTAATACAGAAAACTGTCAAGTGTGACTTTTGGATAAAATACTTTTAGATTTCTAGATTCTCTAGTGGTAGAAAAAAATGGATTCAAAACTCTAACTTGAAAAGTCTGGAGTTTTCCAGAGTTAACACAATCCACTCTGATTTTGGAGACCCTCACATAGTCCCCTCACAACTGGCAGGAAAGGCAATAGTGAGGGAGATGCCTTCCCATCCCCAGCCTGGTGCAGCAGGAGTCATGCCAGGAAGCAGCCTTTGAAGAAACCCTTTTCAGAGAGGGAAATTATGTTGAAAACTCCACTCACAGTTTCAGTGTGGCTGCTCACCAACAACAGAACCTGTTGCTGACAAATCCCATGACCTCTTCCCAAAGATGGAGTTATTACCAATCCCAGGCCGATATCCCCGTAGTCTTGGCAAGAAACAAAATGACAATAAACTCGGGGTACCTCTGAGATGGGATTCCCAGAATGGCCAACCAAGATGCTGGTTTCTTTGGGCTGCTAACATTAGGCAGTAAATAACATTACAGCAATTATTTTACTTTTCAGGCTGCAAAACCAGTGAAATGCACCTAAAGATGGACATTACCACCTGCCTGTTCTAACTTGGCTAGTAAGTTGGCTGAGACATCCATCTGTCTGGGTGGGGTGTAGGCATGTTTCGGCAGGAAAGCCATGTGGGCTCTACCGTGGCTTCTCCTGCACTCCTCTAACCATGCACAAACCAGGGCTGCTGTGGACAGAGAAGTGGGGCAGGCAGGACTATGCAGGCAGGGATGAACAATGCCTTAACAAGAACAGAAGCAATTTCAAATCCCACCAGTTTGTCAGATTACTTAAGACATTTGACTGAATGTCAAAAAATGTTTCAATTAATAGTTTCACCACCCAGTTCTTATTTCTAGGCCCTCTTTGGGGGGAAAAAAAAAAAAACCTGAAACTTACTAATTGCTTGATTTCAGTTTTCCTCAAATATGTGTTTTTAATTCCATTATGCAAATGTGACCAAAAGCAATAAAGCTTTTAGCTGGTTAACTTGAATCTAGAGAAATACCTTTCAAAGTCCAACAAGGGCAAAACCTGAAACCTCGCATCCAGATTCTGGAGTCTTCCTAATGTCCCTGTTTTGCCCCGACATTTTCACAGATGACTGCAGGCATGTCTCCCACACCTATTTCATTCATGTCCAGCAGCTCCACAGAACTGGTCACCTTTCTTCCAAATGGATTGTATCTGCAGGGCGCTGCATTAAATAAAGTGTGTGATGCCATGTGTGCCATAAAGAAGCATGACAAAGTGATTCACATGCTGCCTACAGATTTTCCACAATTTCTTTGTATTGTAGGGCTTATACTCCCTCATATCATTTGGAGGAACTCTCAGAATAATGATTTGGCATGTATAACTGGTTTTTCCATTTCTGTCATTAAAGCTGCTTTCAGGGCCATGCTGTAATTGCAACAAAAGACCTTCCCACATCACAAATCACTGGTACTTGGTGTGCACTATATCAATAAAAAGATTAGCTTACTTATAGGAAAAGGATGACAAAGTCCACAATTGTCCAAGCCATGAGAAAAATGAGGTTCTGTTTCAACTAAACCAGCTAGTAACAATGTCACGTTATAACCCTCAGCTTCTCAGGTACAGAACATGTCTCACAAGTGGATTTTATCCTATGTGCTGCATTAAATTAGTGCCATTAACCTTCTAGGTCAGCCCTTTGAAGTCAAGCAGGCATTTTGCTATTGATTTCCATGGAGCCAGGATTTCATATTTATTTTCACTGACTATTTATTTCAAAGCATCAGGAAAATTTTCTGCTCAGAAGGCCAGAGAAAAAATGTGAAACAGAAGAATGTGGAAAGGGGGATTTCTCTCTTGGTGTGAATGCATCATCTTCCAGTTCCATCCCAGCTGACAGCAATCTATGCAGATTCTGACACAGCCCTACGGGGACCAGCAGAAGTATTTAAAATACTTACAGAAATCAATTCTAATGGCTTTCAAGGACTGGAGAGTGAATTTGACCGGCAAACAAATGACTCAAGTGAAGTTGAAGCAAACAGAAATGGTGATGCAGAGGGCAGAAGAAGCTACACTTCAGCCTGGAGCAACTCCCATACGATTTCTATTCAAATCCAGGAGGTTAGAGTTCATTTAGAACAAAAATTGACTGAGCCAGAGGAATTTGAGAGAGAGGTAATTTATATTTTGTGCCCATTCACTGGAAAAGGAAAAGCACCAGGCTCCATGATTTTATTAGTTAAGCTTTTTAAGGAGGGCCAAAATCTGTTAGCAAATTTCCAGAAGGTCTGGCTTCTGTCATGAGAAAATGATACTCTGTAAAAAAAGAAACAGCTAGCAATGAAAAAAAAAATATAAAAAGGGAGGAAAAGATACCTGGCCAGAGACTGGTGCAGTGTCTTCCTGGATGGCAGAATGGGAGAACCACTGCAAGCTACAGTGCTTATGGACATGACCACCAACATTCAAGAGTGGGCCCTGTGCTGAAATGGTGCGCAGCAACCACAGGACTAAGAGATGGCTCTTTCCAATGGGGAGTTTCCAGTCTAATCATATCCAAAAACTCTACTCAAAATGTTCAGGAGCTGGACTAGGTGACCTTTAAAGGTTCCATCCAGCCCAAACCATTCTATGATTCTATGATCATACTGGAGGCCAAGAAGTCAAGCTGCCCCTACATTAGTCCTATCCAAACATGTTAAACAGCAGTTGCAACCAATTCAAAGTTCCACAAATTCTCATTTGTGAATATCATAAAGGAAAGACCTGTTTCTAGTGAGTGGGTAAGAAAGCTTTACAGGATGATACAGAGCCTTACAGATTTGCATGCAGTCTTCTATTCCTTTTAAAGGAAAACAATTTTACAGCCCTTTTTTTTTTTTTTGGTATTTCCATAACTCCTGGGCTCACTTCTAATTTGTAACTATGGACTTGAATATGCTGGGAAGGGTCAAAATAGAAATTCTTATTTCTCTGCACATTTCCTTCCAGGCAGCCTACACAAACCCAAGTGCTATTCTTTCTTTTAATGAGAAGGAAAAGGAACAACATTTCAGCTGCCCATGGGGGATCCTCGCTATGCAACAAAATGCACTGCACTGCATTCAGCCCTCAGAATCCTTGGGTTTTGTCTAGAAATGCAAATATGATTTTCTTTAAGGACCAGTGTCCCATTGCAGGGACAGTGATCAGAGGAAACCCAAGGCTCTCAAAGCAACCACACATGTTGAAGAGGAAATTGGGGTTGTCCCTCTTCCTGGCTGCCTGATTCAATTCAGGATCTGATTTGCTGAAGCTCCCAAGCTCTCAGTCATGAACAAAATCAAGGCAAACTTTGCTTTGCATATATGGAATGCACTCTGATACCAAATGCTAAGAAATCTAGGTCCTGGCATCTCAGATAGGCGCTCCAAATTCAGCAGATAGTCTCTCCCTAGACTCTGTGCCTTAGCTTATCAGCTGCAAAATGAGGTTATCCCCTACCAGAAGACTATTTTGTTCAATCCAAATCAAAACTTCCTGTGCATGTTTATTATTTTAATTTAAGCAGGAAAGTATAGGAGAATGCAGTCTTTCAAGTTGACATTTAACATGGCAAGAGGAAAGAGCACCAGTTTTTCTCTTCCCTTTTTTTCTTGCAGAAACTATTAATTGACTTCAGAACAAACTAGTAAACTATTCCATGACCTGAAAACACATTGCAAAGAAGCAATTATACATCATAAGCATTTAATTTAATACCGCAGGTAACATTTTTACTCTGTGTTTCTTAGCACTGTTTTTTTCAGCAGGGAACTTTTGGAGGCAGCCATAAATACCACAGTTGGACTGCATCCTTGTGACACTGGTGCAGTCCCCAGTGACAGCTCTGTGTGGTATGTGGATTCCAGCTGCCTGAGATATCGAAGCATCATGGCAAGCCATTAGCCCTAACATAGCAGTGTTAGTCACAGAAAGTGACAGGGCATGCAGTGCTTTGCATCGGGACATCAGACAAGTGATGAAACTGAGCAATCTCTATTCGGTTTCTCAAGGGAAATGTGCCATAGCCCACTTGAGTCAGGGCTTGACCCTTTCTGCTCCAGGCTGCTTTTTCCCCAGCTGTGTCCTCAAGCATCTGCTGACCACAGCCCTGCTTCCCAGGACCCCATTGCAGCATCAGTCTGCCTAATCTGCAGTCACAGCATCTCCCAAATGGGCCTCCTTTCCCCATTTCTATTTTCCTACCATTTTTCCTCTTACTTACCCATCTTAACCTGTCCCTAACTGGTCTATTTAAAGGCATGGTTTAGCCCAACCCTAAAACAAAACACAGAGCTGCCCCTGAAATGAGTGGTGAAACTCAGGAAAAGAAAGCAGAGGAAGGCAAATGATTACAAGGACAACAGCAAAAATGCAGGAGCAGGGAGCCCATGTCTCTCATCCTAAGACAGACAATCAGCACAACAGCTCACATGAGAACAATGTCCTGCAAAAGTCCAGTTTGGCTGTTGTCCAAGGATGCATTGTAGCACCTCTACCCACAGCAGGAGAACACTTGAATAAAATAATTGCTGTGTGTCATTGCTGTCCTTTCCTGAATCCTTTCATTGTCCATTACAGACGCACACAAGGTGTTTTCTTCTCTTTGCATAGCCTGTCCTGCTTTCAGAGTCATGCTCAACACCAGGACAAGTTTGTCCCTCCACTGAATCATGGCTATCTCAGTAGCAACCACATCGCATTGAATTACATTCCTGCTTTTGGGGGCTTCCCCACACCAGGCAGCACCTCTGGGATGTTGGATGGTGGGGTGGTGAAGGCAGGGAAGTTGGAGGCAGGGTGTGGGAGTGAGGAGGATGCAGAGGTCTGGGACAACCAACTACCACTGCAGCGCTGCAGTTCATCCCACACAAGCCAGACAGAGCACAGGGGCACTGGAGTCTCAGACAAAAAGCTACTGGAGTTTGTTTGCTTGTTCTTTCAAGAAGCAAAGAAATACATTTTTTTCCATGACTCTCTTGCTAAGGGAGTTGGATTGGTTTTGAAGAGACAATTCTTTTTGAGACAACGAGCCAGCCTGGGGCAGGCACCAGCAGGGAAAATTTCTGCACGAACAGTTAAAATTATAAGCATGAAAACCATCCCTGTAATTAGGACTGGAAGGCGTCTTAACAGGCAAGTGCCTGCAATCCCCACCTGCCAACAAGGCCTCACCAGGTTTTCTATCAGCCTAGCTCTTACTGCTGTTTGATTTGGGCTATTCCTTCCCCCCTGCCTCATGCCTACCTTCTTAGGAGCTTTTTAAGGGAGATTATCAATGGCTCTTTTGGAAAGTCAAGTAAATAATGTCAATCAGTTTCCTTGCCCAGCTATCTAGTGACATTTTTTAAGAACCCCATTAGTTTTACCAGAGAGATATGTACAAGAGAGATATTCACTGATGATATTTTATTTTGAAGTTAATGAGGTTTTCTGTGTTGGCAACGTGTGAGCACACACACTGGCAGAGCTCAATGCGTAGAGTGATGAGCACACTGTAAATATCTAGACAAATTAATAATGTAGCACTGAAGAGGAACACAAGTCACTTAATATTAATGCTAATATCAAAAGTGTCTAGAGCAGCAGACAAGATAATTTTTCTCTTTGTCAAGAACAAAGGGAGATCAGCAAGGGCCATGTGTAGATGGCATAGCTTGGCTTTAGAAACACTAAATAATTTGAAAAAAAGCCATTCTAGTTCCTCCTCTTAAAAGAAATAATCAATGCTAGTTGTCTCTCTCTCTCTCTGACTTAGTAAACAAACTAGAGCTATGCCCTTAAACCAGGGCTGTCAATTTATGTTGACAGACCTTGATGAATATAATTACAGAGCACCTAACTCGAGCAGCAGTTGAGGGGAAGTTAAAATGAAAACCTAATATTGGAGAGAATTGATCAGCCTACTTTCCTTTTCTCTCTGGAGCCTGCTCAAAGCTCATTTATTGGAAAGACTGATGGCAGCACGGAGACTGTGGGACTAGTCCGGGCTCGCTGTGCAATGCACTTAAATGATTAGGGAATATTGGACACCTTCGCTGGAGTCGGCTGTTTGTCCTCCAGTCTGGGAGCTGCGCGGCACCGCCTGCCAGTCGCGCATCAGGGCAGCCCCGCGCGGAGCCACTGAGTGCTGCTGATGGGGCAGGAGCGCTCCCGGATCGATAGCACCGCTCCTCTGCTGCCTCGGCTAAGAGCTGGAGAGACTAGTTGGTGCATATGTGATGACTAGAATTTAATTATATATCAGATTGATTTTCAATTACAACTTCAAGGAACTGTTCGCCAGGATTTCAAGTTCACGAGAAAGGCCCTGTGTCTCCTTTCTAAATTCTTTTCTCCCCATATTCCTGTGCTATGTGGAAAATTTTATGGACTCTCTACCTTCAGCTCTCTGTCAGGGGATAAACAGCTTCAGAGTTTCCATCAATAATGAGAAGATCAGCTTAATCTGAGACTGAACCTATTCAAAGTTGGAAGAGAAACTTTAAAGTTGTGGAATAAAATTAAAAAGATCTAGTTATAATGGTGATTTTTTTTTCCTTTAATATAAGTTTCCTGGTGCTGAGTTAAGAAGCAGAATCTACCTTCAAACTGAGGTTTTGGTTGTTTTGGCTTTTTTTTATTTTGGACACAGCACCAAAGGGATCTGAATACAATCCAGTCTGTAGAAATGGGAATGTGTGAGTAATAAAACATTCTCCTTTTATAAACCTATCTGAATGTAGTCCTGGATGAAACTGGGAGTATTATGCATGCAAGAGCAACCAACTAGATCAGAAACAAAAGGTTTTCATGAAACCCTCCTTGATCAGTTTTATTTCTTTTATGAGTGTTCTTATGTCTGTTACCAGCAGAGATTTTAATAAGACTTTCATCAAAATGTAATCTTTATGTGAACTGTACACTCTGCGAGCTGCATGAAAAACTGAACTAGACTTCAGGGGGGGAAATATAGATACTAGTTAAATTTCAGTGCTGGGTCTGATCTGCTTTCTCCAAAATGCAGAGACAAAATTGCCAATAGATTCACATGGAAGAATTATTAAATTGCATAAAGCAGAAGTCTTCAGAAAAAAAAATGTAAAGTTTTCAGTGGACTTAAAAATTTGCTAGAAGGGGACAGAAAAATAAAACCCCTAGCAAGTGAATCGAGTGCAGGAAAACAGTAGCAATCAAAGGACTTAGGCTTGCATCTGCTAGGACTGGGGATGCCTTTGCTCATACTGTGGGCAAAAGTGTGTGGAACAACCATCTCCACGCGCACCCCTGGCTTTTCCAGTGATGGCATGTGAGCTCCATCAGGCAGCCACGACATTGAGTACCACTGATAAGAAAGCAACAATGGAGTCTGCCCCAAGGGCTGCAGGAGGGGCAGCAGCCCCCCTGCCTGCAAGCATGACCACAAGCTAACACCCCCTTGGCCACCTGCCCTGTCTGGCCCATCCATGCACAGCAATAAGAGGTAAATGCAAAACACCTTTTAGAAGGTACATCCCTATATACTTATCAATAGGTATATGCTATAAACAGTAATAAATTAATCCTGAATTCTGTAGAAAAGGGTCTGACTTTCATGTAATAAAATTTTAACTTGTTATTTCCAGGAAGCTGTACTGGAACAGACGTACAACTAACACTAAGTGAAGGTGAAGACACTCTTTAGGAAACCTGTAAACTGCTAATATATGCATTATATCAATCCATTTGAATAGCAGCACTCCTGTAATGTATTATTATTTTGATTTTTTCATTTTCTTTCATATTTTATTCTTAATTTTCTTCATTTTCTGAAAAACTTGCATAGAAATCTTGACAATGTGTCAATAGAATCCAGCTTTTTCTCCTACCCAGTCACAAACCAGCTGCTTTCTTGAGACATCCTATCTACAAAACATATATGGTTCACTTTAACTGGTTTCAAACTGTCACTGAGTTTCTTTCATGTTCTCATGATAATCATGATTTTATTTACTATATTATAGCTCCCCTGTTACCTTATTTCCAAAAAGAATACTACTAGGTGAATTACTCTCATTTTCAAACTTTTAATTACCCTTCTCTCCCTTCCACCCACGTTTTTTAATTCTATCCTTTTTGTTTAGTGGGAGAACAGGTTTGCACATGATGTTCATGATCCAGGCACATCTTTTATTTATGTTGAAAATTCCTGTTTTTCTCTGCTCCCTTCCTAATAATTTCTGTTGTTCTGCTTACTTCTCGAGACCATTCCCATACATGATGCTGATGTTTAAATAAAACTACTTATTTAAATAAAACTACTTGATCTAACTGTCCTAAGGATTCTAGAATAGCAGAATAGGTTGGGATGGATTTTTGGAGGTCATCAAACCCAACAGCCTGCTCAAAGCTGGGATATAATGGAAGACTTCAAAAGCCATCACCTCCCCAGGCTAGACAGACCCCAATTTCCAGCCTCTCCTTGAAGGGGAAGCACTCTAGCTGCCACCGTCCTGGTGGCCCTCTGCTGGACTCACAGCTACCAAAGTCTTTCTTATACTGGGAGCCTAAACCTGGACTCAGTGTTCCAGGTGTGGTCTAATAAGTGTATGGGGGAAGCCTCATTTTCTTCAGTGTGCTGCTTGCACTGCACTACTTACTTACACAATTACTTATAAAACCCAGTCTCCTGTGCTTGTCTTTTCACCCATCAGGGTTACAGAGTTAAACTGTCACTTTGTCATGCAGTCACTCAGGACTGTGAGATCCTCCCACGCCTCACCAGTTAAATTTGCTTTCTTTAAGATGATCCCACCAGTGAACATTGTCATCTCAGTCTCAGCCCATTTCTCCAGATTCTTTTCAAATATATTGGTGTATTACAGTTCAAGTACTGTGACAGCTTGAAAACTGAAATTATCCTGTTTCAGTGTTTTGCAACAAAAGCAGATGAACCTTTTGCTAGAAAGCATGACTAGCCTCAGCCTTTCAAAACCTCAACATCCTTCAAAATATTTACCATATTCTCCATCCCTACCGTGTTTGTGTTTTAAAGTGAGGCCAGCCAGCACACAGAGCTTGCCTCTGTAGGCAGCTCCACTGCCACCGTAGAGAAGCTTACAATAACCAACATTATAGCTGATGCACAAGGGGTCTTCAGCAATAAATCTTTGGGAGTTGAGTTACAGTAGCGACACACAGCACCTGAGTAGGGGAGGCATGAATAATAAGAACATCTTGTCTGTGTCTGGGCTTTTGAACACCACCAGATCAGGTACACAAAGTTCACCTAATCAATGGGGTGCATCTCTAAGAGTCGACACATATGGCTGTAACAGATACTGGCCCTTTTTGTGAAGGTGAGAAAAATTCTCAATAGGTAGGACTCAAATGTACTGAAGCCAGTTGGGTTGTCACCACCACCGTTTCAGAAGTCTCTGTTATCTCTTTTGCTTCAGTTTCTCAGATTTCCCTTGAAAGCTCAATTGTGTCTTTGACACGGGGATGTTAGAAGGAAAATGGAAATGTCCAACGTTTAGAGGCAGAGGTCACTGGAATACTCTCAGGAACTAAGTGAGACAAAAGGAAAATATAAATTATCTTTACTATGAGACTAAGAGCACTTCATAAGTCAGGTTTTGTCCTTCTCCTGAGGACTAGACAGCCCCTTTTTACTTTTTCTTACTGCAGGAGGCTCAAAGTCCGGAAACAAGAGCCCACATGCAGCTTGATCACATAGTAAATGTGTTGCCATCATGGCTGAAGAGAAGCCTGAAAACCTGACATGAGTGCACTGAGAAAACAAAATTAGCCTTTCTGTTTTTAAGAAGTCCTGCGATTTCTCAGTCTGAATCATAATTTTCTTGTGAGAGGCTGAATGATTTGGTAAGGAGACAGTCATACTGTCTAGCACTGGGCAGGCAATAGCCCTTGGAGACACTGCTTCTCCTTGACTGTATAGGGAAATTTGGCTGCTTACAGTGCCCTGAATCATCCTGCAATTAAGTGTCTTCAAAGGGGCTTGCAAAAATGCATTTGATGTTGGAATATTTGTGTCTGACAAAGCTGGAACATGTATGGGTCTGAGGAGCCTCTGTGTTTTCAGAAATTCACCATTCCCCAATGCACTGCTATAAATAAAGTCCATTGGTGAAGGCAGTGGGCATCATCTAAAGCCAACAGGCAACAGGTATATGCCAAAATCAAGCATAACACCCCAGCAAGCACTTTCATGCATCCCTAACAGAGTCTGTGTTCTGGCTTGCTTCATATAAAAATGACTCTAACCCCAAAACTCCACTGTCAGTTACATGTCAGGCTTAAAGGCTGAAGATTGGCAGAGATGTCCCACGAGCCAACTTTGGGAATTTCATTATGCAATCCTGTTTTGCCAAAAGGCTGTTGCCCAAGATCTTTGTAACTAAGTGCTTTCAGGAAAAAAAAAAAAAAAATCTCAAATTCTCATATCCCACAGGCTCAAATTCACAGAGTAAACAAATCATCACAGTTTAGTCATGGCAAGTTTTGAGGCAGGACTTGAGACCATTTTTGTGACTGACCATTTATGTCTCCATTTTATGCATGGGCCACAAAGAAGCACAATTATTTGCAGAGAAGTTATGTGGCAGAGCTGAGAGTTGTACCCAGGCTTTTCCAGACCCAAACTGGACCTTTCTTCCCTTCTGTCTGGTACATGGGAGACTTCTGTTTTCAGGAGTCAGTTACCTTTTATAAATTATTTGATAGGGAAGGAAGAAGGATTGTGGGTTTTTGGTCTTGGGGTCAGTTCATCCCAAAGATACATATACATACAGCTAGAGAACAGCAGTGGATACCCAGCTTCAAGTTCTACCTTGAGGAAGTGACACCAGAGACTTTGTCAGAAATTACCGTGATCTGATGGTGGCTGAAAGTTCCAAGGAAGTAAGATACAACAGAAGGAGAGATTGAATACTGAAGCTGCATCCTCGAGAGCAGCTTCCATGGAAGTTTGAGAAGCTTTTTTTTGTTCCAGAGAAGAGCTGATAAAATCAACATCAGGCATTTGAAAACTTAAGGATCCACCACAGTGGCAAAATATAATTTTTATTGTTTGATATTATTCTTTACACTGATCTACACTGAGTTACTAAAATGAATCCTAGCCATTGAAAGACTATTTACTTTTCATGCAAGGCAAACTCCTTACGATAAATGCAGTGTGTTCTAAAAGACAAGTTCAGCCATTACCTTGAAGGAGCCCATAAGTGTGAACCAAATGAATCCTCTGCCCACAAGTTTCAGTAAGCTTTTTTTTTAAAAAAAAAAAAATCTTCCATAGCGGAAAAAGATCTTTTAAATGTTATTTTAAGACATAAATGTAAAGCGGGTTTTCTGTACAACTGAGCAGTGGAAATTCCGGGTGAACTTTTCTGTTTCTTGCCTTAACATATATATTTTTAATTTTTTGCAAAAACAAGCAAGGTAAATAGGAGCATTGTGACAATCAAAGAGAGGAGCTGGAAATCTGAAACTTCCATCTGCAGTGCCCAAACACCAGCCATAATTCATGTTTCACTGGTGTGACACACACTGGCATCCGGGATGAACACCAGCCTCTGGCACAGAGTGGGCTGGTCTGGGGCTGGAAGAGCAGAGTTGTTGCAGATGAGTAAACTCCACCAAAGTGCACACACCGGAAACATAACGAAGAAATGAGCCATGTGCATTCGGGTGTAAAAGCCACCTCTGTGCTTAGGAGCATTTGTGTTGCATGAAAAAAACCAAACCCAGAAGAACTGTTTATAGCAAAGCACCTTGGTTTTGTTGGGCTGTGTTAATAACGAGTGACTAGTTCTACTCTGATGGGCTCTGGTCCATTTGAGTACTGCTTGTGCACAAAGTGGCTTTTGGGCACAAGTGAGCTAAGAAGGCAAGAATTCTCTAATCTTTGTAGTCCTGTGTTTCTTGGAGGATATTGAACACATGCTATTCCCATTTTGTAGCTATATCCAGCCATGTCTATAATGACTGAACTCCTGATTCACATCCCCCCTCCAGAGCTACCTGATCGTTAGAGCTGTCATCTCTAGGATAAGTGGATGGAAATCTTTCCATTTAAAACTGGACAGATTTTTACAGAGAGCAGCTCTACTCTTTGTGGGGAATTTCTGTAAAAATCCTTCCTTTCCGCAGAAAATTTATGTGGGAAATTTTTTAATAAAAAACAAGTATTAGAAAACTGTCCCTTCCCCTAACAGAATACATCATCTCCCCAAACCGCCTTGCACTGAGGATCTCCAGTCAGACTTTTCTCCTCATAATGTGTGCTGGACAGGTTTCTCTGTGATTCAGAATCTTATTTTCTAAAGAAATTTTCTACACACTCCTCACACTCCTTTTTTCAAAACAAGTCCTGGTCCAAACTCACACCCACTGAAACCACGTGGAACCAAGCAGGGACAGCCCCCCCCAAAAAAAAAAGGCACAAAAATCAACTTATTAATTTTCTCTGCCTCCCTGCCTCTCTGACTCCCTCCTGCACTTTCTTTTCCAAAACAGAAGGAGGGAATCCCACAGCGTGTAGCTGTTAATCGCCTTTTCCTTTCCCTCTTCTCCGCTGAGGTCAGGAAATAGAGCAGCCTGAAGCAGTTCGTGTTTCACACATACCAATGCATCCTGGAGTACCCTGAGGCAGGGTGAACCTCGGCAGCTCCCGCACAGTTGCCTTCCCTCGGTGCCCGAGCAGGATGAACAGGACCCGTCACAGCAGTCACTGTCGAGACTCTGACACACGATACCAGCTCCACGAAGGGGACACTCAATCACATCACTTATGCAGCTTCTCTCTCTGCTGCAGCATCAGGAACATTCCTGGTAGGAGACCTCCCAGACAGCTCTCTGTCACAGATACATCTTCCCTGTCCTCTTGGGAAAGTGTGAGAGAGGGTGCTGCTGACATTGCTGCTCTAAGGCATCCCAGATCCTAGGTTTTGAGGATCTCTGAAAAACAAGAACTGAATGTATACTTTAAAAGCTCAATGTCTCCTGCATTCAAGGACACAGAAAAGACTTCTCTATAGAAAGAAGGGAGAGTTAAAAACATAAAGGCTAATAGTAACAGCTGAGTATTATTTCTGTGAGTAATTTTTTACCTAGACTAAATCCGACTGCTTTAAACAGAGGGAGGTGAACAAGCATCTGTCCTGAAAGAGATTATGCCTTTATTTATTGCTGCTGAATTGCTAGGGTGGGAAACAAAAGTAAGTTTAGCCGGGATTACACGTCAGTTGCTTGCTCCTGGGCCATCATTTCTGCTCGGTGTCAGAGATGGCTGCTCAGGCTGCAGGACCACAGGTACCTGTCCTGGAGAGCAGCCTAGAGGCACCTCACCATCACCCACCACAGCGTTCTGTCCTCTTTACTGTCAGAAATGACCCTTCTTGCTCTGCACTTAGCATTAGTCTCTCAAGGAACTTTGACAGGGCCCAGGCTTACTCCAAAAGAGATAAAAGTGAAAAGGTCGCACCTCTGGGTCAAAGGCTAAAAGGCAGATAAAACACTCTGCCTGCAGAAGCGAAATCCAAGGGAAATCAAATCAGCTCCCTTGAAAGGGCAGATTGTAGGCTGAACTCCAGTGGGAGGACACAATTGCGTTTCATTTAGCAACTTCCCCCCCACTTTTTTTTTCCAACATGGGTTAACAAAATATATTTAAGTACAAAACAAAATAAACTCAAATGAAAATCCCAGCCCGCCTCCTCTCCAATGGCTGATTTAATGGAGACTTTTGTTCTGCAGGGTCATCTTTTTATCTCTTGCTGAGGGCAGAAGAAAAAATATTTTTAAACACAGGAAAGACAAAATTTGGTATTTAATGTCTTCCTTTAACCAAACAGGGGCACAGCTACTCTTCTGACTGGAGACTTGAAGAGGACTTGGAACAGTTAATCAGAAAATGTCAGCTTTCAGTTGGGCAGGTTAAAGAAGGGGATAGTGGTAAGTTGTGGGAGGGAAGAATAAACCATGAAAAGCAAAAACACAGATAACACAAAACATATGTAAATGAGGACCTAAGGAACCTCTTTAGTGCATATAGCAAGAAACTATTAACATTTCTATAAACAGAAGAGGCAGCTTTAAGGCAACCCAGCCAGAGTGAGCCATCAGCACATGCATTGTGAACTTTTGTATATTGAGCCTACAGCCTATACAGGCTGAGAGAAAAATTTTGCTCAGATCCCTTTGTATATGAGCAAAAGAAAACAAACATTTAGCTCACTTCTCTCAGGAGCATCAGAGCAACAAGAGTGGCTGAGGTTTGCATGTGTGCATGTGAAGCAAGATCCTGCAGCAGCTCTGCAGAGATGAACGTGCCCACACAGAACCTACAAACCTACATTTGCGCAGATGGTTCTAACATCAACATTAGGATATCAAACTTCTGCAGTTTCCCTTCTTTTAGATCACATTTCTGTGGTGTGCTGCTATAAGCACAAGATAATTTAGAAGGTGCTGTATGAGAGTTGGATGTTTTCTTCTGTTTACTGCTAGTGTCCAGCCTCATGTAACCTGTTCCTCTTCAGCTTTGTGCCCACGGATGCCAGGCTCCCTTCTGATAAAAACTGTGAAGCTTTTCCCATTGACTTTGCCTCGTTTCCAGAACTTCTCCCCTGCTTTAGTTTTTCATTCAGTGGAGTTTTAAACTTTAAAACTTCTCTACACAAGGAAGGATTTGGGAAAATCAGTTTTCAGCTTAACCAGGACAACTGCTGAGCCATTAGAAATTAGTGAGGATTTGTGAGGCCCCAGAGCACTAGAGGAAGGTTGACATGCTATATGATGCAGAAATGGGAAATTTGCAAAATGACCAAGCATTTTAACCTTGGCAAGATACTTGAACACGGTATTAAGCAACTGCCTCATAGAAAATAGGAATAACTGATAAAAATAACTGGTTAACTTGGATTTGTGAAGAACTAAGAATGTCAAACCACAGCCTCTTCCACCAAGAGAGAAATGTTTTACTGTTTGGAAAAGGACCCATGGATTCAATTTCGAGTTTAAAAATATGTTTTCTGACATTTTCCTTCTAAGGACTCGACTTGTAAATGAAAGTTCTCCAAAATGGGTGCCCAGTTGGCTGAAAAACACAGCCAAGTAAAAGCAGTCAGGACATCGGTATCTGCTAGGATGATACACCTACCAGAGCAGTGCAGCTGTCTCCTGGGCTTTCATGTACCAGATTTCTGTTCTAACCTGACTGAGCGTGTCATTCACAGCTGCATCTGAGAGCAAGACATTAATAAAACCACATTAGCCATCTCTGCTCCCTCCAGGTCTAAAGTTCGAGGCAATGAGTCACACTCCTGGCTTTTAAGGTATTTTCTGTGCATCTGCACTGCACTTGAGAGCAGAGCTCCCAGGTGCCCAGCCTCCAGCTGGGCATTTCAAAACATACAGATAGCCCTTGGGGTAGATACTGCCAGGCTGTGGAGGGTATGTCTATGTTACTCTGAACTTCCGTGACAGAGAAATTTGTTCTAGGTCATAAGGAAGACTATAAGAGAGTAGAATGCAAATTTAAGTCTCTCAAATCACAGGCTATGGGACTTGGACTGAAAAAAATCTATAATTTTTAAATATTTTATAAGAAAAAAAAAAAGAAACCAAACAAAAACAGTTAGTTTTACTTGTTAAAATATCTTTTGTGGCTCGCTGCATTGTTTGTGGTTGTAACAGAAGTTTTACTTTCCAGGTGGTGAAACATTCAATCATACCTGTAACACATCCAGGAGTAGCTAGCCAATAGACCTGTACAGTCAAAACCTGCATATGAATTTTGTCTCACAATGATCAAAATCAGAATCAGAGGTAGAACTCCTAGTCTAGTGGCTGATAACACATTGTGTAAATCATTACATTAAACGACAAGCCCTCTGAGATTTATTTTCAGAATACATCTGATCATTAGACCTCTTTTAGGTCTTTTAAGGTTATTCTGAAGTTAAATCAATACTTAGCTCTACTGCTGTTTTTCACTGAATGCATCCAGAATACACAACCCTTTTCTCAAACAAGGGGAATCCTCATTTTGGTTTTAACTAAAAACTCTTCAATCCGATTTTTGGAATATTGGACTGTTCCAGGAAAGCTCCTGAAATGAGTTGAGCAAACAGTTGCTCAACTCCCTCCATCCCTCCCCTTTAATCTCGGGTGCTGACCTGGCCATTCATTCCATGTTTGCAGTGGTGAGCTCTGCAAACTGAGTTTCCATGGCAGCTCTAATCCTTGAATAGGGCTGGCTCCATCGGTGGTCACTTAGGACAGGCTTTGTCCTCCCCATGTCCTGTCGCTGGCAGAATCAGAAGACAGAAAACAAGCGCCTTCAGTAAACATGACCTAATGAGATCCCCGACTTTGTGACGGGGGCCTGGAAAGGGAACGTGTGGGGATGCCTGCCTCTTCTGGGATTTTCCACTGAGGTCTCTCAGTGGTTTTCTGCCTGTTTTTATAGACTGTCTTATTTTAACTGTGTTTCTGGTCACTTTTTCATTCTTCTTTTCTCTTTTAGATACAGATAAAACTGAACAAACACGGCAAAACCTTGGTCTGGCTTACTGAGAGCTGTGTCCAGCGTTCTCTTCTGCAGGTGCCAGGTTATCCTCTATCCAACGATGTGACCGACCAACTTCTTGATTGCATGACCCCTATGGCATCAAGCAGTTTTCCTCTGAGGGGACGCTGTGGGGCTCCTGCAGTGCCAAGAGGAGGGCCTTGTGCTTTCAGCCTCTTGTGCAAATGAATAAAAATTAAACTCTACGTGTTCCCCCAACAGTACATAACTTCTTTCATTTTATGCTGAATAATCACAGTCAATTCATCTGGGCATTAAGATGATTGCTTGTGAAACCGTCTAGGAGGATGACAGCCAAATATTTCCAGAAGAATAGGCTTTTCAAGCTGCTAGACATTAGGAAAAAATGATACCATACAAAAATATGCCTGAAATACACTGAAGCAGGCAAGCTGTGTATTTTAGCTATATATTCTACACATTCTTTAAACTTTTACCCAGTTCCTCCAAGTATTTGTCCTTTGCTCCAGGGCATGTAAGTCTTGCTATTCATCTTCTTTTAGCTTGTTACATGAGGCACAACACCAAAGGTAAACGTGCTGGGCACCATGTATTTGCATCTGTCCTTTGTTCACTGTCAGTCACTTCCTCAGTGCTGAATGGGACGCAGTCTGTTATTTAAGGTCTGATTTCAACTGTTTGCCCTCACGTAATGCAGAACAGTTGTCACAAAAAATGCTGATCGTTATCTCCACTTACTGCAAATACATTTCAGAGAATACAAACGGCTGAGTCCTGTAGCCCTTATTTTGGGAAAACTCCCACCGCCTCCACATAGTTGATGTTTTACCCACAATTAGCAGCTACAGTCCATGTATTTATAGGAATTCCTCTGAAATCGAAAACACAGGCATACTAATGGGATATAAAAGAAAGAGAAAGGAAGTGACTTTGGCCATGGCATGCTTCCACCCTGTGCAGCCGAGGTTGGACAGCTAAAGGACCCCTGGCCCAATGCCCTGTCAATTACCTTAATCCCAACCCAAAGAGGAATAATACTAAACACTCCACAAAAATGCTTCCAAACATTGCCACAGGAAAAAGGAAAGCATTAACCCTGCCTTCCCAGGCATGGCTTCAGTAAGGGACATCTTACATTTTACATGGAGAAACACATGAACATAAAAGACATACCCTCCAGTGAAAACTTGCACAACCTCTCAGAGTGAACAGAATTAATCCTAGGGAATAATTACAGTTTTAAACAAGAATATTTATGACATTACATAAACACCATTAAAACAAAGTGAAAGGCAATAATTTTTAGAAAGAGGAAAGGAGGAAGTGAGGCAGGGGGGATGAAAACCAATCAAAGTTTATAGTTAAAAAGATAAAAGTTCCTGTGTGTCAACCATCTTGGAAATTGTTGCTTCAGCCATCACTTCGCCTTGTTTACTTCCCTTAATAAAACAGGGAAGGAATTTTGTTTATAAAGTTAGCCAATACTTGGAGCTTAAAGCACTTTTCTTAAAAAGGATCTCTCAAAAGCAAGAAAAAATGTGGAAAATTTCTTTTCAAAATATTTTAACTTTTCAAGAAAAAAACATTTCAAGTCATTATCATCGTAGCAACCCTCTTTTCCTTCTCCCTCCCTTTTTTCCCTTTTTCCCTAGGCAGGGAAGGATGAAGGGAAAAGGGAGTTTTCCTCTCTTGTTAGTCAATGAAAAAAATTAACACAACTGTATTTTTAAATCAAATTAAAATTGAAAGAATTGCAAAGAAAGCACTTGGAGATTTTCTTTTGCAACATGCTTGTAGCATTTTTCTAGCCAGTTCTAGTTATTTAGAGCTGGGCTGAAATCTTCTGATGTCTTTTACACTACATATTTTACTCTGAAAATTTTGGAGCTTGAAAACTGCCCTGGGCAGCTTCAGTTGGGGCTGAGCCTGCAAGGCCTGTATTGCTCCCCAGGAGACTGACAGCTTTAATGTCTGGCAGTAACTCGGGGGATTTTTGCCAGCCCAGAAATGGCCTGGCAGATCCTCTTCAGGAGATGTTCTTACAGTCCCTCAGGTTTGGGTTTGACATGTCACTGACGATAGCAGTGCCTACATGTACCACGGGCCCATGGAAATGGTTTAGAATTGCTCTCTGAATAGAAAGCTTTTTGGTCAAAATGATATTTCCTTCATTTCTTATTCTGACTTGGGCATATTCCAGCATCAAGAAAAAGATGGTAATAGACAGCACTAAGAGACATAAGAAAAACATTTTCTTTAACATTCCCTCTTCCAAGAGCTAACTTCTGGGAATTCCACACCAACCCTCTCCTGTAGGGACCGCTGGCCCAAAAAATGGACAGAAGGCAAACCAGGTGGGAAGCAGGGGACATCGGTGGGCCAAGTAGGTGATTGTGATGAGGAGATGCCTGTGAACATTTTGTTGGTTGGAATTCAAGGTGAGGCAGCTGCTAGACGTGTACCTGTATTTGAAAGTTGGGTTCAGTTTTTGGGGGGCGGCAGAAAATTTTGGAAATTAAGTACTGTAGCTTAATAGTGGTGCCTCCCTCCAGACAAGCATAAAAATATACTCTGCTGGCTGCAAGCTGTGGGATCAATATCAAGTCTGTGATTTGTACACAACTACTGCAATCTAATTGATACACGTGGACAACAGATAAGCTTTTGCAAATCAGCTGCGATTACCAGGATCCCTCGCAGGACTCAATAAACAATGTCTGGCTTTGGGGCCGCAGAACACACACATGGCTACACAAACCTCCCAAACAATTTTCCACTCTGCCACCCAGGCTCCATCAGCCAAAAGATTGTAAAAGAGCATGTGACAACACAAACAGCTTAGGTTTAGCCAAAAGCCTGAAGTACAAAAATTCTTCTAGCCCAGCACAATCTGCATCCAATTCCCTGCCTGCATAGGGAAATGCCTCACTTTCCAGGTTTATTCTTCAGCATCCATAGACATAAGAGATTGCCTTTCCCTCCTTACCCAGGCACAGTCCATCCTTCCCTCAGTCTCCTCAGAACTGAAAGCACTTAGGTCTTGTGGCCAAGCGTAGACAGTCAGAGGAGAAAACACATATTGCACCTTCCTTCTCCATTTTCCCTGGTGCCAGGCACTTCCTCACTACCCTGATTTACTCATCAAGGTGTTGAGGATAGTTTGCTCTGCTAACTTGAGAAGTCAGGCAGCATTTCCTGAACCATAATGATGGTTTAAGTAAGGTCCTTTCACTGACCTCCCCGTGACACTGTGCTCATGAATAACCAGGTCTGTCGCTGCCCCTCATGCTTAATTTTCTCTGAGGAAATCTTCTGTTAAGGGGCAACAGTTTTCCATTTCAGTGTACAGCACTACCCAGCTGCTTGTTATTTCACTTGGCTGAGCCTGACAAGCTAATGGTATGTTTGATTTGCACTACCAGTTCCTGCTAGAGACATCATAACTTTTATTACAGACGTGGTTCTTGTTAGAGACTCAGTTGTCCGCCCAATTAAAAAAAAAAAAAAAAAAAAAAAAGGCACACTTATTTCAGTCAATTTACTGTTTAACTCATTATTTGCAAGCACAGTGCTGGCATCTAGCACACAATCTGCTGCATTTCTTTTTAGTGTGTTTCAGTGTTGCTTGTGGAGAGTTCATTCTAGCTTTTCTTTTGATATGCATTCCCTTTGCTGTCCTCAGTCCTCTGAGGCTGATCAAATTTCTGATTGCTAGAACATTTGCTGTAAACTTTCTTAGACACTGTGCAGTTAAACTCAGATCAGAATTGCCACAGGGGGAAAAAATGGGTACAGAGAGAGGATAAGCAGGAATATATCTAATTGGGCACAGTTTAGCATAAATTTTCTGCCTTGGTTTTCTTGCTCAGTGCAGATAAAGATATCAAGTGTGTCTACAGAACTTGCACATCTGCATCATTTTCACACTGCCAAAAGTACTGTGTGTGCTACGTAAAACTAATGCATTACACTTTGCAAGAATAAATGGAAAACTGAAAGGACTATACTGTCACAGACCTGTTTGTCTGCAAAACAGCAAATCTATATCTTAATGAGGAGACCAGCTGGGTTACGAAATCTGTTTCCCCCAACATACATAGAGCATCCACTCAGGACAGGGCAAATTTTCTATCACTCTGACTAGGAGCGCCCTGACAGACGTGCGTGTATCTCGCGCTCAGCAACCCAGACGGAAGGATCTCCAAACCTAAGATTGCTTATGAAAATCTTGGCTGCACTTCCCCTCTGTCTCAGTTTAGTTGCAAGTAAAAAGGGGATGGTATTCACACGCATCGCCATGCTGCAGCCTTGTGTAAAATACGCTTTGTTAAAAAACAACATACACAAACAAAATAAGTAGGCTCATACTGTTACCTTTGCCTCAGAGCCAAGGTAGATTTTCTACTTGCAGATCTGCCAGTGTAAGACATCTATTTGCAGTACTATCAGGGACTGTTAGTTTCTCATGCAGAATTTTCTCTAATAAAGGCCTTTTAAAGCTCCTGAACTCTTGATCCTCACAACAGCCAGTCTGGGGAGCATTTCTTCCAGTCTTTGAAGTTGCAGCACTCATAAAGCTGACCAGCGCTGTTTGTGGGTTTGTTTTCTTTCCATATCTCTCATTTTCCTTTAAGACCAGACAGAAGATGACATTATTAGCAGGCTGCTCACAAGCACCTAGTAGTTTAGGGGGAGGCTTTTTATTTCTGCTTTCAAGCAGAGATGAAAGATTGTAAAAACCTCTCTTTTTTTTTTCCTTAGGGAATTACAGCTCACAAAAGTTCTTATAACTCCTTACAGCAACTATTTTACTACTCAGGGAGGCTATTTACTAGGTCACTTTCTTCCTGCAGCAGGCCTCAGTGTTAATAAATGGTGTCTGTGAGTAACTTTATGCTCTTCATACTTTATTTTGATCTAGCTGTGTGTTTAAGGAGCTAAAGAGAGTGTGTCTTGATGAACTACTTACACCAGAGTTTGCTCTAGGCCAAAATGCAGAGAGGGTTTCTTCTGGGTTTTTTCTAGGTTTTTGTAGGTACATTGAAATCTGAAAAATGGGGCAAGCTGCCAAGGTTGCTCTGCAACTCTGTTAGCTTCTGCTCACTCAGCATTAACATCTGTCTTCACTAAAGTGTTACTGGACCCCCGGTACACTGCATGGAGCAAGTTCCAGAGGCACTTATAGAAAGCAGAGCTCAGGGAAGGAGGGAGAGCCCTGCACCCCAAACCCCCAAATTTTTCAGTAAAATTAAGGCACAGCTTTACTGCAGAAGGCTCTATCCCAGATCTGTGTGCCAGTGAGCCTTAATATCAGAAACAACCACAAGAGAGAGATGGGGAGACTGTAACAAGAGGACCCTGTACCTGCATTCTGCCTTAGCCTTTCACATCATTCAGAAGGTCATAAAATACAGCAAAGATTTTTTTTCTCTTTCCAAAAAAGCCAGATGATTTTAGTATACAGTTCAAACTAAAAGTGCAATATCCCAAGAGGTGGGTTACCCCTAAATCCTGAAATGAGGCACATTGTCATTACAACACCAAGCTCATCACTAACACACCCAAAGCAAGGTGGTACCTCATGCCTCCCTGGTGAGGTTGCACAATATCTTTGTACCTAATTAACATCTATATATCAATTCTTCAAAGAAACCAATTCCACATACAAGTAAAGTACATGAGTCTTACCCAAACCCTTTCAGGTTCTATCAGGGAAGAGAGGGAGTCAAATCACATAAACCCCTGCCATAACACCTAGTTTGATGTATCACATGAGACTTGGGTGCACTCACTGAGGCTGTGCTTGTGGGTAGCACTCAGCAAGTCAGTAAATTCAGGGTCACATTCTTGAGGTACGAGCAGCATCCTGCTCTGCAATGTGTGCAAAACCACACAAGCTACCAGCATGTGGTAAACAGCAGCACACCTCTGAAGGCACATCTTCAGCAAATGCACATCCCATTTTACAAAGTAAGGTCCAGCTTTCCATGAGCTGACAAATTTCCAAGTTTTTCTTTGTGTAATGTGTGCTTACACGCCTGCCATACAATCAGCGGTGCCTGGATTTGTGGATTTATTGGCTGTGACCAGACACAGGCTAAGTAAGTAAACAGATTAATATGTATTAACATACTGCATTCATTCAAAGTTCAGAACTTGTGCACACATGTGAAGGTGGTATTTATCCATGGTTCTTACCAAGGGAGCTGAATAAAAACTGGTTCATGCAAAGTAAGGAGTGTAGTAAAAAGACAGCATTAAAACATTTTTGTAATTGAAATAGCCTTAATAATGGTTACCTGATTTAAGGGCTCATCAAACTATAGCTCTCATATAATCTTCAAGGGTTTGGTAGTTTTCTGTTGTAACTTGTAGCTGATGCTGCAAGAAGTGAGAGTTCTTATGAAATTGCTTCTGTATTGTTACCCGTAAGAACCATGCCTAAGAGAAGTCATAATGTCTCATGTACGAAAGACAAAGGAAGAGAAAGGACAGTCACACATTGGTCACCTCTTAATGGAAAAGAAGTCTCCAGAGTCAGGAACTTATTAGTATAGCACCTTTTTTTTTATGGTTTTGGCTTGTGGTCTTGCAACCTTTGACTATTTTCTGTCTATATATGGTGGGAGAGTCAGATAACTAAGCTCCCATTTCATAATAGCAATAAAAAGCTTCAGATGTGTTTTAACACTGTAAGAGCTGTGGGGGTTTAAGTACAGCAGTGTGAGCTGCCACCTTGCCCCCCTCCCAGTGGGGCTGAGCACACCCCTTTGTTGGGTCCCTGGAGCAGAGATGCCTTTGCAGGGATGCATTGTCCAATCTAAAGAGGAGGATATTTTCAGTGTTTGTCCCAAAGAGAACTTCACTTTCTATCACATAATTTTCAATCCAAAACTTAGGATGCGTCAGGAATTAAACAACTTTTACAGGAGAACACATTCTTGGAGATTCCCGTTGCAGCAGATGCCTGGCCCTCAGCCTGGGGAGCAGATGTGTGTCCACCATGAGCCATCACTGAAACCCTGCTGCTGAGGGAGAAGAATCAATCTTCATTGGGAAAATTGTAAAAAGGAATTTCTTGTTGAGAATGTTTGTGAACAGATTTTTCCAGCAGCCACTCAGCTGGTCTCCCATGGAGGAGGCCAGGAGAAAGCTAGATGATCAGAGGTGCAACCAGCCCATGTGCTCTGGGACATAATGATAAAATTTTTCACTTCAGATTTTAATAACAAACAAAGAAAACATAACAAACAAAGAACACCAAAAAACCCAGCCACTTGTTTTAGTGCCTAAATGGCAGCTCAGGTCACTTGGCATTTTAGTGCTTAAGCTTTTACTAGGTGTGCTATGTGACACATTTCAGGAGCTGTGATTAAGCTGACTCTGTTCCCATCAAGCAGCTGCTCAACTGCACTGGCTCTTGCAGAATGGAAAACCTCACTATTAACAGAGGCATCTTAAGGAAAGCATTTGCAGACTTTTTTCTGTTTCTCTTCTCAGTCCCGACCAAACTTTGCATCTCTTTTACGGAGTTTAGGCTTGGATTTTTAAGCCAAATTAATGATCTAGGATATATACTGTCAGGTCTCCTAAAGAACCTGGCTACCAAAAAAGGAACCTAGCATACTCTATTTCTCTCACGCTAGGACTGTCTTGACTGGAGCTTTTCTATACCTTCTAAGTATCTTTACAACCTAGATGTTAATCAGTGTATCTTTCCCACAGCCTCCCCAAAATATCTAACAATTACTGCATGTGCTGGTTTTGCCAGGGATGGAGTTAATTTTTTTCAGAGTAGCTAGTATGGGGCTGTGGTTTGGATTTGTACTGAAAACAGTATTGATGACACAGCAATGTTTTTGTTATTGCTGAGCAGTGCTTACATAGCTCCTCACTCCACCCCATCAGCAAGGAAGCTGAGGGTGCACAAAGAGTCAGGGGGTGACACAGCCAGGGCAGTTCACCCCAAATGACCAAAGGAATATTCCATACCATACGACATCAAATAGAGCAGGGGGAAGGAGAAGGAAAAGAGGGGACATTTGGAAGGGTGGTGCTTGTCTTCCAAAGTCACCATTGCAAGTGATGGATCCCTGCATTCCTGGAGATGGCTGAACACCTGCCTGTCCATGGGAAGTTGTGATTGAATTCCTTGTTTTGCTTTCCCTGTTGAGTAAAGCAAAGTGACCAAGGGGCTGTGCAGGATTTAGCTGCCAGCTGGGGTTAAACCACTACTCTACAACATAGAGCAAAGTCAACAAAGACAGAGGAAAACACATCTCAGATTGTCTCAAGCACTTTCCTGGGATCTGAGAGAACATGAAGCCAGGTGAAAATTTAAAAGCAGGTCTCTCACCTCCTGGAAATCATGCCCTGTGCTGTTTTCCATGCGAAGTCTGAGTCACCAAGTATGCTCTGAGCCTGCCAGCTGGCTTACACACCACAAGGAAGATAGAACAATGGCCAGGTAGACAAAGGCCTATCTGCAGCTCCCTGCAGCCAGGTGATACCTGGATCAGGGTGAGGTGCCAGGGGAAATAGAGATGCTGTGGAGGCTTTTAGGCATCTACAGGACTGGACAGAGTTAAAAATGGTTTTTTTAGGATATGACTGTTGAGTTGAAACACTTGAGGTGGAACTCAGGTGTTCATGGTGTATCTAGCCTTTACCAAGCCCATATCTTAGACTAGTGAAAATGCAGGTCAAGGTAGCTCCTGACTGAAGCATCATCTGGAAGTATGCAGAGTTTTATTGTGACTCCATAAACAGCCTGTGACACCATGAGCACTTCTTGTCTGTCTTTTCCAATTAAGCACTTAAGAGTTTCCCAAGGTAAATATTAATACTTTGGAAAGGAAATATTAACATGCACAAAATCCTTTCCAACCTTTCTGCTTAAATAGCTATCATTTTTTTAGTGAGGTCACAGCATCCAGTTTTCTATAATAAAAAATAAGCAGCATAAGTAGTTTTACTCCTGTCAAAACTTGAATGCAATTTTATGTTTTTCTTTGACTTACCCTATAAATATTTTTACTACAACATTCAAAGTTTATGAGATCTCTAAGACTTGTAAAGAGGTTGAGTAACTGGAAACCAAGGGCTAATACCTACCACAGGGACTTGGGGATTTTTCTTAAACAAGCTATTTATTAATATTAACAAAGGGTATTTTACTGATGATCTGTTTACAAAACTGAATATTATTTTACCTTTCCATTCCAGCGTAAACAAATCCATGAGGAGGGACAAACAAAGACCAACACCACAATGCCTGGCAGTGTTGATCTTTTCCCAGGTTGCAATTTTCTGACATTATCCCTTGAGCTGAGCTTCTGCAGTTGAATTGCTTCTGAATCCAAGTGCAGCTTGGGAGCTGCAAATCTCAGCCTCACTGAACCAGAGGAAGGAACAGAGTTAGCCACTTGTTGTGGATGCCTTTGACAAGCTGTGTCCTTTTCCCTGCTCATGAGTCACTCACCTGGAGACTATATCTTTCCTAATGTGTTTGCTATCTATAATTATGGTTGCAGCAGTTATCCGCCCTTATAAGAAAGTGTTACCATGCCTGAACAAGACCAGGAGGATCTGTGTCACAGGCCAGGAGGTGGAAGATGATCTGCCCACATCCACTGTGGCCACAGGAGAACATTCATGTTTCAGCTCATCTTCTGGTGCAGCTCTGGAGAGCTCTGTGTCGCTGCTTACTTCCTAGTCACTATTTTATATCTGCTCCCAAACCATGATTTACTGACTGAAGATTAACTATTCCAAAAAGTTTGCGTAAGCAGGCAACCCAGCCTTTTGTGCAAACATTTGTGGATAGCCATTAAACAACTAACTTGAGCCCTAGGAGTCAAAATATTCACATAGTTTGGAAAAGTCCAGAGCCTGTCACCTTTGGCCATCCTCCCTCTGGCTGCCCCATCTCTCAGCCACCTTCAGCACCTTGGGAAGCCCACCATGCAAATGCACTCCTGAGGACAGCTGCTCACCCAGAACCACAGCTGCTCCAGACTGTTTTTAATCCTCCTTTCTTTACGGATTAAGGAATTAAGACTTAAGAGGGATTACACCTTTCCCAGCTGTAAAGCCCAGCACTAGATTTATCACACAGTTACAGCTCCCTACCTACCCACATATCTCCTGGACAGATGGGGAGCTAAGTCTGATCAAACACCCAAAAAAGAGGATGAGGTTCTTAACTGACCAAAACCCAGAAAAATAATCCAAACTGCCTCCCAGTGTATGTATGCAGTCAGCTCCTTTTGTAGAGAAGTATATTTGGGGTTTGTTGTTGTCCTCTGTTACTCATCTTCTCAGCTGGTGGTTTACTTCATCTATACACAAGACATGCACCTGAGACCTTCACTTTTATGCACTGTTGAATGTTCAGTTTATGCTGTACATGCCTACATGTTGAACATGTATATTTCCTTATCTGCACAGCCTCCTAGTAGAACACTACACATACCTGGTGTAGATCTGTCGGCCCTTTAGTGGACTACAGACACCCAGCTTAATCTGAAATCAACTGCTTATCCTGCCTAAGGACCTCACTCCCTCAATTGCACAGCAATCATAACCAGGCTTCCTATGTTTCAGGCTGGAAACCACTGCATTACTTTACAGATGCTATTTCGAAAAAAGGATTGGAAGGGATTTCAAGAGGTAAACTGACCACTTGTGCAGTGTCCAGATCAAGCGAAAATAGAGCTTCCATGATGGACTTGGATTAAATCACTTTATAAAACTGCCCAGTGTTGGGATTTTGCCACTCTGTCACAGTGTTTTGCCACCCAGGGTACAGGAGAGAGATTCTCATTGTTCAACCTTTAGTTGCTGAAGCTTGTTGCCTTTTACTCAAAGATCATGTGAATCCAATCAAGTGAATCCAAGGCCTGCCCTTTCCTCCTTGGAAGGCTAGATATGAGATAGAAAGTGGGCCTTAATATTCTAAAGGAAAGAGAAGATTTAAAGTGTATATTTTAATAGACAAATATCCTGTTATTTCAATTCACATAGGTTCTGTTTTGGTGATGGTCAGTGGGAAAGGGCAGCCACAGCCACTCTAAAGTGAGCTTTGTCACCAAGGAAAGTGTTTGGGACTCAGCTTTCATGCTATGCTCTGATCTCAGTACAAATTCCATGACTGTGATAAGGGTAATGATTAATATGAGCACAGTACTGTCTGCATGCTTGAGACCATGCAGATGGGTAGATTTTGGCAGCCACTTCCAGGAGGTTTTGATTTCATGGCAAACTGAAGAGCCAGAGGAGGAAAGTGAGCAGACTTTGATTTGAAATGTTTTTAGTTAGCGTGGCTTCCCATCCTAGAAGAAGTCTTTAACAGCAACAAGATCCTGAGCCCTCTGAATGGGCCAGTCTTTCTTCAGTAGCTGTATAGGAATAGTTTATATCAACTGCTTTGAGAATAGATTGAGGAGTCACAGAAAATTAACCCAGCCATTGATAAAATGATACATTTCCTCCTTCCTTTTGGCATGCTAGTTTTCTTTTTCTTCTGAGGTTTGCTTCAGGACAGGAGAACACCTTGAAAACACTTCTCACCTTGTACAATCACCTTGTACGTGGGAGCAGAGCATTTTACTGTTAGGTGGCAGCATTCAGCCAGCAATTAATTGCCCGCACAACACTTGCTAGCTGTCCTCTTGCTCTTGGTGGTGCCAGCCCAGTGCAGATCTTTGGCACATGAAGATGGTTCAGACTCCAAACGGCAATGAGAAGGTGAGAGGAGGAGCAGTATTGCTGCTGAGCTGTGCGGTGTGAGCTGGGGCTTAAAGGATAGTCCCTGGTGAGTAGTTTTGCCCTTCATGATCTATGTCAAATAGGGGTGCTATCATTGCATTCTATTTTCATCTAGTACCTTTGAAACAGCAGAAAAACACACTGTAAAACTAATGGGATTCTGTGGTAATTGTTCTGCTACAATAAATATGCCTGATGTGAAACGCACTGAACTTTCTAGTTTCTCTGGTGCCCTTTTCTTGAAGAGGATCATAATGAGGTGAGAGAGAAAGAAAAGGAAATAGCTCTGGAAAGAAAATTATCAAGATTATCCAGGTGACCGATAATTATAGGATTTGATAGCATGGGGAAATTAAAGATCAGCCAAGCAGAAAAATGAAAAACTCTACGCTCTTTCCAAAATAAGCAATCATTTCAGTGCACAGCACCCTCTGCAGTTGGATGGCAGTGCAGGGCATATTTATTACTTCTCCTGTTTGTAGGCTGCCTGGGGCTTGCATACTAGTCCCTGGATTTCAAGTATTTCCTCATCATGTTCTTCCTTGACTCACAGGCAGCAGTGCCCTTTCCACTGACTGCCCTGAGGTGTGCACTAGGATTTTGGTGACTTTCCTGCAGACAGGACTGAACATGCCAGTTTTGGGAAAGGGCAACCAACTCCAGACTCTCCAAAGATGTCCATGTAGGGCTATTGTGTTGGCTGTGACTTCAGTTGTTTCTGGGTTTGCAAAGGAGCATTCCCAGGCTACCTGCCACCATTTAAACAGAGATAACATCGGGTCAAGATGACCAAGGAGCAGTGGAGGGCATCCAGGTACAAAGAGAAGCTGATAGGTATGAAGTAACATGGTGAGGCAAAAGTGGGAAACCTGGCAAAAGCAAAACAGCAATGTGCCCATAAACTGAAAACAAACATGTTCCCTGCGAATTGAAGCTACTCTTGGTCAGGAATATTCACTGACTGCAAAACAGGCTCTAGAAGAAAAGGTTTTATTTTGAGGCACCAAATACACACTGTCTTCATATTATCCAGTGTAATGCTACTGACTGGACAGGCTGTCAGAATCTCCTTGTCCTTTGAACAGGGTCACTGAGTTAGTCCTGAACCTACTGACTTTCCTCTCTTATGGTGTATTTTTAGCAGTCAGAAATGTGCCTGATTTTCTCTGCATTTTAAATCCAAAAGACTCAGATGATTTGCCTCAAACATTCCAAAAGAAAAAATAAATCTCCTGTGGCTTCACATTGCATATGAAGTGTTTCAAGCCTAACATAGATTTGGGGTTTTATGTTTGATGGCGAAGTTAGAAGTATTTCAGTTCAAATATAGAATACAGTGCTCCCTCAACCCCAGACTCCTCAAATCCAAGTTTAGTTCCTGATGGACTCTATCCACAAAGTGAGCTAAATACATGGCTGTTGCCTAAGTATTACTTTAGGTGACAAAGTCCAAAATTTAAATTCTCAAAGCTCTCACTCTGCACATCACAAGTATTGAAGAGAAAAGTGCTCTGCATGTATAAGTGTAAATTTTCTGGGCATGCATTCCTAAGCATCCCAGTTTCTGCTTCTAAAATTTTGCCCTTCATATACAGCAAAGGAGCTTACTTTGCCCTGACAGAGGCTTTGGATGGCATATTTCCCTCCCTTGACATCCAAGAACCTTAAATTCCATTCTCTAGAGTAAAATACTATCTTGTCTATTTAGTCTAAACCAGTTGTCCATAAGAAAGGTCTACCCAGGAAAAATTCCTGAGCATTTTCACAAAAAGTGTTTGAAATGGGTTCAAGTCCCTTCAGGTTGGTTTGGGGTTTGAGCCAAAGTGTCTGGCACAGCTGATGAGTGCTGACACAACTGGAGAACCAGCACTAGGAGGCAGGGAGGAAATGGGAGATAATAGTGGAGAGAATAAAGCAATACTCCCTCTGCTTGTTATGTCATTTATGTTTGTTCCCACTGGCCTTTCAGCATCACTCTACCACATTCTGAGATATCTTACATTATAGGCATTGTAATTTAGTGAGGAATAAATAACCTGGATTCCCCTGAAGGAGAATCTTTGATCTGGAGGAGAGGAAGTGAAAAGAGGGATTCCTTTGTGCTCAGTAAAAAAAAAATGTGTTCAAGCTCAATGAGGGATCCAAGAAAAAGAAGTTAGTGTAGACTTGTTTGTTATTTTGCCTACATCTGCGTATTTCCTGCATCACCAAAATTAATAGCAAAATTAATTTAATTTCATAGATTTTAGAGTTTCCTTGGATCCCTTTAACCCTCCTTACCTGTGTTCAACAAAGCAGTGGCTTCTGAATTCAGACTGTCCATAAGACTGGTTGTCCAGCAAAAGGATTTTTAAGCCACTGTCCTTAGTGAGGACAGTGAGGAGAAGAGTAAAAAAATATGTGGATGCACAACTTTAGGAGAGGTCTTTCTATCTGACTGAGAATTAGCTATAGGCACAGGCCATCATGCTTCCCCTGTTCACCAGGTAGCAGCATTACCTTCTCTCCAGTACATTTCCTAGTTGCAGGAAGTCTAGTGTTGATTTGCAGAACTGAGTCCATTTTATCCTGCTTTCCAAGGTCTCCAGGTCTTATACGGATACCCACAAAGAATATGACATCAATTTGAAGACAGTCAAAAGAGCTAGTTCTTGAATTGTAAAAATATTTACTGAACTCCTATCAGACTCAAAAAATAATCTATTGTGGTAAATGATTGCCAGGTTTTTAGTATTCATACAACTCAGACACAGGTTCTAACAGAAAATAAAATAATAGTATCCAGAACACAAGTTTGGCTCCCATCTCCAATTGACATGCAATAAGGGTCATGTCCTGCTTCCACTGAACTCAATGTGAAAATCCTAATTAACTTCAATAAAGAACAGAATGGGCTCCAAAGAGTTAACAGCAGTAGGATATAAAAGAGAAATTAAATAAATTCTTATTAAAAAAAATTATATCTTACAGCCAGAGCAACCTCTCTGAAGTTGTGCAGTTCAAAATAGGAGCAGAATTTCAGTCTCTAACATTCACTGATACCATTTCAGATGCAAATTTTGTGATCTTTTCAGTGCCAGACACAGCACATTCCAGTATGCATAGCATTTTAGTTACTTATCTTCTGTAAGTTACAGGGCATAATGTTTTTCACTGTTTAGAAATAACTCAGCTCTGAGTCACCACTGAAAAACCCTGTTTTAAATTGGGTTTCCCCAACAAACTTGGACTGTCTCAATTTGAAAAGTCCTAAGAAACCACAAAACCTGCTTTACAGCCTGTAGTTTGTGTCTACTGGGAGGAAAGAGCAGATCAAGGCCACGTAAAGGTGGGGGTCCCCAGGGATTCCTGGTCCGGCAGAGGCAACTGCACTGCATGGGAAGGGACTGGAAACTTATCCATGCTCTCTAAGTCATCACTGTCATGCCCACCTCCCGTTAAGCAGTAGTGCATTTCCAGACTGAAACCCTTGTCATTGATTTCAAGTCAGTCAGACTCCCACTGACTTTCAAAAAGCCCTTACTTTTATCTCCCATCATCCCTGTGCTCAGCACTGTGTTGCAACATGTTGTCCAACAGGCACTGACAAGAGCAAGAAGTTTTGGGATGCAAACTTGGGTTTCCTGGGTGCTGCATGGCCTAGTACTTCAGGTAAAGGACCACCACACAGGACTTACACTAGTAAAGGCCTGCACAGCTTTCTTTATTGTGTTTCTCATTCTATGGGAGACACATAGCAAAGACTTGACCACAAACCACCCTATTCACGTTCTTTTAAATGGTATTTTCATCAGTATAAGCAGTTTTCTCCATCAGCTTATTCATACCTTAACTTTCATGCCCACTAATTGAAAAATCCATGGATTCAGATTTCACACCTTCACCACCACTTTCACACCACTACCTGTGCAGGCAGAGGTACTGGAAAGAATTCAGGGAAAGCTTTGTACCAGCACTGCCTCCTGTGATTCTTGAGGAAGCTGAGCGGGTTGAGTCTGCACTTGCTAAGGCATAACTGAGACCAGGTTCCTCATAACACATGCACCATGAAAGCTCCTGCAAAGCCTGGGAGTACAAGAAGACTTCATGACACAGCCCTTTCTCTGCCTATCATTTTACTTTAACTCTGCTGAATCAAAGAATTTCTTCTTAGTGCTCCTAATGTAGAACAACCAGTCAGACTGAGAATTGTAAACCTTTAATATATTACCGTGGGAAAAGAGTAGCAAATACCATATTTGAGGGGGAGCTAGGAGGGAAGAAAAGGAAGACATCCCAACTAATTTATACCAAGCCAAACCCAATTCCCTTTGACAGGTTTCTGAACTCAGACATTTGTATAGCATAACTGTAAATAATATGACAATAGAATGATTAAAGGAGAAGCATCAGGTCATGTCTGTGCAACCTGAAAATTTTATTTTAAATAAACATTGTCTAAAATTTCAAACGAGATTTACAAATCTCATTTGACAACTGAGTAGGCCATAGTGTTACTGGCTAACTTAAGCAATTAAAAATGAAGGTCTCTGCACCTGCTTTTAAGAGATAGAGACACATGATTGGATTCTTTCTATTTGGGAAGTGATTTGCTATTGTGACATTGCTGCCTTTAGCACTTCGTGAGTATTGCTTCCTGTTGAGAAGAAGATTGTCTTGCATAACAGTATTTAATTCTTCAGGCTTTTTTTCAGACTGGCAAACCCTTTAAAGGAAATTTTAGTTTTGAAACTTTTGGATTAATAATTTATACTTTCCTTTAATAAAACATATATATTTAATGATAAAGTTATAAAGCAAATAAACAAACAAACTATTATTAGGAGAATATTGCATGGTTTTAAAAAAATTTCTGCAGCTCAAATAAGCATTCATGAATTAAGAATGGAACTCTGCCAATGTCAGCTTGCACTGTTGCATGTCCTAGCTTTGATGAAATTAGAACTTCTGAAAATTATGTTCTATTGAGCACCACTAGAAAGATTTAGTACTATGCTGCAGAACATAGCTAAAAGCATCTAGTAAATCAGTGCTACACCAAATTCCGTTCTTCCTTCAACCACCCCTACAGTAAAAGAGTAGCAGTACTCCAGGTGGGGCTTCACAAGAGCAAAGAGGGAGACTCACCCCTCATGACCTGCTGGTCACAATTCTTTTGATGCAGCCCAGGATATGATTGGCTTTCTGGGCTGCAAGAGCACATTGCTGGATTTTATTCAGTGTTTTATCCACCAAGACCCCCAAGTCTTTCTCCACAGGGCTGCTTAAAAATCCACTCATTGCCCTGCCTGTATCCATGCTTAGGATTGCACCGACTCAGGTTCCCATCAGTGCTTTTCTCCAGAGTGTTGAGGTCCAGAAGCTTGGCTGTTCTTGAGGTTGGAGATGAACCTTGCAAATCAGCCACCTTTCCCGGACTCCTCTTCCTTACCTGTGTGCCTGTGTTACTGGTGGGCTCGTCTCTGTCTTGTTTGCTTGCTTTGAGGTTTTTCCTCTCCAGTCTGCCCTGTACCTTTTGCTTGCAATCCTGATCTGCCACTTCGTGACTTTGTGAGTTGCCATCTCTTTTCTGTCATTTGTTGCTTGAATGTTTCCTCGGGTTGGTCAGCCTGTTGGCAAAGATGGTTTGCCCTGCTTGGTCATCTCTTCCTGGTAGTCCTCAATTATCAAAGTTCCATGGCTGTAAAAGCCAAATCCCTGTTCCCATATCATCTGTGCAATCAGGTACTGACCTCCAACATCTGCCTAGTCATTCTCAAGCCCTTCACTCTCTGTGGCAGGATTAAGGAGAAACCCACCTGGTCCTTGGGACCTTGGCCCTTGCCTCAGAACCATGTAGTTGCTCTTGTTATGCTTCACATAACCATTCAGGCCAAAACAAAAAGGTGAAACAAATGAGTCCATTTTCTGAAGCTGTTCATATTTCAAAGGAGATGTAAAAGAAACAGAGACGGGAACACGGATTTCATTTCCTTTCCTGTACTCAAAGATTTGACATTTGCAGGCTCTTCTATTAGGTTTGCAAATCTTTTCTTCATGTAGCCCTCAAGGAAAAGAGAAAAAGAAATGTGAATCCACAACTTAAACAAAAAAACATTCCCTGCCATTAACATTTCTTTGATGATCTTTTGGTTTATTGTTGTGCATTAACTTCTGTATAATCACATAATTGCTACAACATTCATATAAATAATGCATTTGGAAGAGAAAGTAAACAGTGTGTCACATTCTATTCTTCAGCGATTTTAGTGGGACCCTCTGGCTTGACTTCAGTGCTAAAGCTGCCTTTTTTTGTCTCAGGATAGCTAAGACCTGTTAACAAAGTTGAAGTAAAAAGGGCAAATAAAAGCACTTCCATTTTATCTTGAGATAAATTTGATGGGTCAGCCCTAAGCCTCGCAGTTGAATTCACTCTGTGGCAAAACTAATGTGTCTTATCTTCACTGTATTGGTACCTCGAGGGGGAGAGGGGGGGCTGATGTGTATTAGCTATCACTATCAGAATAGACAAATAGCATTTGTAGCTCACCCTCCCTCCCCAGCTCCTCTTGGGTTTTCCTTTTGTGAAAGTTTCTGGTAAAAGCTTCTGTGAAGTCACAAAAAGAGTTGCCTATGTCTGCCAGCTGGTTTTTTTTGCACTACATGAAAATATTTCTCAAGTACAACCCTCTCTTCTCGCTCCTTTTCAAATGCTTGCAGTTTTAAAAAGCCAAACCCTTCAGTATTTGGCACAGTTTATGCTACAAGATCTACAGCCAGTTTTGAAAACTGCAACTTATAATAAGCTAATTTTACAGTTAGAAAAAGGTTATGTCACTTTGAAAGAAACAGATACAGCTGGAAAGGAGACAACTGAATTGTGCACTGAAAGCACGGGGAGTTTTCCCACATATCTGGGCCTGGATTTTACAGGTTTTTATAAACAGGAATTTCAAAGACTTTTCTTACAGATTTGTTGTGTTCAGAGGTGTGTTCTGTTTTAGTCAGTTCTAGTGCATGTCCACAAAGACACACAGGAAGGAGGGGGTATAAGAAGAGGGCAATGTCCATATGTGAGGTCTTTATTTTGTCGAATATATTTACAACCCTACAAGTCCATTAGACACACAGGTAGGATCTGTCTTCATACCAGCTTCCTGATGAATGCAAAAGGAGAAAAAATATTAACAAAATTAGTAAGATCAGAAATGGTAGGGTTCAGAGCTCTTCTCATCCAGATATTCAGTCTGGTGACAAATTGAGTGACTTTTCAATGATAAATTAGACAAGGCATCAGAAGTCAGGAAGATTCTGAGAAAGGAAAGCATTTAGCATGAAAAGTGCCAGGGAAGGAGAGTCAATGGGTATCAAGAGCTGGGATGCTACATGCAGGTTCCTGGATTTTCTGTATACCTCTTCTGCACCAGAGAGAGGAGACCAGTGAAGCAGTTTGATGACCCATTTAAGCATCCTGCCCAGCCAGGGCTATTCAAAAGGGTAGACTCGGGTGGCAGCAAAGACAAGGCAGCTCTTGCATATCTGTGCTTCAACCTACATCCACAGCTCCTTCTTTTTATACATCCTAAACTCTGCCATTCCAAGCGAATCACTTCACTCAGTTTCCAGAACATCAGGATTCACTGAGGTCCTTGGGCAGCTGCACTCTATCTATCCCTGGTGAGTCTGGGGTGCTCAGAGGAGCTGCCTGGGTGAAGGCTGGTAGAAGCTTTTTGGTTCTCAGGCAATTCTATGGGTCATGAGCACAGTAAAACATCTTTCTGCCTGCAGTCCAATACAGACCATACTCCCACGTCATACTGTACTAGGACACCACTTCCTGAGAAACGTCCTGCACATTTCAGAGCAAAAGAGAAATTCTCACTTTGAATGCAAAAAGTCACCTGGCTCATTCATCCCTGCTCTTAAGTGCTTTCCTACTGCAACAAGACCAGAATCAGAATGTATTAATATCTAAGACTTCCTTCTCTAAGCCTGCTTTCTATCAACTCCAACTGTAGCTCCAGCTGTTACTGCCCACAGAGAATCAGAGTTTCTATATTCCTCGTGAAGCTTGTCCTAAGCAAGAGTAAGAATGACTAATGGAAAAATGTAGGCAGATACCTGGACTCTCTTTTACATTACTGCTTTCTATGATCAGTGAGTGGGTGGCAAAAGCCTAACACAACTGCCTTGTGCATAAATAGCTTGTGAAGGCATATGTATAAATGGAGTACCTAAAATTTCTGAAGCTCCTTCAGTTTTCTACCTATCTTTGTTGTCCAACTCATAGTATCACTAGTCCTTCTGTTTTTGTGAAAGCACAGTTGTGTCTGTCATCAGCTTTGGGTGATAAGATCAGATTTTGAACTTGGATGCGAACCACATGGTAATTCCCTACTCTATAAAGAACAGAAAGACAATAAAAACCCCTCAGTACTGGTTTTGTTTCCTCTGAGCCTCATTAGGCACTTAGCCAGTGACTAGTCAGGTACAAAGGGGCAAGGACTCAGAAATGGGCCTCAGAGGTCCTGCCTTCCATCTGTGAGGGGTAAGTGTGAACCGTAAGCCAAATTAATTTAGTTCCTTTTACATAATTGTCAGCTTTACTCAAAGCGGTTTCTTCTCCTTGGTCGCCAGGAAAGACAGTCAATTGTTGTTCTATTCACATCATCACATAAACCCATCTGACAGGCATGACAGCAACTGCTTGCTAATTATGGAGCGAAATCTGCAGTGCAAGGTTTGTTGTGCCAACGGTCCCCAGAACAATCCTGGGATTGTTTTATGAGAAGATTGGGCAGTCAGGGTTGAGCACTTTTGCTTCAATTATCCCCATGTGCTGTCACGGCCTGGAGCTGCTCTAGTGGAATGAAGAGAAAAAAATAAATGAGCTCTGCTCCAACCCTGGGAGCAGTTGCTGAACCCTGAAGAGCTCAGTTGGTTGTATCTTTGTTAGTTGCTATTATGGATATTATTGCCTGGTAGTGGCACTGAATCTAAGGGCCCATTAGCACTTCTGTGCTATGTCCAGGGATTTGTAGCTCCACTGCAGAGACTTAATCTGGAGTGAAATTCAGCATGTGGTCCCAGCTAAACCCATCTCCCTAACTTTATTATTCACTACTTTGGGTGACCTAATAAAGTTCAGATATTGTTGGCATTAGCTGTAACTGGTTTGCTCATTTTATCAAGAAGAAGAATTGATTTGTGAGTGAGAGATGACTAATAGGAAAGTCCATCTCACTGGGGTGGAATTAAAAAAATATCAAGGAATTAATTGCTTAATATAGGGATCTGAATGATATGCAGACACCTCAAATTATTATTCTAAATAAGAAGTGTAACCAGCTGGTCATAAATCAGAATTATCCTTTCTCAATATACTCCAAAAGAAAACTAATTCTTACTGAAGTTACTGGGCTCCACTTCCCAACTTCTTTGATGACCTGGGTTTACAAAGCGCCTTCATGAGCCGCATGTGTTTATGTTGCTCAAGAATTTCCTCTTTGTGACCTGAGTACACTTGTGTGTCTGTCATTTCCAACAGAGATTCGGTCATAAATTGAAAAGTAAAACTTGATGAGGGACTACGTTTGTTTCTTGCAGCCAATAAGTTTTTCTATAATATGCCATCCCTTTGCAAAAACCAAGAATCAAGAGCCCTCCATGGACTTTGTCAGATACACAACCTCCATGTGTGGCTAATCCCAGAGCCAGTTCATCAAAACTCTCTCCCAGCATGACTCCTCCTCCCACCTCTACTCCTCCAACTCCCACTCTACCCTCTGCACTGATCAGGGCACAGCAGTACCAGTTCAGCTTTCTAACCCAGCAGAAAACCATTCCATCCTTCTGCTGAGTTGGTTTTCTAGCAGATGGTACATTGTATCAGCTCCCCAGGCTGTCAGACAAGACGTAGCCAGAGGTTTCTGTCAAACGGGGCGACTGTGTGAGTGTGCCTTTTGTTTGGAGCAAGATATGAGATCAATCCACTGAAATTTTAACCACTTCCTCTTGTCTCTACAGATCTGCAGCATGAATTTGGACTGCAGGGAAAAACTTATGCCATAGATTCACTAAAAGCTTACCTAAAGCCCTTCAGAGTAGCAGAGCAGCATAACTCTACAACAGCAACAAATACTCTTCTCTGCCATAGCCTGTAAAAACTCCTGAAGGAGCTATTTCTATCTTTCATGGATGTGAATCATGTGACATGGGCCATCTTAACTACAGGCAAGCAGAATATTCTTCCCTCTTCCACAGAGATAGGTGTTCCCACTGGAAAGGTTTTGGGAAGATGAGAACAATCCCAGAAAATGTAAGGCTTTAACAAATTTGAATTTTGTAGCAGAACTCTCTTTCTACCCATCCCCAAACCACCATACCCACAGATATAACCTTTTCAGAAACATCTTCCAGAGGTCTGTGGTATTGATAGAAGACAGGTGGGAGAAAAGAGAAGAGAAGAAAGAAATAGAAGGGTCCAGTGAGGTACACAAGTCTGCCACCACACTAGAGGGATCTTGACTGACAGTGGGCCAGCCCAGACATTTATCTCCTCTCCTCCCCACTCCTTTGGGAGTTATGAGTGAGCAGAGAACCAATCTGGCTGAGTAACAATCCTTCTGCTGTGTTCAGATCAGTTCACTGCTACAATGGCTGCTGAGGCACCAAAGAACAACCATCAGGTCTGGACAACGGGGAGCTCTGACTTGTGCTTGTCAGATTAAATCAACCAGAGAACTGCAGACCAGGTACTTACATGAGGTTGAAAGAAAGCAGTTAATTGTTCTTTAATCTGGACATCAGAAATATGATGAAAGACAGTAGCTGGAATTTGGTCCAAATTCAGGTTGAAAGTAGGATTAGGTTCACTGCAGTGATACAGTATTCTGCAGTATGCAACTCATTCTCACCCAATTAACCAGCTATACTTTGTATGAAGCACTTGAATATTAGGGGAATTCCTAATACTTTCTGGCCCATGAATGCTTAACCAGAAAGAGTTATGGGAGCATCTGAAAATCCTGTGGTTAGGACATACATAAGAGATCATAACACAAACCTCTGCTCCAGGTGAGGTAGAAGAAGAGCTCCAACCTGATCTCTCACACTCCCAAGAGGACATTAAAAACTTACTGAACAGGAGGAAGGAAGAAATGGGGTCTCTATGTACTTGTATGATCATGCATGTTAAAATCAACTCCAGAGACAAGATGAGCAGGGAAGTACACAGTACACAGATCTACCAGGGCCTGGACATGAGTCTGACCATCCTGTTGCCTGTGATATGAGGGCTGTGTGGACCTTTTCTATCAGTAAAGACTGTAAATATTGACAAGGTTAGGAAGCAATGAATTGCTGCTCTGGAAGCATCAGCATGTGCGGGTCTTAAGAATGTAGCTGGCACTTTGTATACTGAAGTCCCCCAGGGGAATCTGGCCAAAATTATATTTTGTGGCTTTTGTTTTTAAACACGCAAACACAGAAAGTGTACAGCTGAGTATTTCAACAACGTACCTACAGCGGATGTGGACTGTGTGGGCTGGGGGGTCTTAAGGAAAAAGCCTGGATTCCTTTCTGAAAGGCACACTCCAGTTCAGCCAGAGGTTATAGGCTTCATACAGAAATTCCTCAGCTACGATCTGTGTTTTAATGATGCAGGTCAAACTACCCTCATAATAGTACCTCTTGTCTTGTATAGATTATATGACATTTAAGAGGGGAAAGGGGGCACTTGAAGCTAAATCTCAGGATATTCCAATGTCTGATGGTATACAGGTCTGGCAAATGGATTTAGACATTGTTAACAAGAATACTTCAGTTTTCAGTTAGCCTCTAACTGTTTTATTGCTGATGTGAGGTAACTTCAGGGTTAGCTTTCCCCAATGCTGGCCCAAATGGGGTTTTTCCCCATACAAGTTAAAACAATATTTAACCTAGTCTAAACACACCCTGAGGTGCAGATCAAGATAAACACACCATCACAGAAGACCACTGGGGTATTTCCCCGGAAGGTTTCTCAAGAAACTAGCAGAGCTATTGGGGTAACACAGCCCTCTGCCCACATAGGGGGCAGCTCTGTGGTGGGATGTAAAGGGGAATATGATGAAATGCAACAGCTGGATCATGCAGATTTGCTTAGCTCTAAGAGTAAGGTGTTCTCAACAGCCTACCAGATTTCCCCTTCAGTATTGGTGTGGAGGGAGGGTGAAACAGATGAGGGGGAAAATACTTTATCTGAGAGATCACTAGGGTGGGCAGAGGCACAGAGGGCCATGCATGAGAAGGATACAGGAGAAACCATGATAATGGTGGTCCAAGACTTCAGGATATGAAATGGCAGCTAAAAGACAATGTAGGGCAAAACAATAGACAGACTTACAGGTACAGAGGTGAAGTTTGTTTTGCTGTATCTGCATCTGGCATCTGCATTAACATCCAGAGAACTGGCTACTATTCCTGAAGACAACTAAAGTGTCTTGGTGTTGGCAAGTTCACATAATGCTTGTGCAAAAAACTGCAGCAATGCAGAGCACAGCTGAAGACTCAACTCAGCTGCCTAGGGAAATGCTCCTACAGTTAGTTTGGTCCCAATGTGCAAGATGGTGACTTCAAACTCAGGTGTATCAGTGGTGCACACACACACACTTGGTTTGCTTAAGAGGACAGCAGTAATTAGGTGGGAGAGAAAAGAGCACTTTAGAAAACAGCAGCATGAGTCTATCCCATTCCTTATGTTTGGAGCTGTCAAGGCCACAGAGCTGGAGGTTGCAGTAACTAAGGCATGAAATTAAGCCCTGGGCAAAAGCTGAGTTGATAGCACGTCATAAGGCTCTTTTTCTGAGGTGTTTGAACAGCTTACACTTTTACTGTAGTTATTGCTTATTCAAAGATGATTGTGGAATTATTTCCATGAGTAATTCTTGGCCGTTGTATCCTTTGCAAGCAGTTCACTGCAGTCAGCTGATAGATGAAATTCAAGACCAGTCAGTCCCTGTTCACATAGGTCACTTGTTCTGCTGCAGAGAAGAAATTGTTTCACAGCAGATCATGTCCCAGGGTTGCCAGTGCCATGTCTCCTCACTCCTCATGGACCAGTACTCTCAGATTGGGACAGCAGGACAAGTCCATTGCTGTTCCCTGTCCACACAAGTGCCAGCATAGCATTTTGAACATGTGGGATGGAGTTTTTCTGAGTGCTTTTAGTAGCTGCTCCAAGCTCACTCTTCAGATGAATTGTCCAGGCAGTCAACGTGCTTCGAGTAGTAACAAGAAAGACAAGCACCATAGGATGCCAGCAGAATCCTGAGCCTTGGCAGAATCCAGTGTCTCTGAGCAGACTCAGGCAGCACTGGACAGGATCAGAGGAGGATCCAAGCTGAAGTGAAGAGTTAACCATGGTCTGTCAGCTTCCCAGGCTCAGTAGTGTGAACAGATACATTCATGTGAGAACTGCAGAATTTATCAAAGATAACAGAGCCTTAATGGGAGACAGAGTAAAACAAGATCAATATACATAGACAGCAGTGTGGAAGATGGGCAAGGAGACGAAGAACAATATAGAAGATGGATTGAAGCCTTGAAACAGCCAACTGAAGACTAGATACAATGGACTTTACTAATAGAGTTCTAGATTTCTGTTAAAACAGTTTGCTTATTACAACCCATGTTTTTTATAAAAATCTGCTTAAGCTGTTTGCCCCTTTCATTCCTGACTGTCCATTGGTTAATTCCCTATGTGGTTGTAACCCTTCCCTCTTCATCCCTACATGGTTGTAACCCCTCCCCTGGTTGCCTAATTTGGGCAAAGCCCTTCCTTTCCTTTCCATATTTGTTGTACTCACACCCATTTCCCAGAAGATTTCCTCACTTTCCCTGTGTAAGGGGGAAACGATTTTAGTGAAGTGTTCATTCTGGTTCAAGCTGCAAGCCTGTCTGGAACCTGCCTGAGTGAATGTCCCCGTCTCCCCGACCGAGCTGTAATACAGCAGATGCTGCTTGCAGGCTCCTTTCACAAAGACTGGACTGTTTTAAATAATGCTTCAAATATACCTAGGTTGCTAATTGCAACCCACATACTGTACAAGGAGACAAATATAAGACCTGTGAGTTTCAAAGCAAGGGCATCAGGAGGAAGAATAAATTGGTTCAGTGGGGAAAAATGTCACTATAAGATGATATAAATAATGCATTTGTTTCCCCAGCAGCTTTTCCAGCTTCTGTGCTTTTAAGTTTTTCATTCTGTAGTCTCAATTACACCAGAAAGTAAACCAAGAGCTCTTCCATCTTAATGAACTACAGGACTGAAAAATATGATTTTATTGCATTTCCTATCCTGGTGAGGTTAACTAGAGAATTGAAAGTACACACTGCCCATTAGGGATCATTAGGAAAACATTTGGAAGTTACACAGCTTCCTTTGACTTTCACCATGAATAGTTCCTTTTGAGGCCATTCAGAGGAAAAACAGATTTTCTTAAGCAAATATAAAACTGTTTGAATAAATATACTATCTATGACAGCTCCACTAGTACTCCAAGGATTTCCAAACCCTTCTCTTCCCCCTGCCTTTCTATGAGTCCTTCAAAATTTTATATACCTATTATGCAGGCTGTTGGTGGCTTCCTGGAAAGTGAGACCAAGACCAGTTGCGTAAAAACATGGAAGAGACTAGCAGGCACCTGGGAAGACTGGAAATGTAGTTAGCTTTGTCCTGTTATTCTGTTTCACCTGCCCCTTCTTGCTCTACCTTTACAGCCCATACCTCTCTCCATAGTTGGCACTGGTCTGTCTCCACGTACTCTGCTCCAAGGGTGCTGAGTGACCGACCCACTGTCCCTGCCTGGCAGACTCTGCCTGTTGAATTCAGCTCCTGTTGGGAGCTGCCTTGCCAAAACCTTTTCCACACTATGATGGAAACCAAGTTAGAAATAACTCAGAAGTTGGCAAGATTTCTCAGAGCTTTCATTTTGTGAAGTGTTTTGCTGCCAAGCTATGTTATTCACATCTTCTTGGAGATCTGTAGGATGATTTTTTTAATGCATTTCCCTCTGAGGCGGGGGATGAGAGATATAAAGTCTAACACTGGCAAAATCTCTGTATTCCAACATAAGAGGCAGCAAGCTAAGAAGTGTGGTGATTAGGAAGTGGAGCTGTCATCAATCATGTCATGTTCAAGTATGTGGGATGAACCTAATGCTTCTGGCAAGGTCATGTTCAGTGCTCCACTTCTCCATGTCTGCTGTGTCTGGAACTTTGGATTACCAGGTTGGAGAAAGGTTGTGTTTTGCATGTTTATCACACAAGGTGCAGCTTTACTGTAGCTAAACATGAGGCAAAGGGCCCAGGTCTCCAGTCTAATGTCCACCCTGGCCAGGGAGGTTGTACAACATTCATGTCTCTTTCACTTTCTATATACATGTCCTAGAAAGCAAATTCTGCAGCACGGGTTTATGAAAGATCACAATCAGTGACAGGGAGAACTAGCAGCCATTGTGTGCCTTGCACAGCAAAAGAAAGCACAGCCTAATTGGCCTCTATGAAGTGTTCAACGGCAAAGAATCACCACATGAGAAGAGGGTCTGTGTCACCCAAAGCAAGATCAAAAGTCAGTCTATCATTATGTGGTCAAAACCAATGCTTTGTAAAAAATACAAGGGGATCCTTCTCCTCAAGGTCAGACTGGAATCAAAGTGAGAGCCTCCAGAAATGTTTCTTTATTTGGGGGAGGCACCACCACAAGCATCAATCAGACTGCCATCGATCCTTTCATTGGGTTAGTGCTGGCATGGGAGGAGAAACATGGACTGCTTCAGATTAGAAAGCAAAGTAGACAGTTGGAAACCTGTGTTTAAAATATGTATATAAAAATCTCTGGCCAAAAAGCATTTTCAGCGAGAGGCTGTCAGATGTGGTGCTTAGGGACATGGTTTAGCGGTGTATTTGACAGTGCTGGGTTAACAGCTGGACTCGATAATCTTAAAAGTCTTTTCCAACCTAAATGATTCTATGACCCTATTTTATGAAATAGTCATAAAAATCTTATTCTCACAACAATTTAAAAAAGAAGTGTGGGGGAGGGGACCAAGAATGGGGGCTTGGAGATCAGGTCTTCACAATCTACAGCTATGTGTGGGCAGTGGAAAAATACTACTGAACAACTAATTACCTAAAGTGTTGGGTAACAAAAACCTGATTTAAATATTTGCAGGAGGTAGACAGAAAGGTGCCAGCCTGAAGCTTATAATTACTTTTATTTCTGGCAGCAATCAGATATACTTCTAATAATAACTATGGGCACACAGTCAGAAAAGTGGGGGATACTTATTCCCAGCTGCAGGGGAGAAAAAAGTAGGTAGGAAATGTCCTGATGCAGGTGCACCGAGGTAAAGGCTGGTAACTGCAGGGATGAGACTTGTGCACTACTGTGGCACTGGCAAGGCACCCCTGCCCTCAATCCCAGAGCAGGGAATGCTTCAAGACACCTCTTTGCTCCTAAGGACAGGAAGGCTGGCTGAAAACTTTCTGTAAGCATGTTGACTGTCTTCTTCTTCCTGACCTGAGCCTGCAAAGCTTGTGGTGCTGATGAGGAGAGAGAAGCATCATCCCTCAGAGACCATGAGGCCAATCTGCAGCTGCAGCAGTGCTGCCTGGCTTTGTGACTAGTGCCACTACAGGCACCTGACAGTCCCTTTGCCATGGTAGCAGGTTTCCCTCTCCCTGGGCAGCTCTGATCTGGGCAGTGCATTTCACTGCCATGACTCTTCTCACTTCAGCACTCACACAGCTCTGATCTCTGGATGCAGGATTTTCTAAGTACGCTCATGAAGAGACTGGGTAGACTGTGGTTTATGGCAGACAGTCACACCTCAGCCTGGCCATCACTGAGGAGGGCAGAGGCTGAGTCCCCACCACTGACACTTCTGCTCAGAGACAACCCCACGTCTCTGGGCTGTCCCTCTCGGGTATGGTCTTTTCCAGGCATTCTGCCGAGGCCTCCAACCTCCCTGGCTGCCCCGTCCATTGTTCAGTTGCTCTCCCAGTGATACCAATGACATTTTTTGAGTCATTCCATTTCTCCACCACAACATTCTACTGTCAGCTAGTTAACATGGTAATTATAGAAAGAGCACACATCAAAGCAAGGCTGTCTTGGTACAGCAGTTTCCATATGCTGCTTACCCTGCGTGTCCCACAATCCTTCTATTTCCCCGCCCCCCATCCCTTTTATTTTTGCAGTGTCCAACACAGCCACTTTTGTGCTCAGAGCACTTCCACATGCCATTGGTGACATCGCTTACCACCCTGCTTGCCATCGACAGATCCCTATTTGATTGCTGAGGCATTAAATATGTACACTTGCGCTGGTGTATGAAATCTGTGACCACATTAGCCACACTGCCAAGTTTAGGAAAATCCAAACTGAGTTATTGTGGGGAAACAAGTTTCCACATCAGCTGAAGAAAGAGTCTGAATTAACTAGAACACTCATAGGCTTAGATTTGGCTTCCAAGGTCATCCCAGCCCACATTTCTCTCTGGACTGTGCTATTTTTCAATTGGGCTGTCTGTCCCTGCTCCTGCAAGGAGGAGAAGCCTCTGAAAGACATGAGGCTGGGCCGCCAGTGCATTTTAGTAGTGTGAACCACCACAGTGTCTTCCCCAAGCTAGGTCTGGATCACAGATTCAACCCAACCAAAGTGACACTTTGACTTTTTTGGGACAAAGTAATTATTCAGCAATTACCAGAACACCCATCTACAGAGGCAGCTTAGCCAAGATATTTCACTGTTCTCCCATATTCCTTGTACCAAGACTGGGCTTTTTCATTCCTTATTCAGTAGATTGTATTTTGGGCCTACCAAAGACCCACCTTTACAACTCCAGCTACACACATGTTACAAGAAGGTGAGTTACTGCACTGCTGTTTTTCCATATCCAGCTTCTCAGACAGAACCAGACTTATACCACGCTGCTGCTGCCAAAGGCGTTCATATCCCACAGAAGGGAGGAAAAGAGGGAGCTGCTTTGGGGAGCAGCCCACAGCTCTGAGGAGCCTCCACAGCTCCCCTGGCTCCTCATCTTACTGCTGGGAAAGCATGTTCCAGCTTTCCATATGTCTCTGCCACGGGCTTTTCTGGATATGCAGTAGGTCCAGCCATCAGACAGGAACCCAGCCTACAGCCTGTTTCAGGCACAAGGTGCTCTAAGCACCAGGTTTCAGGAAGTGAACACGTCCCTGACTGCAGTACCTCTGGCTGGGCCTCACTGGATATCAGAAAATGACCCAAACATGGGGATGCAAAGCTAGAATCTATCAGCCTTCCACAAATGCCACATAGAGCACAGGTATGGGTAGAAAGTAGAGCAGGTAAATTTGTCAAAAGGCAGTGAGCTCAGGTCTCCCTTCCTAGAGTGCTGTAGACACTTCTGAAAGTCTGTACAGCTGGCAGACAGTCCCAGATTTCACTGTGGAAAACCCAGCAAGTATCTTGGTTTTTTTCCTCAGGTGTAGATATAGTCCCATGCATCAGAATCCAGCATACCTGGATTCCATCCTTACATCCCCTTGATGTTCTTTGAACATAAACCATCTTTTACCATGATGCATGACTGCACAGTTTACAACCCCTTCTGGTATTTTTGTTATCCTGCATCTACCATTAAAGGAAATAAGCTGCAAAATCCCTAGTATAATGCTTAGAGGGCTTACTATGAATGAAGAGAACACCCCGTTTGAGTTTTATGGTGCTTGCAATCAATAGCTTAACCCCGAAGTTATTAATTTACATGACTACTCGCATAAGTCTCATCAGCTTTCCAAAACCAGTCACAAATTAGATCCAATCCTACGCACAGAGCATACAAAGGACAGAGGAGGAAGCATAATTAAGAGAAGCACAAAATTTACAGTGCAATTAGACGATACAGTACAAAAGCCCTCTGCCCTCAGCTTGGCTAAGGAGCACAGGGACACCACTCTCTCCTCCCTCTGTATTTCAGCAGTTCTGCATTAGACTTTGCAGACCTTTAGGCTGTGACTACATTAACAGTGTGTTTTGTTTAATTTAGCACCCCTTAAGGGCAAGAATGCCAGTGGGGTGTAAGTAGTTCAGCACACACGAGCACACTTTGGGAAGATCTCATTTCTTCAGGTTACCTTGAAGAGGCCCCATTTAAAAACAACTAACTTATCCTAAAGTAATCTTCAGTAGTTTTCTTTTAATACTTTAACATCTAACGTGTTTTGTATAACGTAGATTCGTATCCGCTCTGAACTCCTTAAAAATCTTTGAATATATCTGCATTCACTTCATTTATTCCTTTAAAAGAACATATCACCTATTGGAAGGCTAAAACTAGATGGCACAGCCAAGAACAAAGCTCTGCACAAGGGCAAGAGTAGATATTATTTCAGGCTGCTTTCCGAGCTATGTTTCTGTAATTCAAAATGTCTAATGACCTTATTTGATTGTATCCATGCCAACAAAGAGATATAAACAGCTTTAATCACTGTTTCGCGTTGCTCTTGCCCCCCTGCTTGGCTTCATTATTTTCCTTTTAGCCACATCAAGGCACAACACTCCAACTAAATCACTTGACCACTTGCTGAAGACCTGTTCACGTAATAAGATTTCTTTTTTATCATCTTCTGGGATTTTTGGTACTGCTGTTTAACAAGCAAAAGCCAAGCTGGGTGTTAGCTCAAAAGCAGCAGCTAGGTAAGGAATTAAAGTCAATAGCTCTTGCTTGCTCCTTTATTTTCAGATGTATTTCTAAATTTATTACCCTAAACTGATTAATGTCCAAAGACAGGGAGCAGGTTACAGCTTCTGGTCTTCTGTTTTGTCACTAACAATGCTGGAGGAAGAACAGGACAAGGAAACAAAGGGAAAAGGAAGCATTAACAGTTCAAGTCACAGTAAGTGTTGGCCTGCTTAAACTAATAATATCAGACAATTCTCTATAGTCTAAAACACCCACAATCCTCCTACAGAGCTCCAAGCACTCCATGATCAGTGAACCATGTTTTAATGATACATTCTGTTGTAGAGCTTAAAGGTTTGAAATATTAAATCTTTTCTCTCATGCATGCTAACAGCAAATGAATCTGATCTATTAATGAAGTTTGTCTGTCTCTTGATCATTATAACGAGGGCATTAGCTAGCATTACTTCCACACACACACTTTTTTAAATATGGAAAAAAGAGAATGTCAAGGAGCACACCAAATGTGACACATAACTACAAGTTCAAAAGGTCATTGAGGATTGAGGTCAGATAGCACGGAGAAAATCTTGTGCCCTCCTAAAAAGTAGGTCATTTCTTTCAGCCCTGCAAGGAAAAAGGAAAAATCCGGAGATGTATGTGCAACCTCTATTCTGTAAAAGAAATAACTTGAAATTTGTTTCATTTTTGAAAATACCTCTTTTTTCTTTTCTTATTCTGAAGTGGTTCTTAATGGGTTATTGACACATTCTGGGAAAAGGATCACAGAACCACAGTATGTCTAATTTGTCTGACATCTAGATCTGTTGCCTGTTAAATACTCTAAGTGTCAGTGACTCCTAGAATTTTCTAAGGCATATGTTTTTCTTTCTACTCCTTTTTTTGCTTGATTTCATCAGAGTGATCTGGGAAATCCCAGATGGTTTTTTAGGCTATGTGGTGAGAGCACTATGGGCACAAAAGCTCCTGCCCAGTGCCACAGAACTCACTCGTGGGCACTCAGTTCACCCTACCCTTCCAGGCATGAAAACCTGACAACTGACAGCCAGCTAACTTCATCCTAGAGATGGCTTCTGTGGCTTTGAAGAAGTTCTCCAACATCTGTGCTGTCTCTTTCTTGCTGTAATTTGGGTCTACTATATGTCTTATCCAGCACAGGCACAGAGAACAGATTATTTCCTCTTCCCGTTACCCAGTTCTTCTCTTCTTGAGGTTGAATAACAGTAATTGATTTAATCCTTCATCTAGCTCATTTTTGTGGACTTCATATCATTCTCCCTGTTCTTTTCCAGATGTCCACATTGGCACACAGTGCTGTCATGGCAGCTTTACTGGTGTTAAGAGGAAATGCACATCCTATAGCAGCATTTTCTACCCTCTCCACAACAGTACATCTCCAAGCTGAGGACCCGTGGTGTCAACTGAGACTTTCCTGACTTAACAATCCTCTCTGAGTGGAAAAGCAGTTCTGATTCCTGCCTGGCAAACGAGACATAGCCTTTTTCCACTTTTTAAGTACATACATAACTGCAAGATGCTGCATAAACTGGTGATCATTGTGTTTGTAGTCATCACTTACTACTTCCTCAGACAAAACTCTGTCAGTATATAGAAGTTATTGTGATTAATAAATAGACATGAGATTCCATTTGAAGAGCAGGTTCCTCAGCCTTCTGGGCACTTCTGGCCACTTAAGATAGTTTCAAATTAAAATACTTTGTAATAAAACATTAACAGTATAGGTGAACTCCTGAGTATTTTTGTTGTGGGAGTTAACAAGAAATGTTCCCCCAGTCACAAGTCTTGCAGTAATAGCTGTAATAGGACTGTGCCTGCAAAAGCCCCATTGTTAAATCTAATCTGCTGTTAAACTGCTTATTCGAGAGATTATTAACATTTCTGGCTAAATACTTAGCTAAAGTGCAAAATGTAATCTTGGGACTTTGCTGTCTGGGCTTCTAGTTAACATCATAAGCACCACAAGCACACTAAATACCTCAGTAGTGTACAGGGTTATTAGCCTAATCCAATGTGAGAGTACAGGCATTCCCTCTCTGTGCTCCCTATACATTTCATCTTGATGAAAACATTGTAAGCACTTTTGCAGTCCAGCAGTCAAGGCAGCAGAATGAATGCTGCAGCTGTGAGGCTGTTTCAAGGTAGGGCCCTAATCCTGAGCAGTGCTGAATATCCATCTCTCTCAATGCAAGATATGGTGCTGTGCATTCACCACCACTGAGGATCAGAACTGGTGGCCTTGGCTATGTTTCCAGAGGAAGTTAGTGGAAAAGGAGGGAAGGGGAGGAGATAAATAAATACCAAAACAGACCAAAGAGCAAGGATGGAGCTGACACAATTTCTAAACATTTGTGGTCTTGAAGACCCAAAGAAGTTGATATATTTCTGTTATCTTCCATTTCCACAGAGAAAAGAGACCCTTTCCTGTGCTAGGGTGCTGCCATTTGTCACCAAGACTGAGCTGGCTTTGCCATCAGGAAGAGTACGAGTTCTCCCTGGGTTGGCCATCACACCATGCCCCCATAGCATTAACAGGGCCATCAACAGTTTGCTATAGCAGGCACCTCATGTCAAAATTTTATCTTACATCTAGATTTTCAAAAGTGTTAGATACTGACTTGCACTATCCCATCTTCAAAAAACCCCAAATTATTCAGGTGCAGGTAGGTGAGATACCTGCATATTAAGCAGAAACATTTTGGTCCTTATCTAAGTAAGCCAGTTATCATAGAATCACAGAATCATAGAATCACAGAATGGTTTGCTTTAGAAGGGACCTTAAAGATCATCTAGTTCCAAACCCTCTGTCATGAGTAGGAATGCCATCCACTAGACCAGGTCACTCAAAGTCCCATCCAAACTGACCTTGAACACTTCAAGAGATGGGACATAAACAACTTCTCTGGGCAACCCATTCCAGGTTATCCAGGCTTCACCTCTAGCCAGGAAGACAGAAATCTTCTGGAAATAAGTTCATCCCTGACCTGCTCACGTGCCTATTGCAGCCTTTCAAAGGTGCCAGACTTCCTACCCTGAACACACAGGCAGTCTGGAAAGGTAGTTTGGACTGTGCTTTTCTGGGGCTAAAATAAGTTCCAATGAATTTCATCTAACATCACCCAACAATCCTGAGGCAAGACACAAGCCATCTCACCCAAAATTATACCATGCACAACTGACTGCCAGCACTGCATCCTGAACCACTCTTTCCTGGATTTCACAGGGGTCAGAGGTAACCTTGGTGTCACAGACTCATCCCTCATAACATTCAATTGGGAAAGCTTTCAGCTTCTTCAGTTCAAAACTTCATAACCACAAGAGATTTTCCTGGTCCAGAACGATCATAACCTCACCATTAGAAACAATGCAGCAGTGTTTCAAAATAAGCTCTAAGCATTAAAATCTGGACTAGAAGATACCTCCCGGAACAATGGTTTTGCTGAACCCTGTTTGTGCTTTAGAAAGCAAAGCTGCTTTTGAATAACATAAAAATCAAAGCTCTATAGCTGGGCTCTTGCTTAGTCTCTTTCCTCAAGTCATCATTTAATTTCTAACATGTCCATCCTAATGAAATTCTCTACCTCATCCTATTTTGGTGTCACTTTATTATTATTCATCACAAACAATAAATAATTCTTCTTTCCGTGACTACAAATACATGGAAAAAACCAGCCTACCCCAGGCAAAGCAAGCTATGTAAATGCAGCCAAGTCAAACTGGAATGCCATGAGATTATTAGCTAGATTAAACATTAGCAATTACTTTTTGCCTTTTGATCACTGAAGTAGCAATGAAGCAGTAGAAGGAAAGGCTAAGATGTTGACATATTTTTTTTATTATCTTTAGACTTCCTTTTTGAAGTCTTGGGAACAGGCAGAGAATCATGTTATTTATTTCAGCAGTGAGGAGGTTGGGCATCTTTACTAATAAATATAGCTTGATTTATGCTTTCAAAAATTATCAGGAAAACAACCATATGAAAATTGTGAGGAAAAAAATTAATTCCATTTTAAAAATTGCTAACTTGAGAGCTAGGTAGTTTAAAGAGATTCAAACATAAGTAGAACAACAGTGGAAATCCAGCTAAGTTTAATTTTCCTTGCTTTTCTCATTTTCAGTCATTTCTGCCTGTATTGGTTCTGCCAGGACTGGGAAGAGCTTCCCTATACCTTACAGTGAGAAGTGTTCATTCCTGTCACTTGCCTATGGGTCCTAAGAGAAACTGAGGACATTCAATCCTTTCTTGTTCTGTGTTGAAAAAAAAAAGAAACAACAAATCTGAAGCAATTCTCACTCTGAAACAATTTGCTGTTACAGAATCTGTAGGCTGCAGAAAACACTGAAGGTCTCCAGAGGTGCTAATTAAGCTACTCCTGACCCATCCTAAGAGTGCTTCCATTATCCCTAAGTTTACTTTAAAAATCTCATGTAGAACAGGTTTATATCAGGAAATGCACCAATTTCTGCTTTTCTTTCCCTTCCCTTTCACATCCACACCCAAATCCCACCACTTCCACCTCTCTGCATGCCAGTACAAACTCTGGCGTAAACTCCAGGCACGTGAAGACCCAAGGCAGGTCTGAAGACACCAGCTGGCAATTGTGGGCAGTTCACAATCCATGCAAGCAATTAGGTATCAATTCAGTTATGTTGGATCCAACCATGTTTTTCAATCTAGTAATTTTCACCTTTTTAATATTTTCCAGTAATTTAATGTATTTATATGGTTTGCACATTCCCTGCTTCACCCCTCTGTGTGGGACATTATCTTCATAACAGTATTGATGGGTATAACCCTGACAATTCCCAAGATGCTCAACTATATATGTATATATGTTTTTCAGGACAAAAAGGTGATGGTTTAGATTTATTTCAACCTGTGTATTCAAACTTCTACAGGGTAACAACATACTGTAACACAACCAGTCTCTTAAAAGTTCATGTTCCTGAGAACAGAGTGTTAGTGGAGCTGTCAAAAAGCAGCTGCAGCATCCCATTGCCAATGAATCTGGATGTCATTGACTCAAGGGTCATTTTGTCAGTGCTACTAGATGGACTTTGCCTTGTTAAGGCTTGTTGATAGCCAGACCAGCAGCAGCTCCCATGGGAGGACCAGTGGCCACAGTCAGCCCAGGTCCCACCAGGCCTCATTCCAGGCAGCACTCCCAGAGCCTCTGAACTGAAGGTGCATTCTAAATGCTATCTGGAGGAGACATAAACTTAACACAGACACTTGCTTCCTCAGCAGAGGCCTGGATCTTTTGTCAGTACTAGGAGAGATTGCATCTGATTTACTAAGCTTTCTGCATTTTATCCACCTGTTTAAATTTGTAAATTCACTGCTACTTCTTGAGTTACCAAGCTGTTTCCTTACAAACTTACCAGAAGAGTAAAGGTGTTATAGCAAGTCTGCTTATCATCTCCCTGGATAAAACCACAAGCGCCTCTGAACCAGCACACACAGCCTTGACATCTGGCTTGACAACTTTTACTGAAGTGCAGCTCGGTCTCCTGTACAAGCATGTGTTCTAGTGCTGAACCTCCTTAGGAGAATAAGAGAGCCCTTTGGTCTAACCAAGAAAGAAGAGTGTAGCTACAAGCAGTTTAGGTAACTGAGTCCTTTTGGGTATTACAGGCTTGGTCATTAAACTTAGCTCAGGTTTGGAGAAGACCTCAGATAAGAGATCAGTCAAGAGATCAGTCTCCAGAGCTGCAGTAGTTGTTTGCCTTGTCAGGCAGTAAAACTGTTTTGCTTTTTCTTCCTCCCTTCCTCACAGGATTAAGTCATGACTGATATAAAAGCACCAAGAAGCAAACTGTAGCTTTGTAAAATTTACTGTGAAAAAGCCTACTTATATTTCCAGATGCACTTTCATACAAACTATGGGGCATTTTGCCACTGTAGCGATTTCACAGCTGTTTATGGTGTCGTTCCATCACAAGCTTATGCTCAATATGAATGCTGGCATGGGCCAGAGGATAATGTGTGATCTGTACAATAGAGTACAGACAGAGTACACAACAGAGTCCTGCAGCTTCGAGGCTGTCAGACATCACCTCAAGCAGTCCTGAGCCAAAAACAATGTCTCCCGGTGACATTCCTGCAGATGTCCTCTGCCAAAAAATGTCAGTGAATGTCTCGCTCTGAGTCACAAAGCAGGTCTACAGAGAAGGCACAACTCAGATCATGGTGTTGCCTGCTCAGAGTCCTCATCCTTCCTCTTGGAAAGCAGAAACCCCAAAAGTTTAGGCCTTGGGGCTTGGAGTTGACCATCAGTGCTCTTAAAATGAAATTAAGATTATACTGCTTTAATGAAAAAAGCTAAAAATTATATATAGCGACTGGTTTGGGCAAATCATAGTGATGGAAAAACTTATATATGGAAAAGTCTGAGAAATTGCTGGACTGAAACATGGGTGCAGTTTCAACTTCAGACCATCTCCAAAGCATTCATATTAATGCAAAATGTTCACAAAGGAACGGTGGGAAACTTTTGGTAGCATTTAGGTAACGCCTTTAAATTGCCAGGTGGGACTAAGTGCCAAGTGGTCATCTTATTAGTTTGATACACTCTCTGTCATCATGAGAAAGATGTTTTTCAATATGAGTAAGCCCTGCCCAATCCACATTTGAGATGCTATAATGAGATAATATAGACTGTTTTGTTACGTGGTCATATACATGAAATGCAGACTACAAATCTGTAAAAGAGCTTATGAAATAAGCCCTTTAAACCAAATTAAAAACAACTTCTGGAATGATAAGAGGGTCTATTACTTTAAATTCATGGCAAAGTAAGTATTTCGCAGTTCATTTTAGAATAGGGGACAATTTTCATGGTTTAAATTCTCTGTATTGGGTTTTCATCATTTGAAGGGAATATGTTCAGAAACAGTTTCAAAGGACAAAATTAAGGAAAGGAGCTGGCAATTGCATGTTTCTCTATAGACCCATGTACTAATTTAGAGAAGTATAGGAAAACACCTCTTCAGGGGATAGTGAACTTGAGGAAAATAAGTTGAGATGAGGGAGGGGGGCTTGAACTCGGGAAATTGGATTTTGGGGCTCTCAAACCATTACACCAATGATCACAACATAGGGAGAAGGAGAAATATGTATAAATAATGGTCATTAGTTTGACTATATTAGAAAGAAATAGAGTAACATGTTTATGTTTTCAAGATAAGCATTTTTGCCTTCGTAATTAAGTTAGAGTTATCTTCAATTTGATTTTCCTGTCCAACATCCAGCAGCATTTTAACCGTAAATGTACTGAATAAAAACCCTGTCATAGGAAAAATCTGGTATTACTTTGTGAAGAGAGAGTTGAGTTTTTGGTTTGGGGTTTTTTTTTAAAGAATGGGCATAAATGCTTCCATGTGTTGACATGTCCCTGCTAGCAGTTAACTGTGTCCTACTGCTTCACCAAGCAGTGGAGGCTGTCTGGGGAGCATTGCCATCACTCAAGTGGGCAGCTCAGCCAGGGGACCTGCTTGCCTGCTCACCTTCCCTCAGCAGACATTCCTGGCCATCAGCTCCATGTGTTTATGGCTGCAAAATGCAGGAGTACCAGTGCCAAAGCCAAGCCAGCATCTTTCCAGCGAGTTATAAAAGTTCAGACCACAAAGCACTGGCACTGGTGCAGCGCTGCTTGCTGGATGTCCCTCTGAGATTTGATGAAACCAAGGAACAGCAGGGGAGAGAAAGACAGAAAGAAGTGAGGAAAAAGAGAGGCTAGACAGAAAATAGGGTATGTGATGCAATGCTCCCACACTGGTGCCTGGACCATGGAGCAGAGCCTGGCTACCAGTGTGGCCAAGGAAGGAGGTGGCAGTGACCTCTCCTGATGCTGAGCTTCTCCAAGGTGCCTGACCAGAGCTTTGGTGGATGAGCATCTTCTGGGTAGGGCTGACCTTCCTGGTGGGGTATGTGGTGGTCCTCCCATCCTGACATTCCCATCATGATAAATTCTGCACCCAGAAAATGCATGCCATGGACTGAAACAGGAGCTCCCTGTGCAATGCCAGGCACCAGCTCTTTCATGTATCACCAAAGTTTCGGATTCAGCACAAAGGACGCAGGAAGCGCGATGACAACAATTCAAAGTCTCTTCTTAGCTTTTCCCTACAGTCATCCCTTTGAGCCTCAAACTGTCTGTAGTTTCAAAGCTCTGTGTCTGAACTGCTGTATCCCAGAGGAGACCCAACCCTTAATGATTATTGAGCCTTCTGTGTTCATATTGAATTACAATCTTGTTAACACCAAGACTCTCGAAAGTTCATGGGTGTTTTGAAGCTCTCACTGTTTTTCAAAATAACCAGGGGCTTCCCCTTTCGACACTGCCTGTTACTGTTCCTAATTCCCAGCTCTTCCCCAGCAGGGTGGAACTCCGACTCCATCACATGGCTTACAGGGCTGGAGGCTCGAAGGACGAGACTGGGTAACGAAAACAGCAAAAGTTGGTTATGTTCCTCTATGAGGACCAGGAGTGGTTTTTTTGAGCTGCTGAGTTTCAAACAGCAACAGCAGCAAATGTAGCTAATGCCAGCGTGTTCAAAGTGGTGCTGCCAGAGCCTTCCTCAAGTAGCTCCAGCCATGGACCAGCATTGAAGGGACTGTTTGCACAGTGAAAGCCCACATATATTCATTCAGACCTTTCTCATCATCTAACTCCTTTCTCCATCTGCTGCAAAGTCTGTGAGTGGGTCTGGTGTACGCTGCAGGGGGAAGCCAGGCCCAGCAAGAGGATGTCCTGGGGTAGTGAGGACAGGAAGCCCCAAGGCCAGCTTCTCTCCTTGCCATGGGCCCAGATTCTGGCCTCAGCAGGGCAGAAACTTTGTCTCTCTAATGCAGAAACAGACCTGCCAGCACAGGGCACAGGAACCGTCTGTGTGGGAAACAACAAAATTCAGCAGCAACTGTACAGAGAGAAAGTTTAGAAAGTACAGAATCGACCTTGAGGAGGTCCCAGACAAGTTTTTGTGATAGTAGGAGACCAAAAAATCTAACATCTACAAAGAGATACTTATACCCCAGGGAGGACAGTAACTCTCTCCTCACCTGCTAACCCTCCTCACCAGCATGGGCAGCTGCTTTCCTCCCATGGCAGGGCTGGCTGGCCATCAGGCTTCCCTGCTCACGCTGAGGACACTATCACCCCCCTGCCTTCTCTCCCTTTTTGTTTCTCCCCTCTCCTTGCTTTCCCTGACACGTGCTATCTCCTAGTCAGGATTTTTTGTTATCAATATTTCCTTGTTCTGTTCTTTCCATTTTGTTAATTTACTTCTTAATTTCTCCGTTGTCTGGAAAAGCTAAAAGTGCACAGCCAACTCTGCCTCCAGTATGTACTTTGGGAGCCAAAAGTATGAAATGTAAATTAGCTTTAAAATAAAAAGTTATTTCATTAAGTAACATGGCTGTCTGCCGCTCAGAAATGTCCTCTTGCAACATACCCTGGTGATCATACAGATATATGCTATTCACTCAAAAGAGCTGCATGACATATTTGAATATTGCCTTTTAAATATTTTTGAAAGAATAAGACACCTTAAACCATATTCTGAAACTTGAAACTGGACAAAAAAATAGCCTCTGATTTGAAACAACTTACAATAAAATTTCTTGCCAAAATGTGTGTATTTTCTGAGTTTCTTTCTGCCCACATCTTCTGTTTCGATATAAATTATTCAGAATTCAGTTGGGCATATTCAGCCTTAGAACAGTTTTCCTGCTAAAGCATGTGGAGTACAAAACCAATGCACATGTTTTTTCTGAGCCTGCAGCATACCTGGCTGTTCAATGGTAAGGGTTCAGAAGGAAGCAGGTAACACAGGACCAAACTGCCAGCACAGGCTGTGATTGAGGGATGGGGACTGCTACACGTGAGTTCCCTGCTGGTTATAATGAGCAGCTTACTAAGAGCTGGAACAGGCTCCCCATGGAAGTGGTTATGGCACCAAGCCTGACAGAGTTCAAGAAGTGTTTGGACAATGGTTCAGGCACATGGTGTGATTTTTTGGGTTGTCCTGTGCAGATCTAGGAGTTGGACTTGATGATCCCTGTGGATCCCGTCCAACTCAGGATATTCTATAATATTATGATTCTAGTTAAGCAAATATGTGATTGAGTAATAAAAAAGCAACCTTCTGGATATTTCCAAGGAATACACCAGCTCCTGGTGCAGCCACAGACCCCCACACTTGCCCACACCTCTGACTGTGAGGTACAATACACATCCAGCAGGGTTTTGTGCCATCTGGAGCACAAGCTGAGTCTACCATGAGAGTCCTTCTTGTATGTGTCCTACACTGGCTCCAGCTGTGCCCCACAAGTGGTCAGTCATCCCTTCACCAGCTGTCACCCAAGAGGTGGGGAACATGCCTGTCCCTATGGGTTTGTGCCTTTAGTCACAGAGACCTCTCCTGCAAACTTTCCCATGTGATTCAGGAAAACAAGTGTCTTTATTTGTGATTGTGATGTGATGTCTCAGTGATGCATATTTAAAGGTCTGAGATAGAAACTTCATCATGGAAATCAAAACAGAAAGTATCGTGTTGACTCTGCTGCCCTACTTGAAGGACTTGTGTGTATAAGTGGGAATTGTGGCCTTGTTATCATCATTTTTGGAATCACCTTTAATTTCCAATAACTAACAGCAAGAAAGTTAAGAGTTTGCATCAACCCTCCCAAAGTTAGTAGAAAGACTTAGCTGGGTGCTGGATTTGTTGTGCATGAGACATAGCAATCCTATGGGTTATTTGTTAACTGTGTCATCTGCTTACTCTTGGTGCTATGTGACTGCTCATCACAGACACATGATGCTGTCATTGAACCCAGACAGTGCCCAAGCAGGGCTCTTTCCAAGGACATGTGCGTACTTGCAGAAACAGAGGGATGACTGATGAGAAAACTCTTGTGGTTTCTTTTTCCATGTAAACAAAGATGCTTTTTCATAAATACAATCAAGGTTGCAGGGAGCTGCACTGGAAAAACAATCTTAGGAAATCTACTCTTGGCTGCAAAGTTTATTCTCCTTCCCCAGAAACATTAATGAGTTGATACTTAACACTCGGTTCCCTGCATGCCATTAGAGCTGCACCAGAGGGGCATGTGTTCAGAGATCCTCACAGTGATTCACCAGCTGTAGACTTCTGATTAGAGTGCAGGTTAGAGCCTCTACATTTGAGATCCTAATTTCCCTCTGGAGTCCAACAGAGAGAGGTTGGCTCCTTCACAAGGTTCCTGTGTCAGATGTCTGATGTTCCATCATGCAAACAGTCCCTCACCCATCCTCAAATTCACTTAGGAATGGAAAAGAGTTGTGATTCAGGCACAGCCAGCTATCACCCACACAGGCAAATGCAGGCTGTGCATGAAAGTTCTGCAAAGCCAAAGGGCTGTAAAACATCTCAGCAGCAGAATGGAGGACTCTGGGGCCTGGGAAAGAGAGAAACATTAAATTAAAATTGAAATGGGTGGTTTCTGAAGGCAGTTCTAGCAGCGCCGCAAAGCCTGGCTCCACACTCTCCAAGGCCACCTCCAGAACCAGTTACTGGGAAATATCATGTTAGAAAGCTGGAGAAAATCCTCTTCAGGCTGTTTATCTTCAACAGGCAGAAAGTTTCTGGAGACTGGGGGCTGCTCTCTGTAGTGGCAGAGATGGGGCCGGGGCCATGCATGGGCAGTGCTGTGAAGATGTCCTCATATGTGTTTTTCCTCAGTTCCCCAGGGAACATCCCTCAGCTCTTCTGCCCAACACAGGGTGCTGTTACTGGTCAGGCCAATGACCAGTAGCCCACTTATTGGGAACATGTGACAGACACTTACCACATACCTTAAATATCCTCAAGAGTTGCCGTTTCTGAGACTCAGGCTCCTTTTTAACACCCCAGAGCTCTTAGGAAAGGTTAGACCTTCATATCGGAAGTGAAGTTTTATACTTTCCACTAACATTTCATTTAGCATTTTTATTGCTGATTGTAGCACAGCACTTGCAGTCTCATAGGGCCCCTTGCACTTTGTAGCCTTAAAAATAGATATTTTTGTTGTTGTTGTTGTTGAGGGATGAAAATGCTTACTAAGATATTTAGGCACTTTTAGGAAAAAAAGCCCAGTGTTTGCAGCTGGCTCCATTTACTGATTAGAGTTTCATTAACCATGGTAATAGTATTCCTGCTAGTAAATACTTGTTGGAGTATTTACTTTACAATGCTAAAGTATTGCTAGAAAACAATACTCTACTTTGTTTTCTCATTCCAATGAAGATACCATAAAAATACAAAGGGGTCTGATCCCAAAGGAAGGCTACACTGGGGTTACACACAAACGTACATATGCACACATGCCTAGATTATCTCTCATTCACACAATTAACAGCCATTATTTAACCAACTTTCTTCTTGCTTTTACACAAACAGGAGGTCTGCCTATATAATCAAAACATTTGCTCCACAGCAAGAATTCCCACTTTCTGACTGGAAGAGTCAACATCTGACCCAGAACTGGAATTAACCATTGAAGTTTTAAGGAATAGTAAGAAGTAAAGGTAGAAGGTTTTGCATGAGCCAGAAGAAGTGCTTGGGAATAGGGAGGAGGAGCCTGGCAGGACAGGACAGGGACAAACAGCAGGCAGTTGTTTCCAAGTCTCATTGTTTCCAGCAATTTTCCTTCTTGTTCCATCAATCTCTGCATCTCCCTGCACATCCATAGAGTCCCCAAGCACAGCCTACTGTGCCATTATAGCTCCGTTTTACATTAGTGCCTTGTTAACTCAAGGCTGGCTCCTTGTTCTCTTTAGTCCTTTTATTTTGCAACCCTGAGAAATTTGTCTACAGTTAAGAGCCATCTGTCATCTCCTACAGACTTCTCCCTTTTGTAATTCATCTGTCACTCTCACATCTGCTAGAGATTGAGCAGGAATTAAACAAGGTCTGAATGTCTCAGAAGCTTGCCTTGTAAGACAAGAAAATAATATAAAATCATTGTATGGTTTCCACTGGAGCAAAAATTTAATCTGAGTTTACATCTCCCTGACTTTCTGAGGTCTCTTCCCAGGCTGAGCTTGTGTTTATCTGCACTTTGAAAGGAGTCCCTCCCTTGGAGACAGTATCCCCCACTCACTGAAAAGCACAAAAAATTATTTATGAAGATTACTTTTTAGCAGTAAGTTACCTCTGCTTGACCCTACTTTTCTACAGAGAAGCCCTACTCAAACACTTTCTGCATTGATAACAGTATTTGATATCCACCAAGGACGTGTTAAAAATTTGCCATGCCATCAAGGGTATCTGCAAGGATTGTAAAGTGTTTGGGGACTTAATGGTATTGACACTTTCACTGACTGAAAAAGAAGTATATCAATTTTAAAACATACCAACTTACAAAGAAAGTGCTTTGTTAGGGATTTTTCTTTTAAAGCCTTGCTGAGATTTGTACTGACAATAAACATGCACTGATGGACTGAATTAATTTCCTATGTGATCAAAACACATGATGTGTTTGATAATGGAATTACAGAACGCTCTGCTCTCATAAAGATGTTGCTGCAATCAAATATTCTCTTCAGAGTCTGGCACAGCTGACATATGAGTGTGCACAGGAGGGGGGGAAAGGGGGAAAGCAAGATGCTTTTTCCATGGGATAGGAGGGGAAGCCAGTGAAGGAAGCAGCTGCAACCATGGCAGTGCAAGCTTGTAGGGGAGGGCTGACCCAGTCAGATGAACAAATTAGGAAACAGGGAAGAAGGGAGAGTTGGTGGGATTTGGCTGTCTGCACTAGCCTTGCTGCTGCTTTCTCCCCAGCAGCAATCCTTATTCTGAGCACATGACAACAGGCACACGGAGAAGTCCAGGTCTCATTCTCACTGAGATAAGATGCAGTGTCTGGTACAAGAAATAGAATTAAATTCAGCAACAGCAGCCTGTGTCTGTAGGTACCTAGTTAAGGTGTGCACGGTGATGCTGAGCTGCAGCAGCTGGGCAGGAGCCAGGCTCCCAGCAGCTCCTCATGAGACATCCCCGGGTGAGGAGCTGCTGGCTAGTGGGTGCACCTCTGGACACATCCGAGCCAGAAAGCTAGCCCATCCTAGCAAGCCAGAGCATGATCCAGAGCTGCCTGACACAGCACGAAAAGAAATATGTTAGACCAGCCAAGGTCCAGCTTTTGTCTTTCTCATTCCATTTTCCCAGATGCAAGCTGAGCCTCAAGTACAACAGAGGGGTTAGTTTGGCATCTGCGCCAGAGGGAGTCACCAGGAATCAGTGACCCCAGAGTGAGTCCCAGATGGCAGATCTGGCTGTGATATTTGGTCACTGCAGCTGCAGGGCCAAGGAACCTTTGGCAGCACTCTGCAGCGCTCTGCCCCATGGCAACATCTGTGCCCAACCTCTTCCCCAGTAGCATCCCTAGACAACACAGCTTCATGAGACATTGTGGTACATTAATATTTTCCTATTGAGTTTTACTGGTAAAAACGGACAAGCCTAAAAGCTTTCCACAACTTCTGAATTTAATGTTTTCAGGAAGCCCTGACACCTACACATGGAAATGAATAAGCCAAAGCACCATCCTTTGGTGTTAGCCACTGTAGCTGCATTCAAACATTTTCCACCCTAAGACCAGTCAGTGATTTCCCTCTCCTGCACATGGAGATAAGGACACTTTCCAAAAAAACCAAGGAATGGTGAGAACAACCGTAGGAACATCTGGGATTTCCAGCCCTTTTCAGTTTTTCCCAGGTACACTGTCTTGGGGATTGTGACAGAAACAGATGATAAGTCTTTTTGCTTTGAATTTTATAGCCTGTATTCATTTACCAAGCCAAGCTGACCTTAAAATGTGTATTCATCTTCCATTTATTGCACTGTGCATCACCACCTTGGGTTAAGATGTTATTTATGTCAGTTTACTATTTTTGAAAGGAGGCAGACACATGCATCTTAAAAGCCTCCTTCTCAGTTAATCTCAGCCACTGACATGCCTTTGAAGATTTGGTTTTGAAGGGATGTGGTATCAGTGATCTTAACAAACATTTCAGTTTGCCCACTGCCATCCAGGGACTGTGCACACAAGTTTGCTTTTACTAACTGCAGAAATACAAGCAGAACAGACTTACAGTAGGTATATAAACAAGAAGGTCACAAGGTTAATGTTTGACTCTAATCCCAATGACTTTTTTTGAGCCATGCACAAAGCATGACACCAGAAAGAATTCACTAACAACAAAGTAAAGATAAACAAGTACAAGAGCACAACCCTCTCCTTTGTACACCAGCTTCAGAAGTTGAACAAAAGTATTTAAAGTACAAATAAAAATACCCTAGTTTTATAATAGATGTAATATTATCCATTCCTTTCCATTTTATATGCAATAAACTGCTCCAAGGTGCCAATAAATATATCAGAGGAACTTACTGGTTTATAAATATTTGGAAAAAATAGAAACTATTTCTTAAATAACCACTGTATAGAGAAAATAATCTCCCACAAAATCTATTAAACTGGGTTAACGAACTAGCAGGAAAAAGTTTCAAACCTATTGCCTCAACATCTAATTCAGAACAAATTTTTCAAGCTGAGTTTTAGACAAGAATAATGAGGAAAATTGCTGAATATGGTCTTGAGTGAACAGAAATGTTTGTGAGCTGTGACAATACATTCAGTATTGTTTAGTTATGTGTAAGGTGATTCAAAATACAGCAACTATATTATGGCTGCTAGAAAGGCTTTGTCAAAATTTAACAAAATTGCTAAGGGCTCTTGGGACACAGATAGCAGATACACGCTGGTAAATAACCCTGCAAAAAGAAGTGCACATAGTTTACAAAAAATACAAATGCTGCCAGCAAATCTGTTCACATTTCTTTTCACAGATAAATGTAAAACCTTATCAAAAGTTACTGCTTCTGTGCCCAGAATATTTGTTCTGTTTCAGGACAGTTTACTTTGGCAACTTACTCAACTTTGCAGCTGTAATTAAATGATGAAGATGAGACAACATGACTCTGGGGAGATCATAGGAAACTGCTTCTTATCTGTTTGCCTTTTATTTACAGAGCTCTTCATGTTTTGGCCTCCCTAATGCATTTTTCATTAAAAAAGGAGGGCAAGTTTGACACACAACCTTCTCCCTCAGTGCACACAGGAACTGGGATCCAGAGGCAAAATCTATCAGTTTCTACACCTCAGCTTCTTCCCATCAGCAGTTTTTAAGTGATTTCCTCTGCTTTGGAGAATAGACATGTTTCCCAGCCCTGCTTTGCCCCACGATGGGGAAAACATTCAAGCCCACTTCTGGATCTGCAGAAGTAAGACCTCAGTGAGTCTCTTAGTCAGAATTAAGTCCACATCTAATTTAGTGTGAGCATATATCATTTCCAACATGAGAGTATCCTGGTGTCCAACGTTGCCTTACTAGGAAGGACCCTGTATACCCTTGACAGTTTTACTGCCAGTCCATGAGAGGTGTCTCTGCTAATCCCCAGATGAAGGATTTGCTCAGAGCAACATATGAACTCCCATGGGGGACTGGGGGCTGGAGATTTGGAGAGCTGGATGTCTCTCAAATGCTGATCAGAGGAGTGACCATGAACCCCATGATGAGGATGGCACTGCCTTCTCTAGGGGAATCTCAGGCCCAGAGGGACTGACTGTGGACAGTTCACATGGTGACACCTCCAAGAAGGCAGAGACAGAGCCCTGCTGCCATGGACCATGCTACAGCGTGGCAATGGCAGAATCCTCCAGTTCCATCAGCAGATGGAGTGGGATTGAGCTCATCTAACATCTGTAAGGTGAGGGCTCAGACATCTTGGCTACCTCTGTGGACAGTGCAAGGGAAGACTCTAAGACAGTGGAGACCACCCACTGGAGTTACCAGTCACCTCCCCTGGAATGCATAGGTAACTAGCTCCAAATTAGTTGGGACTTAATCACAGGGTGAATGTCTGTGTCTGGATGAGCAGCACTGATCCCTTTCCACATGCTTCCTTCCATCCAAAGTACCTCCCTAGAAGAACCAATTTCTCTAGTGAATCATAAACACAGTCTGGGGTACCTAAATCAGCTGTAAACTTCAGCAGGGCACTTACTAAAACTAAATAAGGTGTATCCCACCATTATAGATTTGATACTCAGATGTCCTGGGGAAATCACCACATAGTGCCTACATGCAGGTACCAAAAGGAGGGGGTCATGGTCCTGCACCAGAGGGAGAGAATGACTGCAATTGTCTCGAACAAGAGCTGGTGTGGAGGTGCCTGTGAGAAGCCAGGACACCATGATGTCTCTCAAGGCATAACCATTTCTGAGCGAGCTCCTCAGGCCCACCCAAGTGACGAGTTTGCATTTCACCCAGTTCACTGGAGTCAGTGGTTGATGTGACATCTTGGGCTGTGAAGAGTGGCATGGTTTGATATCTTATCCATCAAAATCAGCTCATGGTTAAGTATGACACTTTATGGCAGCAGAAGTGTAAATTACCTTCCAGCCAGGAGTCTTCATCCAGAGGGCTCTTTTTACCCCCTCTCTCACCATTTCAGCATTCCCCCTGCTGTTATTCTGACAAGGAGATTTAGAAACGTTCATACTTTCTGATCAGCAAGCTGGAAATGTCTAAACATGAAATGCAACCTTCACAAGAGGAAACATCATCCTAAATTGCAGAGAGATATGAAATGCCCCTACTGGGATGCAGTGGTGGGAAATCTGTTGGCAATAATGACTGCCACAGCAGGCCCATAAAACATGCTTACCAGAGCTGGGATTCACTGAAACACAAAAAAGCTGTGCACTGATAGATGTGCACTTCAGAGAATCAACAACCTCTGGGAAGGCCCTCCCTGCTTGTGGCGACCTCCTTGGTGAGGGAACAAGTGTGGGGACAGAAGGCTTGGGTTTACACAGGAAATTTAAAGAGCTGTTCTACCTCTCTCCCCCCTGCCCCGCCCCTGCCAGCAGCACAGCGCAGGCAGCACGCTGCCACCAGCATCACTGCAGCCGCTCGAGGGATGGTGGCTGTCAGGCCTTGGTGGAGCTGCAGAGAGAGGCATCAATCTGGCCCATACCAATGGGTTTTCTACATCCAAACTGCTCTTCAAATGTCTCCAAATGTTCAGTGAGCAAAACCTCTGACTTCCCTGGGAGTACTGCTGCCAGCCCTTGCCTTTGCTTTTACAGGCTCAGCAGGGCATTCTGACAGGAAAATATTAACTCAAAACCCAGAGTAAAATGCAATAGAAAAGCAGTAAAAAGTTCCCGTTCTTCTCATGTGTACACTATTTTTTTCACAATTCCTGAGCAGCAATGCCCTGAGACAGACAGAAGTATGTTTGAAAACTAGATCCTCATTAGGGACAGGAATTGAATTTCTCAAACATTCTTGTGACAACACAAAACAAAAAAAAAAGACAAGGGTTTGTCTCTTTGCCATCATCAGCTAAGATGTGTCAAGAATTTGCTTCCATAATGAAGACAACTTGGCTGAAGCATTTTCAACCTGCAGAATAAATTAACTGGTTTTAAAACAAAATATAAACTTATATCATAGCTGACAGACAAGCTCTATCAAATTGGCTTCAATTTAAAACTGAGCAAGTATCACCAGTACTCCCTCTGCGTTCAAAGTGATACTGCTTGAACTGTATTCTTGGCTCTTTCTGTCCTTCTGTGAGTTCCCTTCACCACATAGTTGTGGAAATCTAATTTTAAACTGATGCACTCAGATCTTCCCAAGCATGATAGATTTTGTATGAAATGAGAAACTCCTGTTGGTGCCAGGAGATGGTGTTTCTAGGTTCTGTAGTCAGAGGCAACTAAATAAGACAGGATAGGCCTCTGCACACTGAGGAAAAAAAAAAGACCAAGACACAAGGTTTTCTAATGTGTCTCTCAAATGACAAAGTGCAATGTAAATTTTACACCCAGTCAATATGTCTTATAACTGCCTAATTCTAAGGATACAAAAACTAAATGTAGGTAGGTTAGAAATGCAAGTATTAAATATTTGCTAAGACTCTTTAATCCTATTGAGTTGTTACTCTGCTTCTCTCTAAATAGTTATCTTTCCCTGGATGCTTGCAAACCCCTGGAGCATCTTTCAGCTGGCCTGGGAACTGGATAAGGGAATCTACTGTCTCAGCAAACAGTACAGTCTCAGAGGCAGGACAGCACATAAGTCAGTTCAAATAAATGTGCTGTTATTTAGACACATAAAACAGAAGGGGCCTTGCCACTACTTAGGTTTTCACACAAAGGGTCTGACATGAATTTAAGAGGACTAAGTGGCTGAAAAAGCCCAGGCAGTGGTGTGGGCAAAGTCTTGGTACTGTACATGCCTTGTGTAGGCTGGGAGAGGACTGGTGGTGCCCTGTAAAGAGCACCTCCCTGTTCCAGCAGGTTCAAAAGCTGGTAAGACAAATTTCTCTAAATAAACCATCTGCTTAGCCCCCCACACACACACTTATTTTGCCCAATTTTGGACAGATTCAAATTGACAAACATTTTCCAGAGCTCTGACCTTTCCCAGTCTGCCTATCTCTGGCTTCACCTCTAATTAACAAGTGTTTTCTCCTGAAGCATCTATTATGCATCTATTCTAAGCAAAAAATAAACATAGAGAGGCTATTCCTACCCAGAGCCCACCCCAGGGAAGTACCCATGAGATCTCTGATGATAAACAGCAACCTGCTGTCTGCTCCCATTTCCCCAAGGTCATCAGCAAAATGGAGAGTTTGCTCCTCTTGTAAACTCCTCACATGCTGCCAAGGCAGAACATACACCTCAGTATCCAGACCAGCAGCCTCAGAGAGCACTAAAAGGCAGGATTCATTTTTTCCCAGTGATGTCTAAAAGCCCTTATATCCTGATTCATGATGTGGCTAGGAATGCTGGAAGGTCCTAAGAGAATGAGGACTTTTCTTTGCCTTAGAGGAGACAGTGCAGATCAGCTTGGCAGAGGCAGTGGGTTCCTGATGTAAAACATGCAGCAAAATCAGCTTTGAGTGTTTTCCTGAATGTGTTGTCCATACCCATTTCTCATTCCCTCTCTGGCACTGTATTGCTCAGCCCGACTCTATGACAACACCACTCTTCCTGTGGTAAACTCAAATACAGATTAAGAAGATAATCCGTCTTTAAAAAATGTAAGAAAATATTTTTTTAATTTGCTTTCTAAAGCTGTATTTGCTCTCAAACGGCTCCACAATGCAGCCTCCAAAAGGGTGATCCATCACAGAGGAGGAGATGCACTGGGCAGGAGTGACTCTGAAGGATGTGGGCAAGAGGTAGAAACATTGTAGAGAACACTTCCACCCAGCATTGGTTACAGTGAAACCAAACCACATCTCTGTGACGCTTGTGTATGATAAGTGCAAGGATGTCAGCATTGTCAGGAGCTCCTTATTGCACGGCTGGGCTTGATGAGCACAAACTGTACAGTGAAGTGGCAAATCTAGCATGCATGAAAAGGGAAAAGAAGTTCACAACCTGTGTGGTACCTCCATCACCCACTCCTTAGTCAGGCTCTCAAAGGTGACAATGGACTTCCCTCAAAACCCTCTGCTCCCACAGGACCATCCAGATGCACCACTTTGTAGAGTGAGATAAGAGCAATTCCAGGGAACAAGATCCTCAGAGCAGGATACTGTACAAAGACTTGGAACTATCTTTCCCTCTTTTTCTTCAGTTCAAATTTACCAGGCAACAGTCAGAAAAGGGACCCAAAGCATATAAAACTGTGTGAAGGTCAAAATCAGGGTCCACAAAGAGCAGCACACAGCAGCGAATGGGTCCAGTGTTTGCTTAGAGATCTGAGCACAGTGCTAGAAGAGCAACCAGGAGTTAGTTATCACAGCAATGGATACTCCAGATACTGTCAACAAAAGGATTCAGCCTGAAAGCCAGTGGGACCATTATTCATGTAAAGCTATTTCACAAACCATGGTGTTCCCTGAAAACCTGATACAGAGCAAAGCAGATAAGAAGGTGAAGAAGGTTTCCAGGGGTGATCCAAGAAAGCATGTGAAAAATGCCTGCATGAGAAAAAAAGCACATGGGAAAGGGCACAGTTTGTAACAGTACTAGGGGGAAGAAAATGCAATAGTAAGATGATTTCTGAACTGCAAGCTTCAAGTTTGCAAGCTACATACAACCTAAGAGGATGTGTACTGACTGCAGATATACTCCCTCAAGCATATGACAGCTGCCTGCCAAAGCACCTCTTTAATGTGATGATCTAGCAAAGTCCTGTCAGCTCACAGGCAAAATGGAGCAGGATTGCTCATGTGACTGCTGCAGATGAGATGCTGTAGGAAGTGTTTGTAGCCAGGGCAGGCCAAGGCAGCATATTCCCAAGCTCTGTCAGGTAAGTCAGGCAAAGTCTCAGTGCCAGGTGGGTTTTGTTTGACGGCATGGTGACAACATCACCAATAGGGAGCAGTACTTTGCAAAGGGTATGAGGAAGTCAGTTAATGATTAAAATATCTCAGAAAAGAGCTATCACTGAGAAACTTTTATACTGGGCGGTGGAATTAGGGAAGACAGAGATACCAAAAAAGTATGGGCCAAGACAGGCTCAAGTGAGTCGTGTGAGGAAATTGTTCATCTGCAGCAATGCAGGCACAGAAAGAAAATTAAATGCTTCTTGCTCTTCTGAGCTGTCCATGATAACAGAGGCTGCATCTAAACAGAGGATTATGGATATCCTAACTTTCTTCACTTTAGTACATGTCAGAGAAACAAACACTAACTAGTGAAGACCATTTCTTGTGTTAGTTTCATTCCAGAGGAAGAAATAGCTATGTCACCTTAACTTCCCAACCAAAATGAATCAAACATTTAAATAAAGCCTTTTCTGGTACCTTCTGGAAACAGGTCCCAATGTTTCTTACAAGCATTGCTCCATCTCATCCCTCTGTGATGTATTGCATATGTGGGAGAGGAAGATCCAAAAAGGTAAATGAATTGCATAAGGCCTGCGGGAGTATTGGTAAAAGAGGCAAGATACTATTTCTGTGTCCTACTTAATAAAAAGAAAGTCATTTGTCTTCTTTAATTGGAGATGTCTAGATTCCTTCTCCAATCTATATATCAATAGATGCTCATCCTCTCTAGACACTGCAGATTTTACTTATTGTGCCAAGTTAAAGGACCAGTTTCTATTTTTATAGCTGTTTTTACAGCATGCTTAAGCATACCACATAAATTGCTTCATAAACATCAGAATATCACAATGCAAACTTCATTAAGCTTTAGTAGAAGTAACTGCATTGTCAACTAAATACATGATTAGGAAAACAGCAGCCAACCTACTTCTTGGCTCTCATACCTTAGAATTTGATTACTATAAATACATACAATTGCATGCACTGCCAAATACTGTACTTCAATGTTTGTCCATAAAATGTAATTTGAAATGCATGTAGGATGGTACAGCTTTTGTCAAAGGAAGTTATTATCTGTGATAAAAGCAATTGTTGACCTTAGGAATAGAAAATAGAGTATTCAGACAGGAAATTTAATAAAAACAAAACAAATGTAGAAAGGAAAAGGGAGGTTAACAATATGGCAAAGCAAAGCCAGATGTAGCAGTAAATATCTGCCCACAGGCAAACCTGGACTGCTACCTATCAGAGTGGCAGCACAGCTGGTTTATTTTTTACACTGGACATGGTGGGTAGGCAGACAACAGGCAAGTAAGCACTTATGCTAAGAAAAAGCCAGGCTAACCTTACATTTCATTCTGACATGTATTTTCTTAAAAGAGGGAAGGGCCATTTGGTCAGGCATCTTTCTGGGTTTCATTTTGTGTTTAAAACAAATGCTACTGCTTACATTTCATCTTAGCAATTGTCTCAGTTGCAGAGGTGAGAAAGAAAGCAAGCAAGCCAGGAGCACTGAGTCTGTGTGAACTTTTCTCCAATGTGCAGTGGGCCACAGGAGATGCACCAAATCTGTGCAATTCCTGCCCATGGACCACCTCCACCAGTGCAGGAATGGAGTGCTACCCCCAAATGAAATGTCCTTTTCTCCCACCTCAACTCCTCTCCCAGCACGTAACACATGCACACACACATACACACAAAAGAAAAAAAACCCCACCTTTGAAAACTGCAAAACAAGGTGCACTCTGTGCATCAAGCTTAAGTACACTTCCCCAGGATAAGCAGGTTTAGGGGCAAGGAGAATTTCCTTAGTGAAACTCATGTTGGGAGCGAGTGACCTCACTTGGAATAAACAGAAACTTTGAATAAATTTGCTGTATTGTATGATCTTTTTTTTTCAGATTGAAAATGTCAGATAGAGGATGTTACAGCAGAGTACAGACTAATACACAGAACAAGCTGGCTCACATTACTCTCTTCCAGTTTTTTGTTTTCTTATTTTGGTCGTATATCCTGAAGTTGTATCACTCCATAATAACAACCTGCTGAGTGAGAAGAGGATTTATAGCACTTTTCTCTGGTTCTTGAAGTATTTTCATCACTTAGCGGCCATTTCATAGTTAAAGGAGAAGTAACTACACATATTGGACTGACCTAGCTGTTTTCTCCCCTTTTTAAAGAAAGTTTTTTCAGTGACAAATATGACAGAAAGTATGTTGTGTTGTGGGAGGGAAGCAGTATCTATTATTCAAGGGTACATCTGAACTAAATTATCATGCTCTAAAGTTTGGATTGATTTTTCAGTTAACCAGCTGGTTTAACATGTTCCTTTAATTATTGGAGAAATAAGTTATCTGACAGTGTTTCTCTACCAAGAATTTATACTGATCAGCCTCAGAGCAAAGCAGAGCAGGGTAGAGGAGCAGCAGAGCCTTCAACTGGGTAGCTGGTACCTGCACCTCTGAATTCAAAGTGGGGAGGAATTCACATTCAGAATTGCTACCCACAAAGAATAGACATTTTAACATCCACAGAGGATTTTATTCCTGTGCATACAACTATGTGCTGCCACTGGAGCTCTCTCTGCAACAGGAGTTGGGAAGGTTCAAGATTTAAGCCACATTTTCAGCAGATTCATGTGGAAATCCCTAGCTTGGTTGCAAAGGCATAACACTGGGTCCTCTGGGAAGGCACAGCCAGGCATGACCCTGACACAAGGCAGGGGGCTGGGCTGCAGAATGGATGTGCCCCTGCCACAGAAGGACCTGGCTGGTCATGGCTAACAGGGACTGCCCATCCAGGGAGGAGCTGGTGGGGGTAGGCGTGAAAGGAGGGAGTGGAGGGCACTGAAGAGAACTAAGTTGGCTGCAGGCAAAGGGTCTCATGCACATTCACAATAATAACTTGAGAAAGACTGCTCTTCTCAGCATTATTTCATCCTGTGTAATTGGTGTCATGAGGAAGGCACCGGCTGCCAGAGGTGGGTGGGAAATGTAAAGGCACTGGCAGGGGGCAGCTGTGGCATCTTCCCTTACACTACCAAAATGCTGTGTCAAGCAAACGAGAGAAAGAGCAGCAGTGACCTGGAGATGTGTGTGATCATGGCATTGGCACCCTGAGCTGGCACCCAGGGGAAGGACAAGGAGTCATTTGGCAGCATCTTGCACAGCTTAACTGCAGCAAACTGCTTCCAGCATGAGCCCTGAAACCCCATTCTAGAAATGTTTTGGCTCAGAACCAGGAGGCTTTTCCAGCTCTGCTATAAGTTTAGTTTCTCCATATGATATCCTTCTTGGCTCCTTGAGCTTTCATGTGGCAACAGGGCTGGGCTTCCAAGCCACAGCCAAAACACCTGACTGCACAGAAAAGAAGAAACAGATGGAAAGTAAAGGTGGAAATAAATTTGGGGTGATATTTTCCCTCATAAGGAATTGGGACAATTTATTTTCTCCACGAATTTTTGTTGCTTAAAGTATTGAGCAACTCAACTTAAACCAGTGAGAAAAACTAACAGAAAAAGTAATGAAACAAGACCCTCCAGACTGGTGCAGTTAGCCCTTCTGGAGTGGACTGCCCCAATAGGGGCACATAGCCCTCTAGCCTTTTCCACTCTGGTTTCTGTATGAAGGCAGTTTTATGCATTATATTCCCAGATTTGATCCCAGGCTGGGGGTGCTAGAAACTCATCTACAGGAAGCACACTTGAAGTGTTGGAGCTCTTTGCCATCATATCTAGCACTGGGAGCTGAAACGAAGCTCCTTGCAAACAGAGCAACCCACTGCCTGGACCCAGCACTCACCCTCCTCTTTGAGGAGCAGAGGGTGGGCAGAGTGAAGTAACAGGGGTTGGCTGACAAGGTCATTTACTGAAGAAGCTAAGAAGTTATCTCATGACTTGTGAACGCTGATCTTATGCCCTTTACACAATTCAGTGAGACCTTAATTTATATGCTGTAGAGAGTCAAGATCATAAATAAAAGGGAGGGCTCCTCAGATAATGGCATTCCAGTAAGCTTACAAATATGCCTCATTTGGGAACATATTACATTATGATTTTGGACTTGCCAAATTATCTTCTGTTCTATTTATTACCAGCAGCCTTGTATCAGACTCATATTTTAAGTTCTTAATTTGTGCAATTTTTGTTCTACCTCAAAAAATTAATATTTTCTTTAGCCCCTTCATCTCAATGCTCTTACCACCCAGGGATCAAAACTGACCAAAGACATCAGGAAAAACCCTGACATACCCTGACATTTTCCCCCAGCTGCCCAGTTGAGAAACCACTAATGTTGCACCACCACAATCAACCCCGTAGCAAGAGGTTCACCTTCGCTGGCACTCTCCAGCTTCAGGATCATGCTTCAGAAGTCAACTTTTTGGTCCCAGGAAGGCACTGGCCAAACAAATGCAAGATTTTACATACAGAATTATGTCAAGGACAACAAGTACAGTGAAACAGATTAATTATGATGGTACACGTAGAAAGGTCTCAATTATCCAGCACAAATCGGCCAACCCAGTTCCATCAAAGTGCTCTGAGGTCCTGCTTAGGATTTCAGACATGCGGTATGAGGAGCAGCTGCTGCTCCAGGACACATGTTTCAGTCTGGGCAGGATCAGGTCCTGAGAGTTTCCGGTGCGTGTTTCAAAGAAATCAGCCTCAGCCTTAGGTATCCAAGTTGGCAGTTGTAAATATTTATTCATGAAAGAAAGTTCGTGTTTGCTCCTGGTGCAGCTCCATAGCCTTCTAAAGACTCACAAACAAGGGAAATGTATGGGCAGTGAAGGGGAGGGAGGAATTTCTTTCCTTTCCTTATAAGTTAAATAAAAATTACAAAACCAGCTTGCCTTGTGGAAAATAAACTTGTCCAGTTTTGTGTACATGTGTTTACTGTACAAACTTTCAGTGACTCAGATGTGAAATGTGCCTCAGGTTTGTTATGAGTTTTGTTTAGTTTTCTAACTATTCCTGAGAAAACATAGGCCACAGTTCAGGCTGATGTCTATCCTGTCCAGTAGGTTGCAGGGGATGCACAATGAAACCCCAATCCGGCGAGTGTTTGTGCATGCATGAATAGACCTGCATTCACTGCGCTTTTTCATGCGTGTAATCATCCACGGGATAAGGGCCTCAGGCACAGCATAGAACTTGAGTTCCTACATTTACTCGGGGTTGGAATTTGTTGTATTATTTTGACATAAATTGTTCATCTGATTTCAGAACTCACTGCTGCATTCATATCAGTACTCCCAACTAGGCAGGACTGATTTTAAGCAAGCTCTAAGAGGCTACTTTTCCTTTCCTGTCAGCATTGATCTCCGTCAGATCCAATGTGCCTCCTTTTTAATCATCTTGCTTCTCCCACAGCTCTCTGATTAGGTCACATTTCAATTTGTGCCCGCAGAGTTGCTCCCATGTTAGTGTCTGGCAACATTACAAACACAATTTCTTGGCATTCATGATTGAACTGGGTCAAAGACCCCCAGGTAACTTCAGAGAGTTGGAAGCTTTTTCATGGGTTTGAGCTATTTCTGCTTCCTGGTGATGCATAAAGAAGAGCTACAATGTGGCTGTTAAGGTGCATTTGATTTGTTTGAAACTACTGGGAACTACCTGTCTCTCATTTTGCTTGCCTGGAAAAATTTATTGTGACTTCGGATGTCTTCATTGAGGGCCTCGGGGTATTTACCTTCAGCAGCAGTCCCACCTATTCCCCACATCCGTCAGTCATTGAGGTTAAATAGTGTGTGGTATTAAAAAAAACAAACAAAAAAAAAACTCCTCAGCATTTGGTAGTCCACAGTCCATTGGATCATGTAGTTGATTTCACTCTCAGCAGCTAGCAGGGGTAGGGAGAAGGAGAGCCCTCTGAACCCACCTGTTATCGGTCTGGAGGGTTGGGATAGACCCAAGAAGCCACAAGTGAGCAGCACCAGGCAGCTTGGGAGTTAAGACTTGGATTGCATTTTCATTTTGGGGCTTCTGACCTTTTTTTTCTGTTTGTGATAAGAACCTCCCCTTGGTAAAATAAATCTTCACCTCAAGTTAGCTCCTGGTCATCTGAGTGAGGCTGGCAAAGATGAGACAGTTATCTGGAGACGGCAAAGGCAAATGGAGCAGGGAAGACTTGTCCTAGGAGCATTGTTTTGGAGCTCCAGATGTCAGAGGGAATCATAGAATCATTTAGGTTGGAAAAGAGCTTGAGGATCATTGAATCCAACTGTTAAGTCAGCACTGCCCAGTTCACCACTAAACCATGTCTCTAAATGCCACAATTCCACATCTTTTAAGTACCTGGAGGGATGATGACTCAACCATTTCCCTGGGCAGCCTGTTCCAATGCTTGACAACCTTTTCAGTGAAGAATTTTCTTCCTGCTTTCCAATCTCAACCTCCCCTGGTGTAACTTGAAGACATTTCTTCTTGTCCTATCACTTGTTACCTGAGAGAAGAGACCAATTTTCATCTTGCTACACCCTCCTGTCAGGCAGTGGTAGAGAGCAACGATGTCTCAGCTGAGCTTCCTGTTCTCCAGACGAAGTACCCCCAGTTCCCTCAGCTGCTCATCATCAGGCTTATGCTCTAGTCCCTTCACCAGCCTCATTGCCTTTCTTTGGACACAGGAAGAAACACATGGTAGTCACTTTCCATCCTAGTAGGCCCAACAAGGAGGTCACTAAAACCAAACCCTGGGATGTTGAGAGATCTCTCTGACGTGAGCATGGTTATGTTAGGACCTCCATTCCCTGCCAGGCACAGGAAATGCAGAGACACCCAACACCTCCAGGCAAAGTCCTGAGCAACACTTCTACTGCACACACGCATTTCAGTCACTTGTCTGTGAACAGAAATACATGAAAACTACAATCCAGTTTCATGGGCTCTTGGGAGCATGCTGTTTATTGTTCCCGGAGGAACAATAAGGATTCTTAAAAGCAGATGGACTCAGACACTGATGACTTGCTGTAGAAGCAAAACAATGGGCCAGATTTTTTTAAAAATAGAAAATATATCCATTGCACAAGTAAACCGCACTCTCTTTTATGCACAAAGTGGGATAAGATGGACAATGTTTTGCAGCAACTTTTGATGCAACTTTTGATGCAACTGAGTAAAGGGTTTTCCTGACACAGTAATCATGGAAAAATTGAACATGAGCAAGGACTTGAAAATTAATATAAGCATAGAATCACAGAATGGTTGAGGTTGAACAGGGCCCCTGGTCCAACCCCCCTGCTCAAACAGGGTCACCTACAACAAGTTGTCCTGACATCTTAATATCTCCAAGGATGGTGACTCCACCATTTCCCTGGGCAATCTGTACCAGTACTCGTTCATCCTCACGGTGAAAAAGTGACTTTTGAAGAACAGAGGGAACCTGTTGTGTTTCAGTCAGTGCCCATTCCCTCTGGTCCTGTCACTGAGAGCCACTGAAAAGAGTCAGGCTCTGTCTTCTCTGTACCCTCCCTTCAGGTAATGCACATTAATAAGATTACAGCCTCCCTCAGTTTTCTCCAGATTATACAGTCCCAGATCCCATATCCGTTCCTCAGAGAAGAGTTGCTCCAGTCCCTTAATCACTTTTGTGGCCTTTCATTGGACTCTCTCCAGTATGTCCATGTCTTTGTTGTACTGAGGACCCAGAACAAGACACAGCACTCCAGATGTGGCCTCACCACTGCTGAGTGGAAGGATCACTCCCTCAGTCTGCTGGCAGTGCTTTGTCTCATGCAGAACAGGACACCATTGGCCTGTTTTGCTGCAAGGGCATGTTGCTCACTCAAATTCAACTTGGTGTCCACCAGGACCACCAGGTCCTTTACTGCCAAGCTGCTTCCCAGTGGGGTGACCCTCAGCATATACTGGCACCCAGGACTGTTTCTTCCTGAGTGAGGGATTTAACATTTCCCCATGTTGAATTTCATGAGGTTCCTTTCAGAACATTTCTCCAGTCTGTTGTGTCCCTCTGGATGGCAGCACCACCCTCTGCAATATCAACCACTCCTCCCAGGTTTGTGTTATCAGCAAATTTGCTGAGGGTGCACTCTGCTTCATCATCCAGATCATTGATGAAAATGTTAAACAGGACTGTGTTCAGTGTTGAATCCTGGGGAATACTGCCAGTTACTGGCCTCCAATTGGACTTCTTGCCACTAATCACAACTCTCTAGGCCCAGCCATTCGGCCAGTTTTCAATCCAACTTGTCCGCTCATTCATCCCATACATAACAGTGTCAAAGGCTCTGCTGAAGCCCCGGTAGACAGCATCCACTGCTCTCCTCTCATTTACCAGGCCAGTCATTTCATTGTAGAAGTTTATCAAGTTGATCAAACATGACTTCCCCTTCATGAAACCATGCTGACTACTTCCGATGATTTTCTTCTCCTAAATGCTCCACCACCTTCCCAGGGATCAAGAAAAGGCTGACTGACCTGTGGTTCTCTGGGTCCTCCTTCATGCCATATTCTTGAAGGTAGGCATGACATTTGCTTTCCTCCAGTATTTGGGTACTTCTCCAGTTGCCATGATCAAAGATTCTCAAGAGTGTCCTTGCAAGGACATTTGCCAGCTTCCTTAGCACTCATGGGTGCATCTCCAGGAGGTACAGTAATATCTGAGGCAAAGAGGCATGTAGTACTTCAGTTTTTTCCATATCCTGTGTAACCAGCTCCCCCATCTTGTTCAGCAGTGGGCCCACATTTTCTCTAGACTTGTTTTTGTCACCTACGTACCTGAAGAAGCCCTTCTTTTTTTTAGCATCCCTGGCCAGTTTCAATTCCATTTGGGCTTTGGCTTTGCTAATCTTGCTCCACAATGTTCCATGTCTCTGTATCCTCCCAGGATACCCATTCTTGCTGCCACCCTCTCTATGTTTCCTTTGAAATGCAGCAAAAGGAAGGTGCAATAAAGGACGTTCCCTTCACTTTGTGGAATAGTTGCTGTAAAAAATTAACCTGAATAAACTCAAGCCATTACCAAGATTGAAAAAAATACAAAATCTGTGAAGAATTATTACAAGCAGAGCATCCGTGTTACTACGCTACACTTCTAGAGAAGGCTAACACAGAACATCAGGTGGCCCAGCCCAACCTTCTGTAGGTCAGCATTACACCTGGACTGAAACCAATGTATATGCATATACACACATCAAACACATGTATATACACATCAAACTGTATAACTGAAACCAGACTATATAATACAAATATCAGGTATTATATAGCATGTATAATAAGGCTTCTCTTTAAGGGCTAGTGGGGCCTTTACTTTGATGAGTTAACATGTTTTAGAGGGTGTGTATCTGATTCATGATTAAAGCTTACATATTTCTAGCACCAGAAGAAATTAAACTAATTTGCTGATCCTGTAGGTAGCTTGGTGTTAGAAAGAACAGTTGTTTCTTTTTACATGGTAAACCCAGTAACCATAGGTGGAGGGGAATTAACCCACATCAAAAAAAAGAACCAGTTTTCCTAAATGAAACTTTGTAATGTGAAAGAAATACTTTAAAGAAACTAATGCAGTCTAAATATTGCATCATAATTTGTCCCATTAATGTTGGTATCATTACATTAAAATACATGTTACTATAGATATTGTATTTTTCAGACATCTAAAGTAGGGCAAAAGAAAAGTGCCATAAAAACCTAACCGGTTTATGTCAGGGTGTATTTTCAGATGCAGAATTTTCTTGTGTAAACCCCAGGTTTACAGTTATATACTACACATAGAGTGCAAGTTCTGTCCAACACTTTCAAGAAAGCTAATATTTCTGTTTTGATTTTCATGAAATTCATAACACAGAAGATCAAATACACTCAATAACTGATGCTAAATGTCAATGACATACCAGCAGAAAGGAATTTTTTTCCCCACGAATATGGTATGAATGGAATGTGTTGGAAAAAATGTCATTGCCCACAACAAGCCCTTTTCTCAAGGGCACATCTCTCCTAACAAATGCTGAAAGTGGGCAGTACAAGGAACTCCTCTGCCCATTTCCATGTTTTGCTGTATAATCTGTACAGTTACCATCTTTGGGGCACTTAGGACTCTAAATTTAGGACTCTAAATCTCAATTCTTCCCTAAAAGCTTGTCTTAAGTAATAGGGTTCAGTTTAGAGGGTGCACAGCTCCTAGCAAGACGGGAAGAGAAATCCTAAGTGTCTCCAAAACATGAAAATGTGTCATTCCCATCTACCCATGAAGCTGTGACCCAGGTCCTGCCCTCCTTCTCCATCCAGCTCATGCAGCCTACACCCAAGAGACCTTATCCCACATCACCCTGCCCCAAATCCCAACCCTTTGCCACTATGACCTTCACCACCCTTGTGTTGCGCATCCCCCAGGGTCCCTCTGGTGCACTTCACCCTCCTCCTGCTTGTTGTCTCCTTCCCACATGAAGGGTACCTAAGGAACTGCCATACAAGTCAGGCACCATGACTTGTACATCCAGGATTGGATGGATGGAGCATTTTTTACTTTTTAGAAGTGTAGACTATATTTGACTTCAGTTTGTCCTTCAGACTGATCCAGGCTCAGCTACCTACAACTTCTCAAATGTATAAGAAAGGCCACTGTCTGCCATCCCCTACTCATCCACTCCTGAAAAAAGCTCTTGACAAAGGTTTTCCAAAGGGCTGCACCAACATGGTGCTTGCCCTTGCTCTTTGCCAGTGCAGGACACTTCCACTGTGTGTGTGGATGAAGTGAAGAGTCCAGAGGAGGTTGAAAAAGCTTCCTGTTGAAGTTCGTGTCTGCTCAGTAACATGTCTAAGCTAGAAAAAGCCTGTCATATATATTTGCTGATGTAATGGGCACATGCTTGCATTAGTGATAAATAACTTAAGCCAAGTTTTCCAAAAGCAGTTAGAGATTTTCCATGTTGCAGTTCCTATTTGTCACTGCTTTGAACAATAGAGGTGCAACCTCTGAAAAATCAGACTGACATGAAAACAAGTGGTTCCCAACACTTTTTTCCTAAGACTTCTGCCTGGCTTTCATACTCATCAAAAGCACCCTGGGCACCAGTGGAAAAAAGCTGAAACTTCCTCCTCACAGCCAAGATGTACCATTCAGCCCAGCCAATGCTCATGTTTGGAGCAGCAGAAACACATCAATGAAGTGTGTGCACTGAGCACTGATACACCACTGAGACTTCTAAAAGCATGAGCAGGAGATACCTGCAGCCTCCTGCATATGCACAAATAAAAGCAAAAGCCCAACAATGCTCACCTCCCCTGGGAATTTCACCTACTGGCACAGACTTTTGGGTCATCTCATTTACAGAGGTACACATCTGACCACAGGCAACAAAATAAGCAGTCAATTTTCAAAGAGAACAATTGCAAGTAAAACTTGTTACCCAGGGTGATGATTTCTCATCCACTCAGAGAATTTTTGACAAGAGGAAAAGTCCCATCTTCCCCCAAGTGCTACCTCCTTAGAAATCTGCCCTGGCAGTTACAACCTGCTTTTCAAACACTCCGGTATTTTGAATCCAAGCAAAAGTTTGGCAGCTGTAAACTTAGCATGGGCTCATTTTAAGTGATGAGAGGAAACAGGCTGACAGTGAGCTGATTAGAAAGCTCTTAGAGCTCTCTCAGATGAGTGGGGAGAACAGGACAATTTTCTTCGTGTGTTGCCAGAGAAGGGACATGGGGGCTGCTAGAGCCCAGCTTGCTGTCTTCGGCAAGATCATGAGGATTGGGAAAAGGCAATTTCAGGGAGGCTGAGCTGCCTTCACCAGGCTGCCCCTTCCTGACAGCCTCTGTTTTGAAGATAACGAGGGAGGAAATAGCAAAACACTATGGTAGAGACTCGACGAATTTGCAGAGACAACTGCAAGCTGTTTCCTGGCCCCAGCCTTATCTGGAGTCACAGAAATAACCCTTTCTCTGAGGGCAATAAATAACCCATTATGACTGGGGTGAAGTATCTCGTTAAATTTTTGCTGCTGAGGGCTGAGTAGCAGGACGTGCTTTTCACGAAGAACAGGACTAAATGTATTCCTAGACATGCTTCGGAACAGGAAGGGAAGGTTCTGCAGAATCCTCTCGCCAGGGGCAGGTGGGCTAAGTCAATGTTGTTTAAACACATGGTAGAAAATAAAGATGAAGAGATAGGATGGGAAGAAAGAGTTAAAAGGATGCACTCAAAAAGCCACATAGAGGTTATTGAATGGACAAAGCAGCAAACATTAAAAATAATGCAGGAAAAAATAAAAATAAATACAGGAAAGATTACTTCATTGCAGCCCACACTGCTGTTATCAGTACAAAAGCTCTAGGAGCTGCTTTTCTTTCCAAAATGGCAGCTGACAGCTGATCTAAACAAAAGGTCATGAGGAGAGTGAGAGGACAGGAGGGAGGCTCAGAGAAGGAGTGGATGGAAGATGCATCAGAACAGCAAGGGTTTAAAGCCACAGGCAACACCAACTGCAAGGACAGGCAACCCCCTTCAGCACTCTGCAGTGAGCCCCTGACATGCATCTGAGCTGAAGAAGACGTGTCCTAGTTCAGATGTCATCTCTGACCTGTTACCCAGCAATGCCTCTGCTTATCCCATGTCAAACTTCAGGGCCCAGCTCCCACATGTCACCAGAAAGCTGCTTTCTGCTCTGCAGCAGCAGCCCCACCACAGTGCCAGGGCAGCAGTTCCCCATGGCAGTTCCCCAAGGCTGTGTATGCATAAAGAGGTCAGCAGAGAGGCTCTGAAAATTTCACACTGAAAATTTCGCACAATTTGGGTTGGTTTTGCCTTTTCATTACAATTTTTATACAGCTGTAAGAATACAGTGAAACTTGTGTGAGCGCCCACCACATTACATCCCTACCTGGCTTAAAGGACCACCCCTAGGGTATCCTCAAATTTACTAGCTACAGCTCTACTCTACCTTTGCAAGAAAATGACCTCTGTGAAGCAATCAACTTTTTGCTGGTCCCCTGAGCAGTCAAGAAGGCAATTTACACTGCAGTTCATTCCTGCTACATTCATAAAGGAAAAAAAAAAGAGAGAGAAGAAAAAAAACCCTGCTCACTTCCAGCTACAAAACTAGTGGGGCAAAAATGCTGTTCAGCTGTATGGTGGTACCCATAAAACCAACTATCTTAGATGTAAGTTTGATTTGGGGTTAGGAATTTTTTTCCTTTATAGTGAAAGAACTAGGAGTAATAGTCATAAATTCTTTCATTGAGTTTCCTGGGGTCTGAAAGACATCTGGGAGGATTATGAGAGGAATACAGTGTTCTGTAGCTGTTCTTGATGCAGCCTCGATTTATGGCTCCATCTATAACTGCTGCAGTTCGCCTGAAGCAGACACCGAAACTGCCCCTGGAGTTGAATGACGATGATGTCATAGTTCAGCAGCCAAATTCCATGCTGGGAGAGGCCATGCTCTGCTTTACCTTTCCCGCCCTTTGAATGAGCCCACTTTATCATTTCCTAGCCCTGGGTGCATCTCCACTGGGATGTAAGTCCCCTAGCCTCACTGTCACCTCTGTGGGAATGACTGTGGTTCGGTCACACCTGGGAGCAAAGGTGGCAGCAGATTGGTGCCCTGCTACCAGGGCAGAGGGCTGCCCTTCCCAAAACAAGAAGCACCACCAGTCCCTGTTGCAAAGTATCATGGAGAGGGTGAGCAAGGAGGACATAGTAACACAGCTGTGCCTTATAGTAGTGATGTGTTTTCTTATCCCTTCTCCTAAATTGGCTCTTTCCATACTGCAGCCTAATGATGCTATCAGAAAAACCTTATCATAGTTTTGTTGAAAAGCAGTCCTATATTAAGCAGGGATCCTGGAAAAAGTTGAAGAAGGAGAGAAGGATTCATCAGTGCAGACAGACACATTTTTGCGGAGGCAGATGACTGGTTCTCCACAAAGTGTCCAGAGCTTTCGTGGTATTCCCAATTAGCCTTCATGCCTCTAGCTGACTTCCCATAAAAATGCTGAAGGGTCTTTGATCTCAGAGTACATGTCCTTATGAGAAGGGGAGGGGTAAAATTGCAGAGGTCGGACAAACACTTGACAGTAGTTACTGCAGCTCCTCAGACCCCGGCCAGCCTTTGTGGTCCTGTGCCAGAGATCGCAGATTTGGTTTGATCAGTCCAGAGTTCAAAAGGCAGAGTAGAGCTGCTCAGGTCAAATCAGATGCTTAACTCTGTTTACATTTTGTGATGGGTGGGGAAGTTCTGTAAAAATTACGATAAAAAAGAACATCAGAGAAGAAAGGCTAATGGGAAAGTACATACTGAAAGTGTCAACCTCCCTGTGACACATCATCTGAGTTTGGATATCAGTTAATGGCTCAGGCAGTTTCCCAACTCAGCCTACTCAAATTATCTAGAAGTGGCAAAAAATTTGGAAGTTGTGTTTCCTTGGAACACACTATATCCCCAGCTTTATAGCCAACAAACATAACACAGCTTTAGTATCTTATAATCTATTATTTTTTCTGATGCTAGAACAGAGCTCGTATCCTGGAGGGATGAAACTAGTCCAAATGATTACAGCTTAAAGGGTACTAAAAATTAAAAAAAAAATGTTCTTATAGATATTCTTTACTTATGTCTCTGACAGAAATTCCTCTGTGAGAAAAGAATTTCAGGCTGTAATGGAGGAGTCAGATCTTTACTGGTTCCAGCCTTCTCGTTGACTCAATGCTTATAGACTCCCCTCCTACTTTCCTCTGCCAGAACACCCCTCATGTTAACAGCTCTCTGCAGCAAAAGTTAAACAAACTGTCCACTATCAACCTAACTGTATGAAAGAGAAAGAGCTTTTCTGTGCATTGGGGCTTGTTATTATCTAAAGCACTGGAGTTATTCTGGAAATCAGGCATTGAAAATCTAAGTGGAGGCCTGAATAAATAATTTAAGGCTGATATGAAGGCTCATGTAAACTGAGCAATGTATAGCTGAAAAAGCAGTGGTTTGGTTCCCCTCCACCAACCCACCTCTCGGGAAGGGATACATGCCAAAATACTGACACCAGGTACTTAGGAGAAAAAGGAGCATTCTGCAAATGGAAACCTGTAGGCAGCAGATAGTGCACAGTAGACTTTATTGTCTGTTAGCTAGGAGCCAGAAGAATTAAATGTATAAACAGAAGCAATAACCTGGTAATGGGTAACACCCCAGAAGTTCAGTCTGGAGACAATATCCCAGGTTATTTGAAAAATCTTCCTTGAAGCCGGGATGGTAATCTCTTCTGAGCAAACATTTCTAGTAAACACAGACCTTCCTGGGCCGGACTCTGCAGGAGCTCTGCCAAGGAGACCACTCCTTCGTGTCTCAATGCATCTCCTTCCATGGGGAGTACAGTCCAGGGACAGATGCTCAGCTCTCTGTAGAACTCACCTCATGCAGACAATTCACCATGTGGGTATCTGGTAGCTCAGATAAATGTGGAAGACAGGAAAATGCCACAGAGTCCCAGTAAACAGATTAATTTGCAGAAAGAATGAGTAACCATTTACCTCTTTTCTTGAAAGAAGACAAGTGGAAAGCTGGAGCAGCTGAGGGCTGTGGTGGAGAGGGTGCAACAGAAAATCGCTAAAGACTTTATTCCTAGTTGTCTCTGCTTTAAGTGTCCCCATGCTGTGAGGTGTGGAAAGACTGGGACCATTTGCATGACAGGAGGAAGAAGAGGCAGACAGAATAGCTGCCATGTAGGAGGTATATTTCAAGACCAGTTTGTCAGATACTTTTTGCATATACATTTAGCCACAGATAAAAGGAAGTAATTCATTCACCAATTCCTGTGGTGAAAATTACTTCAAGATTTATTCCATGCCCATGTGCCAAGCACACTCCTGATACAAATCCCATAGTTACACACCCAAACACACACATGGGAACACACGCTCCCACACGCAGAGACATCCCACCAGTGGCACTAAATAACTTAAGAAAATGGTTAGTTATGTTTTATCTGGAACAAAAACTAAATCTGTATGTGAAAAGACAATCAAAAAAACCATAATGTTGAGACTCCTGAAATAGGAAACATCTGTCTGGGAAGAAGGCATTGCCTGCCCTGACACAGAGCCATGGTGCAAGGAACTGTGTGCCCAAAACATGACTCTCTGTAGAGGGCTGGGGACACAAGTCACCTCATCTGACTCTGTGTTTTCTCATCCTTATCACCCTGGAATACTATCCATGCATGACTATTTGTACAGTGCTCTGCATACTCCACCAGGACTATCGCGCCCAACAGAAACAGAAAGACTGCTGAAAATGAGAAGGCTCAGGGTAGCTATTTAGGAGCTCCATCAACAAAATCATTATTTAGCATGGGAAGTGGTTATGATGTTTGGCTGTGGTCACACATTTGAGCTGGTGGGAGCTGGGGCTTCCAGGTAGGCTGCAAAGAAATCTGGTCTGCAATGAATGTATCTTCAGTTCATCATAGGCAACTGGAGAAATGGTTCATCTGAAATCCATGAGGTTCGGAAGGCCCTCACCTTAAACCAAGGCTTGTCAGAGTCTATTTTCCAGAGGTTCAAAGAACATAAAACAAACAAACAAACAAACAAAAAACCCATACAGCATAAGCAAAGGAACAAGAAGAACATGATACAGAGCACAGAGGGGAAATCTTGTGCTGAAGGAAATGGACAAGTTGTATTTTTGGCTGTATGTTTAACTGTAGAAAGGAAACACAACATAATGGACAAACTAGTGCTCCAAAAACCACATCTCAGAGATACCATTAGCTCAGGAGGTTCACAGCATATATAAGCTGAAAAAGACAAATATATACTTTGTGTAATCACAGTCTGAGTAAAGACTGCAGAGACCATTACCACACCAGAAGGATAACTCAGCCAACCACAGTCTCATAGGTTATAAAAAACTGCATTCAAGAAAGTCAGATAGGTTCCACAGAGCTTTTGAAATGACAGAAACGACAGGAAAGCAGAAGCATTTCTGAACTGAAAGGACAAATCCTGACCCACCAGTCATACAGAACAGTGTTAGCTATGCATAATTATCTGAGGACAGAGACATAAAGAACAAGAAAATAAGGCTGTTTAAAGCCAATAATTGTTTCCTATGGTTTCACAGAGCTGTGCTGAATAAAATGCATTTGTTACATTATGACCGTGGGTCACGGAAACCATAGAAAGGGAGGAAAATGCAGGAAGATTATATGTTGCAAGGAGACATAGCTGCACTAAAGATGAACATAAAAAGCAAAACTGAATAGAGATCTAGAATTTCTAAATTACCCTTGGCCCAAATGTCTGGCTTACCACTGAAATAGTATAATTATAAAGCTGGCATAAAAAACAGGACATGGATCTAGTTACTAATTTCTTACTAGCAATAGCAGCAAAAGTTTCTGCCAGTAGCGGGTCTCTTGACAAAAACCTTGTGTCTTCTACATGATGTGACCTATAGGGAAAACTGTTTTTAATCAGGCAAATCTATAAATGGTATGCAGTTGTGGTTGGTCTTCTCAGATGTCAAAAGGAACAGAGGAGAAAGTGGGGGAAAGGGAGGGGGGGATATTCACTGTAACTTCTCATTTAACACTTCACTTTCTCTGAAATGCACAGTGGAATTTTCTAGATTTAGGAGGCTGACTTTGTCATGCAGGCCAGTGATGGCAACAGTGTCACCACACAAGCCAGGTGAAAAAAAAGAATTTAAAAAACCCCAAAACTTTTCCTAGTAGTATTGTTTTAGCCCCTGTGCTCCACTTCATCTTTGACTGCAAATACAGGGGCCTTTTCATTTTTGCAGTTCTGAATTCAGTCACTCTAATCTCTGTTTTCCAGTACACACTTAAGCCTAAGCACATGAGCTACACTGCTAAAGTCAATGGCACAGTTCCTGTGCCAAGATGTTAAGCATGTGTTCAGGTGTCTCACTGGGTCTGTCCAAAGAGCTTGGACAGAAAATAATTCTAAATAGTTTTCTTTTTCTGTGGTAGGCGTCCATGAAACAGCAATCAGCGGAGTGGTGTCAGTGAAATAACATTTAAATGTCTTACACCATATCATAGCCCATAAATAGTTTAAGGTTGTGTGGAGATTTTTGTCTTGCCTTTTAACCACTGAAAAGTTTTCTTCAACAAAACTGGACTTTTTTGCTATGTTTCTACTTTTTCTGGAAGTATTTGAACTTTTGAAAAAAATCTGAACTCCTGAAAACCTAATAGCTTGGCTGCCCTGAAAAATGCAGAGTTTATGGTTAAAAAACGTTTTAATCTTCTGGTGAAAAGACAGAATTTTGTGTGGAGCCAAATCCAAATCATTCAGCTATTGAGCTGAACACATTTTTTCAGGCAACACACGGCAATTGGATTAGTATTAGAAGGGCATAGCCCCTTTCACGTCAACCAATCCAGTTCTAACCTCTTTTTTGCAAACCTGTGACCTATACTTCATATTTAAAATGTCGTTTATTTATGTGTGTGTGTGCATATTGTATATATCTATTTCCCTGTTATTCTGCCTTGGATATGTTGGGGGCCCTCCAATGCCCGAGAGCTGCCAGGGCACTTAAGCATTTATGACCTGTGATTCAGAGTGGGTCTGAAGGTCATTAAAGGCTGGGTGAGGAAGCAGTTCACGTGACAGCCAGTTTACCATGATTGATTCCTATGCTGTAAAATATTATGAAACCTCCCCATTAACTCTTTTTCTCTGCAGAGGGCCTACAAGCGCTGGTGAAATCCTTGAGCAGCAGCTGTGTCGGAGCATGGGCACAGGCAGCACTTGTCCCACCAGCTTTTCCAAATGGTTTTCTGAGCAGTGTCACAACACTGCTGTGATGTTGAAAAAAAAGGTCACCAAGGCTGACAGATAATGATTTTGAAAAGCAAACAAAACCCATGAGTTGAAGAAATACTTTTGCTCTTAAAAAAAAAAATGTCCACATGCAGCTCCACAGCCATGCAATAAAAGGGGTCATTGAACTGTGTTGTGATGATGTTATCTTACCAGGCTCATGGACAAAGGTGATCCATGAGCACCTCCTCCGTCCTGCACTGAAAAAAACAGACACGACAGCACTGCAGAGGTCCAAGCTGATCACTCCATGCTGCCTGCATGTCTCATCCCATTCTGGATAGAGTTACAATTTTCTCGGGACAGATTAATTAATTATTTCCAGACAGTATTGGTAGAGCCTTGCCCCAGTGGTGTCCATCTTCCTGTAGCCTGGGACTATCCTTTTATGCTGCACCAAGGCCACAGCCCGTTCCATATCATCCTTTCTTCGAAAATCCCTGAGCAGATATGAATTCATCAAACAACAACAAAAAAAAGCAGATATCTCTCAGCACTCTACACAGGTGAGAGAAAGCAACCTGCTTCCATTCCTCAGCACATGTTTAGACATAGTGTGCCCAGCAATAAGACCTCACACACGTAACCTATTGCACATGCATATTTTGCCATGAGACCAGAAGTGCACTGTAACGTGATCAAGGACGTTTGGGTTTTGGTGACACAATAAATACATGCTTGCATGTTTGCATGAACAAAAAAAAAAAAAAAGGAGGAAAGAAAAAGGGTTCTGGTGTAAGACTCAAGTATTTCCAAAGGAGAAAGTCCTGATCAGCTGTTCCTCTCTTATATCTACCCCAAAGTAGAAAAATAGGCACCTTTGCAGTAACTCCTGACCTGGAGCACAAAGAGCAGATCAAGCTCTTGTTTTCTTTATACCTGACTGATCCCTTAATTCTTGCTACAGTGTTCCATCATCTAATCCCACCACACACTTACGGAGCAGCAACTTAACCCTTGGCTGATCCCACTGCAAGTTACTGTCCACTATCGGGCATAGTCCTAAAGGAATGATCAGGATCACCCCGAGAGCAAGACCATTTGTGAATAAAAGCAGCAGAATCTAATCTTCAATACAGAACCCCCAGATGTCTTCTGCTCCCTCTTATGATCTCAGTTCTTAAGTTTGCAGTCTCTATAAAAGAAGTGTCTTTTCACTCTTTCATTTTTTTTCCCAGAGATGTCATTCACATCATCACAAAGACCTCTCTGGAAGTCTTCAAAGGAAAAGGTTTGTTTAAGCAAAAAGACATCTTTTTTTGTCCCATGCTTTCAGGTAAAGTAATTGACATTTTTGGCTTCTATTTAAAGTGGAACCTCAAATCAGGAAAAAAATATTATAGAAAGTAAACTCCAAACAGTCAGTTTCAAAAAGGTCATCTTTTTATTTATAAAACACAAGTAACTTTTTACTTTTACCCAGATCTAGTATGGAATAGTTATGTGTAACAGTAAAACCAATCAGACAAAAAAATACTTTCTCTGACAGAGCTGGAAAGTAAATTCAGCTCAGCAAGAAATGTTTGCTTCCACAGGCTTTGAGCTTTTTATAAGTTACATTCAACCATCCCTCTCCAATTATTATAGGCATAAATTACAAGGTGAGCTAAAACATGTAGTCCTTTTTTTAGAGCAAAATGCAGGGGTTAGTTCTCTTGGTTTCTGCTGAAGAATAAATTGTATCATTATAGCTTTCTTCTGGGTCTTGTTATTCTGACTTTTTGACTCTCACTAGCTGCAGTCTATACAATGCACAACTGTATTTGTTCACAAGGAATGCTTTCGTTCCTTTTGACTTTTTCTTTTCCACTTCCTAATGGTTTACATGTAGCAGCAGAGCTTTTGAAAAATTACCTAACACATACTATGTTTAATGAGTACATTTAAACATACTTTAGCTACAAATCTTATCAGCTGATTATTTAACCTTTGTGGATAGGCTAAATATTTTCTTCGACGCTTAAATAAATATGATACATGGTTCCTGTGGAAAGCCTAATGAGAAGGAAGTTGTTTTTAAACTTAAGTCAAGAGTTCTCCTTTAATTTATTTTATCAGTATTTTTTTCCAAGTGATCAAAGCAAGCAGTTTGTATGGCAGACCTAAATTGCTAAAAGAAAAATTAAGTACTAAAATATTAATGCCGTTGGACTTTGTTTGGGGGATGGGAGTTGCATGCCATCTGGATGGACAGTCAAGAATTTGCTCCACACTATGAAGCACATGGTATAAGGCGAGAAGTCAAAATCCTGCTGTCTCTCAAGGTGGATTTAAATAACTAAAATCAAAATGTGTGCATTATTTCAGATTTCAATAACAATAAGGCATGTCCATAAAATGCCTAGTGTTTGTCCTGGCTCCTCCAAATGCCTCATGAACCAAGCCTCACTCAAGAGCATCCGTTCTCCATGCATCAGCCCAAGTGACTGGGAGTGGGTAACCCGTCTGTCAGGGTCATGTAAAAGGTACATGTGCATCTGTGGGCACTGGATAGATGTGGGCTGCAGCACTTTCAGACACCTCAGATGCAACACAGAGCCATAGCATCCCTCCTGGTCTGCTGCCCCAGCCTAGAGCAGGGCACTGGCACTCCACAGATTCCCGAGGTGCAGGTGCTGCAAGGTGAGGGATAGCTCAGAGCTTTTGCCATCCCATATTTGAGACTTAGGTATGTATGACAAATGTGCTCACATGTGTACAACACCACATACATCCACACAGTGGATATCCAGTAAAACTCACTGCAGCAGGAGCGGGGTAGCCCAGGGCTAGCCAGAGTAGGAGGCCCCTTTGGGGCACAGGTCCCCTCAATGGGGGTTCTGAGCCCTGCTTCCCAGTGCGTCTACATGAACTATTGAAACATCCACGTCACAGATCTCCTTTCCTTCTTGAAACCAAAACACAACACACACACGCACACAGGAAATCACCCAGAAAGAGTGCAGGAGAAAACTTGGGCTTTATTCTGGGACAGGCTGAAGGAGAATGTGAAAATGCACTGACGTCATGAAAGAAAGAAGTTGAAGAGGTCAAGAAGCAGGGATGTGAGCTTAAGGAAATGGCAAGGCACACAAGGAAAGATAAGGGAGATTGTATAAATAAATAAGCACACAGAAAGGAGCTGAGAGCTCTGTGAAAAAAAGCTTACTCTTGAGCTAGAGTTCACAGTCCCTTTTCCGCTTGAGAGCCCCTAGAAGGTTTTAGAGGAGGAGCAGACTCTTTCAGAAATTTCACATAGGGGCATCACTGTGTTACACCCACAAACTTGTTTTCCTTTGTAGCCTTTTGCAGATCAAGCAGAGGCGACCTGCAGTATCCCCACTCTCTCCCGGGTTCACAGAACCTCAGCTGGAAGGAGTCCTACTTTCATAATTAAAAATTAAAAGAACCAAGACAGCAAGAAGGACAATAAACAGTACAAGGAAAGCTGGCTTAGCACATTTTTAGTGCCCCGATCTCTTCAGAAGAGAGAAAACAGAGAGGTAACTGAAGCACTATTAGTTTAGTCATTATTGGCAGCACATATCCTCAGGTCAGAAACTGAAAATTAATGAGCATACTTACAGAGTTTTAATTACTGCTCTTAACTTCTGAGTGTAAACTTCATCTACCCACAGGGATTCTTCTCTTCACTGCCGGAGATAGCTGTTAGAGGCATGTAAAAATCATGGAATAGGTTTACATCTTTTCCACTGTGGTTGCTTTAATTTATAGTGACATTTGTTAGATCACGTATTTTGAGCCACAACAATTCTTACATCCTATGTGCCAAAAGCAGATACATACATCATACCTGAAGCTAGGCAGGTAGTGCAAGCAGACGTATCCCACCAAACCCATATATTCACTGTGCTTTATCATTGCACTGAACTTAATCCAAGGAAGTAAATCAGAAGCCAATTCATGTTTATTTATGTTGATCATCTGAAAGAGGCATCCACAGAAAAGTTAGCACAGGTTCTACAAACTCACCAGTGTCAGGTTGTATTGGTGGCTTGGTGGCACATGTGTGTGCCTCCACATCTCCTTGCATTAGCTGAAGTCTGCTCCGTGGACAGTCCAAGGGAAAATACAAGTATAAAAATCTAATTTGCTCTGCCTAACTTAGACAGTATGATGAGGTACAGAAGTGATTAGTGGGTGGTATTCTGGGCCTTGCATTACTAGTTCTTGACATTCACTCACAGACAACAAGCTCTTCACGTGTCCCCAGGAAGAACTGGCAAGCTGGAAACACAGACCAAAATTCATTCTGCAGTGAGCTTACAGGCTGAATAGAAGCAATTAGATATGTTTCAGGAAATCAACATCCTGGCCTTAGTAGTGCTGGGGTGGGACTTGGACAGCACATTTTCATTGCCTCTAATTTGAGACAACCTTGGTTGAAAAGCTGTCCTTTTGCAGGCTACAGAAGAGGTTGTGTGCGCTATAAATGTATTTCAGGCTCTATGAAGCAAATGACCAGTTTGGAAGTTTTTTGAGGGAAGGAAAAACCTAAAACATAGAAACAAACCAAAACTGGAAGAAAATGCAACATAACCCTAACAAAAGCAGTTTCTGCCTGTCTACCAGAATACTCTTATCTGATTTTACAGACAAAGGAAGTATGGGAAGATGTCATTTATCTGGACTAGAATAAAGCATTTGATACACTGCCAGATGGAAACTATCAGTTCAAGTAGAGAAAGTGAGGATTAAGGTAAGAATTGCAAAGTAGTTAAGGAATTGGCTAAAGGGGAGGTGACAATAGTTTGAGCTGACAGGAAGAAAATCACTAGCAGAGTTTCGCAAGAGTCAGTATCAATCCTTTTTATTTCTTTAAAAATTTTGGCACAAAAAGTGTCTAATGAAACTATCTGATGATTGAGGTTGGGGATCCTTGTCCATATTGACAAGCAGCAGAATTTTACCTAAGAAGAGCCAGATAATCTTCAGAAACAAAAGACATGGAGGGAAATTTGACTATTTAAGGTAAAAGGGTGTGCACTTAAGAAATCATGAATAGGAGCTTGTGTTTGTCATGCATCCAGTAATGTGGCTTAACCACTGGAAAAGGTAAATGTCACTTAGAATGAAGTAAAGTATTTCCATTCAGGAAGGAAAGTGTTCCTGAAATCAATAAATGCCAGGCACTGGCAGAACCTCTTCAAGAAGACCATGACCCGTTTTGGTCACCGAGGTTCTGTGTATGCTGAGGACTTCTCTCTGGCTTGGAGGACGTGCAGTGTGGCACAGAGCATGTTTAAACCCTCCCACCTTCTCAAAAGAGCCACGCTCAAATTGCCTTTTAGGAATGGTCCCCAGCATTTGCTAGCTCCAAAAACAAGCCCAAGTACTGCCTGTGAGGGTGAAAATTAATATACACAAAAGCCATGAGGACAGTAAATCATGAGTGAGTATGTTTGGCCTAATCCCTTGCTCTGTTTAGTCTTTTGGGGTGGATATACCCCAGTGTGCACAGGATTTGGGCTGGATTACTGCATGCTGAAGAGGAAGGCTACTAGAATGAGAGAAAAACTGGGGAACATCTTCCAAGGGGAGGTGAGAAGCACTTGTATCATCTAGCAACACAGAGGCTTAGAAAGAGGATGAGTGACATAAGAACTAGGGAAGTCATATTCAAGTAAAAACACATCACTTCCATGAGTAGGTTAAGAGAGGCATAACAAGCTTCTCCATTCATCCAGGAGAGCAGAATCAAGAATCATAGAATCAGATGGGTTGGAAAGGACCTCTGAGATCATAAAGTCCAACCTTTGATCCGCTACCACCACAGTTACTAGACTATGGCACTAAGTGCCACATCCAGTCTCCATCCTGGATGTGTCCTCTCTCTTCAGCCTTCTGTGGTGAGAAACTATGTACATAAATCCAGCATGGAGTGGAAACACCTCCTGTTTTTTCAGAAGAATCACTGAACACAGTACATTCCCATTTAAAAAAATGGTTTCAATAACAACAACAAGAAAAAAAAATTAAAAAAGTCTTCTAGCTGCCAGATTTTTTCCATTGACCTATAAAACACATCAGGAAAAAAATTTTTGCTATTTGACATTTAAGTAAGAACTCTTTCCTTGTGATGCACTGCGGTGTTGTTACAAGGGCATAGTCAGATCTTTGCTAAGTAGGCTCTAGTTCTAATTTTTAATTTCCTAGTGACAACATTCCTCTTCACCTCCCCCAAACCCCAGTCTCCTCTATAGCAGTGTCATGGGCTGTTGCCATGCCACCAGCCAGCCACTGATCTTTTTTGAGAACAAATGTGTACTTATTACAAAGATTAAACTGGTGACACAATTTATCCACATGCCAAACACTGAGGGTATAGCATCCCCATGATGCTTTTGAGTGACATTAATCTGACCTGGCCTGACCACAGTCTTCACAACAGCAGTTTCTCCTTGGCCAGAACCAGAGCTCAAATGAATTGCACTTTATTCACTTCATCTCTCTGCACAGAACTTTCTGAATATCTCCTTTAAGTTTACTAAACATTTCTTTGTTTCAAAGACACAGAGCAGTTGCTGGGGAATAGGAAGGGGGGTGAGGGAAACCTCGTGGCAGCAGCCTCCATCACTCTGCAAGGATGACTTCTCACACTCTGTAAGTCTGACCAAAAAAGTTTTCAGTATGGGAGGTCTTCCCCAAGACAATGGATTTTGAACCTGCGTCTCAGAGTGTTAACTGTGGAAGAAGAAATTCTCATTGTTTGACTGTTGAAAGTCATTGTTTGACTAACAGAAACAGATGAAGCGCTAGAAGTGCCCTAACATCAGAAAAACATCACCCATAGGAGACCTCAGGACTAGTCTATGTGATGGAGCAGAGCAATGGTTTTGAGCAGTTTGCACTCAGGATGAAGTCTCAGGCGGGCTGAAACTGCCTTTGGAAGGGAGAAAGGACAACAAATCTGATGACTTTCAGTAGCCCTTCTTGTTCTCATTCAGTCCTGTTGTCAGGTGTGCCGACTCCCTGCTCCTCAAGGATAAGCACAAAATCAGAGGTGATGTTTCACTCTCTCTCCTCCCTGCTGGCTCCTGTCCTTCCCCTCCCCAGAATCCAGCATGTTTCTCCTTTCTGGCACAGGTTTTGCTGGCACCAGGTCACAATTGGCATCTGGCCTCAGTGGCCTCTTTCTCCTCTGTTAGAAAGGCTCCTGGTACAAGCCATCTCTTTCTCATTAGCTTTTACTGCAATCCATGGGAGATGGGGCAAGAGGAAAAGGGAAGAGGGGACAAGCAAGTTTTGTAATGCTTAGATGTAGTTTCACATCCAGGAAATGTGAGATCCTCCAGCTACAGGGCTGACAACATTACAACAGAAGCCACGCATCCTAATACAAATGTTAAACAGTGTGCTTCTCTGACCTAACTTTCCTTCAGTCTTCCCACAAAACCACAAAAAGTAGGAGGAGAAGAGTTAACACATTCTCTTCTAGGTTTCCTTTGACAAATAAGGCAGCCTGTCACTGACTGATAGGCAATTAGAAGTGTGATGGATTGGTTCAAGAAAGCCGAGCCCTGTATTTTTCCTGTCTATCTGGGTCCAACAGAGCCTCTCCCATAAAAAAGTCTGTATGGAGAAGCATTTTCTGCCACAGGCATCAATCAGGATCCTGCTGGGTAAATTGGATCTGACGCAGCAACAGCAGTCCCCAAGTCTGATACTACATGTCTGCATGAGAAATCACGGACTGGTTCCTCCTGCCACCAGGGTGAAAAAGAAGAGGAGACATCTATCAGTGCCCTGCAGAGAGGAACAATGCACTTCCTTGGCTGCCCTCCACTGCCCGTGCCTTGCTGGAGGAGCACACTCGCTGCTGTCCCCACCAGTCACTGAGGGAAGGGACAAGCCAGTCCACAAGGACCAGCTTTGCATGCAGTATCAACCCCTGGAGTTATTTATAGTCTCTCGGGAAGTGACAGGGGCTGTGGATGTGAATGGGAGGGAGATTCAGACCAGATGTCCGCAGGCCCTTTCCAAGGAAGCCCACATAAATGTGCAGCACAGCTCGCAATCGGAGCTGCGTTGTGTCAAACCGCTGTGGTTACGCAAGGACCAGTGTGATAGCGCCGAGCCGGCACTGGAGCAAGGGAAGGGATTCTTGCTCACTAATTGAAGAGAGGCCTCGACCAAAGCAGAACAATGCACGGCGCTGGGGCGGCGGGGCTGCACTGTGAGAGCCTCTGCGAGGAGCGGCCACACTGCCAGTCTCATTGTTCCGCGCTATCTCCATCTGCTCCAGGGCCAGAGCTCCTCACCCTTGACCAGGCCAGCTGTACACATCTGCATCCCACAGCTCCACCACCCACTTCTGCCAAGGGCGATGAGTCCTCACCAGCAATGCTGCTGGACCTGGGTGCTGGTGGAGGTAGAGCACTCCTTTGAGCATGGGATATGCTTCTTGTGTTTCCAACATTGCCAGTGAACCCAAAGCTCTCACCACAGCTTTATTGTTGCTGTTACTATGAGACCAAGTCCACAATAACTGCATTTTTCCAATGCTGGTTAAACAGATGCACTTTGCCAGCAAGGGTTTTGTATTTTTTTTTTTTAAAAAAAGAAAGAAAAAAACTTTGCATGTGTTAGCTTTTGCTCAATGGAATTAGAGGGAGGTCCTCAGATGTTGAAATCAGAAAAATGCCACTGAAGTCCACAGAGTTCATGCTCATCTATGTGGCTGAACCTTGGACTAGACTTTTACTAACAGGTGGCTGATCAATATACCATTAAACCAATCCCAAACTTGAAACCGAGAGATTGGTTCCTTACTAATGACAACAAAGAGGAGCAGCAAAAAGTAAAAGGGACTCAAAGGAGGGGAAAGGAGAAGCCTGCTGAAATAGGAGAGCCTGAAATGACTTTTCTAATAAAACCCACAAACAATGCTAAAGAAACTCCCCTGACATGCAGCTCTTTCACTAAGCTCCTTAGTTTTTTCAGTAAATCCTTATCCCTGACCCATCTCAGCTGCTGAGTGCAGGCTCCTTGGGCTGCTTGGGATGGCATGAGGTGAGGTACAGGATGAAAAGCAATTGCTCAGCTGCGCTGGCTCAGGACAATGAAGGACTTGCTGCAACATTCAGTTACACAAAACCAAGATCCTGGAGTCTTTTCTAAGGATGTGGAATTTAGCCCATCTGTCACAGTTTCAGGACATACTGGAAAGCTCAGCACCTTGGGCTGAGAGACTCTTCAGACAAAATAAGACATTCAGAAATAAAATAATTAAGAAAAAAATGGAACTGAAATTTTAATAGAATAGGAAATGTTGCAGAGTTTTGGAAAATTCCATCTGCTTCATGGCTTTTTCTACATTTTTATACAGCTCTGCACTGCCCTTTTAGCTAGATTCAGAAGCAGAAAAACCTCCCTAAAAAAGCTGATTAATTACCAGAAGTTTCACAAAGGAATCTGTTATTTCCCAGCCAGTTTCCAGGTAGTAAAACTTAATTTCTAAATTTAGTTAGAAATTTATCTACATTTATTACAAGCTAAGCCTAATTTTGCTTCCCCTTTAAACAAAATTATTTCCTTCCTCTAGAGAAGCACTTGCCAGTACCCAGAACTAGGCAGATATGACAGTTTCAGCTGAGTCTTGGAATTAATTCAAAGCTTATGGGAAATAAAAAAAAATGTAGATAAACAGAAACTTAAAGAATTAAAGGGCCAATGTTCTTTGCAAGGAAGCAGTTCCATGTTTCATCCAATGACTCATCCCCCTTCCCTACTGGTTATGCAGTCTGGTTTGAAGAAACAGACACAGGCTTGGAAGGAGATGGTTTAAATAAAGCAGCTCTCAACTTACAGGTATTAGCTCTTCCTGTTCATGTTGTGCATTGTCATTACTCAGAGGAAAAGATTAATTTTCCTGCTGGAGAAGCCAAAAGCCCAGGTAGCTCCCAATCCTGTACAAGTAGGACCTAGAGCAGGTGCCCCTCAAGTGAATGCAGGGTTCTTGGGTAGGGGTCACCAGGGGGAAGCATCAGGAGACCTCCCCTACCAGATGACAGCAAGTCACTCCCTTCACTTCTACGTAGCTGCTCGTATTCCTTAATCATTTTCACACTGACTGTCCAAATCCGAACATTTCCATCTGGATAGTCTGAGAATCCTTTGGAAAATCCTCCTGTGTACCCTGCTAGATCTGCATCTCAGCAATTCCTTACAGCAGCGAGCTCCAGGAGGCTGAGTATCATTTTTGTACTGCAGTTTTTCCCTTGTTTGTTTTATGACTGTTTTTCTTCAGTTTAATTGAGCACAGTTGGTCCAAGACAAAGCAGTAAAATGGGTGTGAACTAAGGAGGGCCCTCTACGTCTACTAAGGATGGTCTTCTCTACAAACCCAGCCTAATCACCTTTTCCTCTCTGCCTCATTCTTTCATTTCATTTACAAGCAGAAGAGGTGAAAGCCCACCTATTCTTTCATCCCCTGCTCATGTTTAGAAACTGCACCCAGTGTAATGCTTTGTGAAGGGACCATTCCCATATGCCTCTTTTATTTTACCCGCAGTTGCTTTCTCAGAGGTACGTTATACATTCAGGGAATTCAACTACCTTTTTCCTGACTGCCTGTTATAGCAGTTGTAAACCTAAGTTGTAAAGGGGCACTCTCCAGCCACTGAGTTTCAGCCTACTGAGGAAATGTCACAGATCGAGATTGCTGCTCCAGGGAACTTGTGCAGCTACTCAGGAACCAACCTGTAGTGAATGTAGGGCTGGGGCAAGACAGCCCATTCCACACCAACTTATCATCTGGGGACAGCTGGTTGAGATGAACAAGCACCATACATGAAAAAAAAAATGCTGTAAGGGGAACATTTCATCTCAGGTTCCTGTTTACTGATAGTTTCCTTCAATCTTTTGCTGGCATTATCTCTCTTTTACCTAGCAAATCAAATAATGAATGGATCTTTCCCATGTGTAGCCCCATCAGCTCAGTACACAACATATTCCCCAGTTATGTTTATCCAGCTTTGCCTTCCAGTCCCATTTGTACTGATACTTTCATTCTTGGAATAACAATTATTAAACCACTTGGTGCCTTTCATGGTTAATTATTTCCTTTGCTTAACGTAGTCTGTCTTCAAACTGCAGGCTAGGTCTTGAACATACCTCAGCCTTCTCATTTTCATTTCCTATGAGAAATAGCGTTGAAAAGTCCTTGTTACTGAATTATGAAATTCTGTCATATACATTTCTTCCCAAAGTTTCATCATCTAGAAATTTTTAATGACCACTATAAGAACATTTTTGGACCTGCTTTTCATGGAACTGGTGAAGGTAAATTTACTTGGTTTTGTTATGTTTCTCACATACAAAAGTTAGCAGGTTACTGGACTGACTTTCCTGTTATATGACCAGTGCATGTAGGATAATGATATTAAATAAATAACTGCTATGAAATATACAACATTTGAACATGTTATTTGGCTCATGTTTCATTATTTTTATATATCAAGTACCAATAAAATCTAACTTGTATTTACCACTCCAGAAAAAAAAAAAAAGACTCAAAATTTTTTGTACAGTTTTTTTCTACTTCAGCTCCAATACTACAAAGAAAGAACCAAAGCCTGTCTTAAATTATCTCTGTGTGATACACAGTAGCAGCACATTCCTTAATTTAATAGAATAATATTGATGAGTACTGAGATGGTGTACCTATTTTGCAAAGTTATGCCTAAGGCTTTGTTCCATTTTAGTTAGATAAAGTGAGCTAATGCAGAGACTTGTGTAGATGTGACCCAAGTTACTGCTACTGCACAAATTCTGACATCAGCATTGGTCTATGTGATAGGAATAACAGGCCAATCTCTCATCCACTGGCCAATGTGTAGTCCACAATGGGAATCAAAGATACATTTGTCAACCCATTATAGTGCAGAAGTTACACAAAAGGAAAAATTGGGATGGCTTTTCCAGAATTTGGAATTAACTCTAGATTCTGCTGTAAATTAGCAAGGATTATGTGTATATGCTCACTTGCTGCTTCATCTTATTAACCTCTTCCCCTACTATGTGCCAACATCAGGCTTTCTTCTGTAGGAGTTTCATTTATCACATAAACCATATAATATAATTAGATATAATAAGAGAGGAAAAGAAAATATGTCCGTATACTTTTCAACCCCTTGATCAAGACTTCAAGAGACACTATTCCTCATTACCTTTACAGAGAGGAATTTACTGATATGCCATATCCTTCCCAGGGGATAATCCCATGCCAAGGGCAAAGCCGAATGCTACAGAACATCACACCCACCTCTGTTTCTCTGAACAGCAAACGTGTACCAGCATTTTTCAAAAGGGGCTGCCTGGCAAATGCACTTCTCACCATTGCATTTCTTCGGCTTCTTCATATCAGAACTTCAAAATACAAAATTCAGCTAACGACTTTCCCAATAGCTACTTCACCTGGCTCCAGGCATTCATTAAGAAGGTGCTTAGCACCTTTTGGTCACAGAATCCTTCTGACAATAGGGTTTTTTTCAATTTTATTTCACAGACCATCTCATCAAAGCCATTGGGGGGAAAAAAGATTTTGACAGGGCAGCTCAACACATCAGCAGAAAATTCAGCCTTTTTTTTCTGAGAGCAGTCAGCTCAAAGAGGTCACTGCAAAGGAAGGATAAATCTGGCAGCTAGTGCTTCCTGTCATTCTCCAAAGGCAAGAGGATGTCTGCCCTTCAAAGGAGGGAGTTGTTTGTAAAGAATCCTGCTAATGACACTTCGGATAATCAGTGCAAACAGGTCTTTCTACTTCTGGGCTCCATGCCATCTGCTCGTTCAGAGGTCGAGAGCTGAAGGCAGGGCACTCGAGGGTTTTGCTGCTTTGGGAGGTTCAGGTGGGAATACACCTCGGGGATGGGAGGGTTTATGATTAGGGAGAATGATCCAACCTTTCATTTGAAAAGTGTGAATTTAGCAAACTTGGACTCTTTATGGTGCTGTATGTTAAGTAACGACTGGCTCCAACCCTGAAACTCTTATGAAGTTTCCCTTCAGATCTTTCTAAATGAGAGCTTGCCTGCGTGATAATGAGGTGAAAACTGGATGATGGACCACATCTACTGCTGACCTTGTAAAGGCCCGGTGCAATGGGGTCCTGACCTGCTTGGTTGGTATTTCCACACCATATGTTCCTAAAAACAGCCTCCCTCGTCCATGTTCAGCGAGCTAGGTTCTCTACAAAGTAGTCACCGTGCACTCAACAGTACTGCATGCTCACATCTCCCGGGCAGTATCTCCTGTCTAGTGATGTTCAGAGCCATGGACTGCTCTGTCCTGTCACTTCATGACCACTCATCTGGCACCCTTTCCTGCAAAATGGTGTGTCTGTGCTGCAGAGTTCAAGTTCTGTTGGTGGTCTCTCATCAAAGAGCTGTATCTGAGAACACAAATAAAGGCTCAGAAGACTGACTGGGGACACTGGCTGTGAGACTCTTGAGCCTTTGATTTCATGCTCTTAAGGCAAAGGAACTTTCTTTAAAGAGTCAGTAAAGCATTTTGGTGCAAACAGGGCATGGAGAAAATTCCCAGAAATGGAGTATAAGGTATCCAAGGTACAGGGATATCAAGAAAGACAAAAGAATATCTTACGATTGGAGTTAAAGGCCTGAACACCAAAACCCTTGGGGGAAAAAAATAAAACCAGCATAGCTGCTCTTTGGACCTTCTGGAAGTGTTTTACTGGTGAGAGCAATTCCAGACTCCAGGCTACATCAGAAAATCCTGGCCCTTCAACTAAGCTAATTGACTTAGTATTTTGGCAAAGTGTTTACTCCCCCTTTCACCTCTTTTACTACCTTTTCTACTTCAATGCTGTAAAACTCAACTAACTTCTAAAAAACAAAATCCCTTTTTTTTCCAGTGTTTGTTAGACCTTCTCCACCCACTTAATGACTGGCTGGAACAGCAGCAAGGCCAGGAATGCTTCATGCTCTGGGCACTCACTAATTGGGTTGTTAGCAGACTAGAGAGACAGGAGGAGATGAGGAAAAGCACTGCTATTATAAGCCACTGAGTGTAAAGAAAAAGAAAGTGAAATAAATATGGAATTGTTATGTTAGGGAAATTACGGTACTTAACGCCCTGTTTTTCTGAAAAAATAGCTCCCTCGGGACATCTTGCAAGCACTAAAAGCAAAATAGACCAGAAATATAACTGGGTTTATTTTTTATAGCAAACTGAGGGAAAAAAAAAAAGATACATTTCCTTTTATAAAACAAATCGTCAGTCCCCACCCTCCTCTCTTTGACGGTGGTGGAGGCTGAGGCTGTGTAGATCCACTTACGGCATCCAGGCTCAATTTGGGTTAGCTGGGAACGCTGACCAGTGGAGTCCTTACAGACACAGTGCCAACATGGTGTTGCCTGTACACTCTCACCTGTAGTTCTTGCAGGCTGAGTGACACGAGGGGTCCAGCCTGTTATTTTTGTGCTCCTAAGACTCAGTGACATCTCAGAGAAGGAGCCATGGTCCTGCACACCACCCGGGGCTGCAGCACCATCTGCACGTGCTGTTGCAGAAGCAGAGTGTTAAGTTCTTTGGAGAAGGGGCCACAGGAGCCTGTGGTGAGATGGCTGCAGATCAGCTGTGTTTGCTAGCTGTCTGCACAGTGTCTGTGAAAGCACATCAGCCACAAGCAGGTGTGATGGGCTCTCCACTGGCACTGCTAGGGAGACTCCAGACCGGACACATGTAAAGCTTCAGGAGTAAGACAACTTGACAGCTTGGTTCATGCCACAAGAAGCACACAGCACCACGGTACTGCAGGGCCAGCAGTCAGAGGCACCTGACCCCCTTGCTCACTGCACCCCTGGAGCTACGGTCATAGAATCATAGCACAGTTTGGGTTGGGAGCGACCTCAAAGATCATCTGGTTCCAACCCCCTCTGTCATAGGCAGGGAACCTTCTGCTAGACCAGGTTACGCAGAGACCCATCCATCCTGGCCTTTAACACCTGCAGAGATGGAGAGTCCACAGCTTCTGGTCCTTTGCACCGAGGGAACCAGCCCTGGGGCAAGCCATGCATGGCCAACAAAGCAAAGGCTTCGTCCACTCCCTATCCTTCCTCATCACTCAGCACCAGGAGGGCAGCGGGAATCAGGACTCATTCATGGGGGAACCTTATCCACTCACCCCGGCCTTCCTGGAGTTGCTGCATGATGGGCTTTATACACATGTGTCTATGAGGTTTGTTTGTCTGTAGGTGTGTGTGTGTACAGATGTGTTTGTATGGGCTTGTGTGTCTATAGGTGTGTGTGTATAGGCACACGTGTTTACTGCCAGCCTTCCCTGGCCCCTCTACAAGGTGTGAATTTCACCTCAGGTGAATTATTTCTCCAGGGATTACATAACAAAGTGATTGTGAAAATACCATCGTCTGTGTTATAGAAACTTAACAGAGCCCCTGGAGTCTTTAAATTAAAACATTGCACTCAAGTGTTTTTTGCCATGTATCTCCTCCTACACACGGCTCATTCTAGTCTGAAAAATAAAAGGGCAGGACAGCTTCCTACAGGCTTTCAAAGAGAAGATCCTACCCTAATTAACTATAATCTTGTTCAGACGGCATTTTCCTTCAGGATTCAAAGACTAGCAGGGGGCTGGGGCTAGGCAGAAAAGGAGATTATTAAAACTTTAATAACATGAGCCTTTGAACCTTTCAAATTCTTTACAGTTTTCTCACATCTCTAACCCAGATGTCTGCATTTAAAAACTGTGCCAGCAAACATGAACTTTTTGTTTATGCTTTTATATCTTTCAATGAACAGCCTTTTTTAAAATGATAGGAAACATCGTGCTTGCAGTTCACAAGGCCGGATGACAAAGCTAAAGATTAAAAAAAAAAAAAAAAAAAAAAAAAGATAAAAAAGACAGAGAGGGTTTTGCAGGCACTGTTTCCAGAAGGTGAAGCTGTTTCAGGAGGCACAGACAATGCCTCCACAGAGCTCCAGGCAGAGTTGGAACAAGAAATGGTTTTCCTGTTCGGTAAACAATTTTAAGAGTTAAAAAATGTTCTCATGCTGCATCAGAGCATAGCTGAGACCTTGGGAACTTTTTTTTTTTTTTGAAGAAAAAGAAAAAAAAACCCTCTACACATGCCTGTAAAAAAAGTGCTCATAGAAGTTAGCACAGTGCAATGAAGGCTGCTGTAACTGATATTTCTCCAGAGGTGTGATAAGCCCTGAGATGTAATATGGACAAGTTTCCTTCTCTAGGAGACTCTTATTGCTTACCATGGGAAGAACAGCCTCAACAGCAAAGCTGTGGAAAGGCACCTCCAGCAGCCCCAGCAAGAAGGACAAGGGCTACAGGCCTGTCCCACCAGGGATCCATCAGACCCACCCCATCAGCATCATTTCTGCAAAATGACTTTTGTCTGGGATGGATATGTTATTTTCTTGAGTAGAATTGAGTCAAAATTGGCATGTTGCCATCCAAAAGCTTCTGATACAAGGAACAAAAAGGCCCTTCTGTCCAGTGCTCTCTGCCAGCTCCAATTGCAGTTCAAGGGAAGGACCAGAGTCTCACTCATGCTGTAAGGTCCCAAAGCCAATCTAACCCTGCAAGATCTCACCAAGAAGAATAAAAATGGCAGCTATTCTGACAGGCACTGCACTGCCAGCTTTTCCAGAAGGCTAGGAGGGAAAAAACCCTTTCCTTTCTACAAGGATTGCCCTGGGATCCACTAGCCAAAAAGTTCAAGTCATCACAATCACTCCAGCTTTTGAAAACATGTAGTTGTTCTAACACAAGTATTTGTTATGACTTGCTTCCCAATCCCACAGTAAGAGCAAGGGAATGAGCTCTTTGCCAGCCAAAACCTCAAGGAAACCTCTTAACACTGCTAGAGCCCTGCTGTTGGTCTACGTGCTGGTCTGGTTCCAAGTGGCCAAGGTCTACAGGGCTTTGTTGGAAATGTAGCAAACAACCTCAGACCTGGAAAGTGCCTTTTCTTTGGGTCAGAGATGGGAAGTTTGAGTGAGGATCCCAAAATGGACTTCTAGAACACATCAGCTTGTAAATCCGTCCTGCTTCTCCTGACACGAGCACAGACAGGCACCCTCCAAACTCCTGACTAGTCCCCTCATTGCTTTTGTCAGAAACATATATTGCTTCACCTTTCACTTCTGTTTCTTGTTGTTTAAGGAACAGTGTTTTCAAAATCCGAAAGGTCCCTAACAACAGGACTCCTTGGCAGAGCTCATGGCCAGCAGGCACAAGGCATTTTGGCCCAGGGAGAGCTGGAAATGGCAGAAGTCACCAATGTTCCCAAGAAAAAAACTTCAAGTGGGTTTCAAAAAGACCATGCCCCCATCCAGACAAACTGTTCATATAGATCTCCAATGTAATGGTAATCTTTTCTCCCTAATGATCATTTTCCAATTGTCTCTCTAAACTTAAACAAAAAAAGTGAAATCAATTTATTTAACAGTTTCTTTCAGAATATGACTGGTAAAATATATCTGCGAGTTAAGTGTAAAGATACCTTTTTTTGGTTTCTATGCAGATAAACCAAACATGCTCCAGTTAATCAATGCACCCAAGCAAGACTGAAGTGGGAAGTAGAGTTTGAGTGCTGTGTCCTTTCAGAATTCCCTAAGCAGGTGTTATTGACCTGCACATGTACCAGCACCCAGAACTGCAGCAGGGTTTGAAAAAAGAAGTTTTGTGACTTACACCTCTATGTTCAGACTATTTTGAGTTCAAATCCCACCATGCAATGCAATAACTCATGGGTTATTGTTACCAGCTCTGATGTGGAAACACAGTGTCATTGCACTCACAATGCTACACCCAGGACCCCCAAAGACTGCAGCTCAACTCCTGACTTCACTGTTCTGCCCCCACATTTCGCCCCTCAAAGGAGGGATAATAGCACTTCTGTCCTATTACAGGTCTACAAGGAAAAAGAAGTTCAAGATCGTGATGAAGTGTTCGGTTGCCACAGTGATGGGGCACTATACATCCCCAAGAGATCATTCTTTCTTTCATGTGCAAGACAAAGTATGTTGAGAACCAGAGAGCCACTTGAGAGGTCATCGCTGATCAAAAGGTGCTTTATTTACCACTTACTGCAGGGTTGCCCATGGTGAGACCACAGTATCTGGAACACACAAGGCACAGGGTCCTCACCACTCATGGCAGTGGGTGCCAACATCAGTGGCAAAGACAGCGTGAAGGTGACTCAACTGATGTCTGAGTTGAAGCCAGCCTGTGAATCAGAGGCGGCCCTTAAGCACATCAGGAACATCAGTGTTTGCTCCTGCCACAACTTCTCCCTTTTCATCCTGCCATAGCTCCACTGAATCAAAAGGAATGAGAAAATACCCCTATGCCCATGACAGGAATACCCAGCCCTGCTGTCAGCAAGAGAGGTGAAGGGCTGGGAAAGTCAACACAGAGGATTTGACTGAAAGCAGGAGCAGAGTTGCAGCAGCTCCTTGTGAAACCCCTCTGGAGACACATGGCCTCCCCAGCAGCCCAGGAACCTGCGAGCTCTCACAGACCCTCATCCCACAGGGCAGGAAGGATAGAACTGGGCAACACCCCACAGAGGAGTGAGAGTTTCCCATGCACCCATCCAGACTACAGAAGCACTGACAGGCCTTAAAGTGTGTGGATTTTGTTCTGAATTTACTGAAGACGAGCAACTGCCTAGGAACATTGCTCAAAAGGTGTCACTTGGCTCCTCACCTAGGTTCTTCACTCAGAGGGTGGTTGGGCACTGGAAGAGGCTCCCCAAGGAAGTGGTCACAGCACCAAGCCTGACAGAGTTCAGAAAGCATTTGGACTATGCTCTCAGGCACATGGTGTGATTCCTGGGGTTGTCCTGTGCAGGGCCAGGAGTTTGACTCAGTGATCCTTGTGGGTCTCTTCCAATGCAGGATATTCTATGATTTCTGTGGCTCTTAGAATGTTATGTCGTAAACAAATTCACTGTTGGCATAGAAAGAAAGGGTTGGTTTTTTGGTGCTTTTTTTGGATTTTTTTTTTTTTTGGTTTTTTGGGGGTTTTTTTATGTTGCTACTGGATATTACACAACTTGGTCCTGAATTCATTACCTCAGGCTTTCACTTTAAGTGGATCTTCCAGGCAACCTCCCAGAAAAAGGAAAGCTCATTTCTCAGATAAAATGCATGACACGCTCACACCAGCCTACCCCATTACATACCATATCCCCCTTAGTGCAAGACATTAAGGCAGGGACAGACAATCCAGTCCAAGATTTATTCTGCTCTAATCAGCTCAGGCTTTGAGAATCTCCTTGTGGATTTGAGCCCGTGTTCAGTAGCTCGTTGACTGCTGTTTTAATACTGAAGCCTTTCCAACCCAGCTGCAGTAATTACCCCCACAGAGAATGAGGAATCTCAGTTATAAACTAGCTGGCAAACTTGCAAAAATACGTCTCCTAGAGGACTTTAGGATATTTCTTTCTGACGTTAACCCTGTTAAATCACTCCTAAGCTGTCTTCAAATAAAGAATGAACTTTCAGAGTAACCCTTACTTTTGTTTTAAATATGCTCTTTTCCCTTTTAAAGTTAACTGATCTTTGGAGCCTTCAAATCTATCAAAGCTATTTCAGTTAAATAACCTCTAGTTCTCCTGAAATGGTGCAAACATTCAACAGGAAAGCTTAGGAGAGACATGAAGAGCTGTTAGACTCTAAGTCAAAGCTTAACACAGCTTGTGCAGAGAATACGTCCTATTATACTTGGCCAGACAGGATACTTCAACTTGCTTTGTATCAGAGAAATTTTATTGCACAGCAAACATTACCTCAAAGCCTTGGTCAGCAGATTCAAATTCAGCTTTGGCATTCATGTTCAGCCAAAGCTGGTGCAGGTAGAAATGGCACTGAGCTGTGCAGCCTCTCTTCTTCAGCTGCCTACATCGAGTCTGGCTCAGAAGTGACTGGGGCCATTTGATGACAGCCTCAAAGTAGCTGTGGAAAAGTGTGATGCCTAAAAAGCAAGCAGCCAAGTAACTAAATCCATACAGCTAATACCCTCCTTATTACTCAAAGGGGAGAAGAGGTGGGTGAGGAACACATACCTGTATGATAATCTGAGTCCTGCAGTCCTGGAGACAACTCCATCCAGGTAAGCACTGAAACCTCCCTGGCTAGCAAAGAGGTGATGCCACCCAAACTTATGTTGTGCTTCCTCTGCAGAAGCAGAGCTCTTGAAGGCAAACAGTACGTAGAAATGTGCGCCTGGCCAACTTGCTGAGGAGATGCAGGTTGTAAAACACAACTAGCGCAGGACTTCCTTCAGAAGTGATTCATACTAATGACTTTTTAAAGCCTTTTTGCTTTGAGCAAGTAACTGAAAGTTGAACAGTGTGTTTGTTACCTAATCCCATTGCTAGGTCTGGTCCTTGCATATATAAACTTGACTAGGCTGGAAAAGATCCCTAAGCACTCTGAGCAGCCTTCAGCAGGAGGCAGTGGAAGCTCCAGAGATGCCCAAGGAGAGTGAGGCTGCACAGCAGAGGGTTTCACTATCACAGACACCCATTAAGAAACAGCTGGAGATAAAATGTCTTCTTCCTACTCAAGCTGCTTTTAAATCCAGGCATGGTAAGTTTAGCCATTGATATTTTCAGATTGTCATAAAAAGAAATAGAAGCAATTAAAAATTGCTCTTTTCCTATTTCTGCAAGTGAAAAAAAAAGTCTTGTATTTTTCAAAACATACCCCTTAGTCACTATTAGGGCAAATTCACTAAGGCCAGGTAATTTTATTGTCTAATGAAGAGGTAATGTTATTGTCTTTTCCAACACACTTTCTTAAGCTCGGTCCCACAGCATCCTCCACAGCTACCCTCTCTGAATTTGGACAGACTTTATATTGACCTGTGTGTTTTTCCCACTGGTGGACTCCACAGAGAGCTGAGGATGGGATGAGCAAGTAACAGGGTCACTAGCACCACTTGTAAGGCAGCTGAGGGGTGAGGAGCCTCAGGGCCACCCATGCTTCTTATAGACCAAATTCAGACCTGTCAGGAAGTCTGAAGACTTTTCCAAAGCAACAGAACTTATCAAACCACAGAGAAGTGGTTGATAGAAAAGCTTCCTGAGAGATGATTAAACTCTTACTCTGTGGGGTATCCAGCAGCAGTTATCAAAGCTCTGTAGCAGGCAGTGCTGCTCAGAGTGAACTAGGGAGATAAGTCACCAAATCAGCCACAGTTAGTTATCTTGGCCCTGCAGTTGCTTTTTGCCAAAGTCAGAAAAGTTTTATTCAACATGCCAAAAAACCCCTTCTATGTGAAAGAACATCTATCCTGACCTGAAGGGATGGTAGAAAAGATATTTTTCAATTAAAAAATAATATAAAAAAATTCATATACACAAAAGCAAAATGCCTTCTGTATGAATTAAGCAGTTCCTAAGAGACATCTTGGAGCAGCAAGGGAGCTGGGTAAACTTTAATAAGGGAATTCTTCAGAGACTGGAGCTTTGCTTTGGTTGCTGGCTGCCTCCTGGGGAGAGAAAACACTACGGAAATGAAATACGACCTTGCACCATTGTCACAGAGCATTTCCAGTTCTCTCCCTTGTCCATGTGAGTAACCCTTCCTTGTGTAAGGAGCTCCATTTGGCAGTTACCTACATGGCAGTGCTTCACCACAGGTGACATTGCTGCACTCTTTTACCTGGCACACAGCAGCCTGTGAGCTCTAACAAAACTACTTATTTTTCCCAAAGATTTGAGGATGTAACTTACAGCATTTGCTCATGGCATCAGAAATTTCATGCAAGTCTGAGTTTTGAGATGAGGATCAGCACCCACTCCCTGCTCACACATGCTCTTCCCAGCCCCTCCTGCATGGCATGTTCTCCCAGAGCCAGCATGTACCAGGAGAAGGGTCTCACCCCAGCCAGCCCATGCCCATGCTGCAGAGCTCACCCTGGCACTGCAGAGTGCCCCTGCCAGGGGGCACTGGGACCAAAGTATCCAGCCCCAAGGAATAGCTCTGTGTGGACAGAAACCTCCATCAGCACACCTCCCCAGCCTTCCTCCTGATACAGTAATTTCCAGCAATTTGGTCTACTTTTTTATCTTTTTAATTATCCTGCCTAAAATAATTAAAGGGGAAAAGCATTCCCCAAATAAAAATGTCAACAACATCTGAGCTTCCCCACTTTAATCTGTACCACTCTGACAGCCGAAGACCTTCCTATTAGCACAGTGCCAGCGTGTGATTTAGTTAAATGAATAGCTGATTGTAGAGTAATTACAACCTTCCCTGGGCTCATGCATTTTTTCTGTTTGTTTTAATTTCAATTTCCACAAATGGTGGGAAGTCCCTTTTTTTGTTCCTGCCTCAGTTTGCTGTGGCCCTTCATTCCCAATCACAGATTTTTTCCCCCAATCAGTGAAGGGAGGGCTGGATCACACTCTGGTGTAATTCCCGCCACAGTCATGTGTAATTTCATACAGAATGAGTAAATGTGCTGTAATTTCACCATGCAGCTCTCTCCCGTCTGAATGGTGACACCATGATACCGTTACCTGTTTATCTCCTGGAGGTACAAGAACTGCTGGCAAGCCCCTGCCCATCGCTGTTTATGTGCAAGGAGTTAATACCATAGCATTACAGTGCCCCATGGTGAAACTATAATTAGGCAACGGTTTTATTTTACTGCTTGTGAGCACTCCCTGACAGCACAGCCACTGGGTGCTTTCCAAACTGCTCCGGTTTCAGGTCCCAACCTGAAATTCTCATTTAGAGGATGACTTTCACTGCTGCTAATCCCTCAAGTACCTCTCCGAGGCCCTAGCTTGCATGGGGGTGCCAGGGCAAGGGGCTGGACTGGGCAGGGTTGGCACATGACACCAGCCTCTCTGCTCTGCTGGCTGGTGTGGTGGCAGGACAAAGCCCTGGAGGTACACGGTGATGCTGGTGGGCTGAGCAGGCAGGGCAGGGGGATGCAGTGCCCCAGCAGCAGAGGTCTGAGCAGATTGCTGGCTCTGGGAGCCAGCAGGCTGCTTGGGAGCATTGATATGGGCACAGCAGCTCCATGTCCAGCAGCACCAGTGTCAGGGGGAGGAAAGGAGGAGCAGATGAACAGCAATGCTCTTTCTGTCAGGGGAGCTATTTTAAACCTTCTTTGTGGGCAGCCCTTTTGGCTCCCAAGAGTGTCTGAGGCAGAGGTGTAGAACATGTTGGAGGGCAGAACATCAGAGCAGTACTCCAGGAGGACAAACACAGTCTGTCTGCCGGAGCACAGGCTTGCACAGAACCGAGAGGTGCACGCACACTCGCTCATCTGAAACTGAAGGAACAAACATATCCAAGGCTTCTGTAGTTACCTCAGAGTTACCCCCATTTATTTGAGGTTTTTCTCCTCCTTCCAACACCAAACACCCCTCGTCTCACACAATCTCCATGCAAAACATGGAAAGCTTCATAGCCCAAGAAGGACACCAGCTCACAAGAACCTAATAGAAGAGAAACTGCTCCAAACCACTGCTTTTAGGACTACTCAGATGATAGAGAGATGAGAAGAGTACAAGCAACTAGGGAGGAGAGTTATTGGAAAGAAGAGTGTCACTAAATCTTTTGTCCACAGTCATAGGAAGGAGGAAAGCCAAGAGCAAGGCAGGGATAGACCCTGAGGCTGCAGGCAGCCCTGTAGTCACAAGGGTTGCCTAGCCTTGGTGAACCACCTCTTCCTCCTTAGTGGGACTCATGTCACCAGCTGGGCACCTAACAGCCCCTGGCCAAGGCCTGGAAGTCTCTCGTGACAAGGACAAGGGCTGGGAATTTGGAAGGGAAGGGTAGAACTGAGCTCTTGAGGTGGGTGCAGCTGCCACCCCACAGCACTGCCTGGTGAGCCCAGTCCCCCTCTCCCAGAGGATGCCCACACTGGTGGGACATCTGCTTCCTCATGGCATCCTGGGCACTGTAATCCCTGACACAGGGCACAGGATCTTCACATATTACAGGGAGGTTGGAACTAGATGATCTTTAAGGTCCCTTCCAACCCAAACCATTCTGTGATTCTATGTTGCAGTCCAGCTTCAGGCACAGTCGACCTCATGGCAAGGCAATTCCCAACTTTCAAAAGCCTGTCAGATTGCATTTCCCTGCATTCACTCATAGAAGGATATGGGTGACATGCCTGGCTGTCCCAATAAAATATGTCTATGCCTTCCCATCTTCAGCAAAGAGTGAAGGCATTTCCAGCATAAGGCAGAACTGCAGCAAATTCTGCCTAAACTAACATTTCATTTCCTTGCTACAGCTCACTTCTATTGTCATCACTTTCATGCCTCTAATTAACTTACATCTGTTTTGTGTTTGAAGTTTGTAACACTTGCCCACTTTGGCTACAGTAGTTTATAACCCAATGCTAAACATATGTTTATGTTTACTGCACACTAGCTCTGAATCTTTGACTTAGCATTGTATCAGTTCATTATACCACTAATGGAGAGCCTCTGACACAGGGCTGAAGACTTTAGTGACAATAAATTGGGGAATCATTTGGAGGAGGCTGAAGGGAGGTGGCCAGTGAGGACGTGCCTGGCCTGGCATCCAGAGGTGTTGAGCACTTGCCACCCACCCTGTAACCACTGGGATTTTAACACCTCCAAACATGAAACCACAACAGCTTTCAGCAAACCTGTCATCTGGATCTCAAAGAAGAGACTTAAATCCTTTTCCATTTGGCCATTCAATTGGCCATTGACTTTGTATTAGGGCTAATGAGTTCTTGAAAAGGATTTCAGATGGCCAAGAGGGAGGGTGGCTGTAAAGTGTGCCATATTACATATATAATATATAGTATATTGCTAAGTAATACTTAACACCTGCTGTAACTGCAGGGTAAGAGGCTGGTGTTCTGGCAGCAGCTGAGGTGAATATTAAGGTCCAGTTGGCCATTCAGACCAGTTTTACATGAGTTAGCAACAGCTGAGCTTCTTCTGTTTTCCACCAGACATGATAAATCATGCCAACATCTGGGTGAAGTAAGTACACCACCTCTCCATAGCTGGAGCCATTAAGGTGATGCCTAGATAAATGTGTTTATTTTTCATACAGATAACAGGATGCTCCTTAGAGCTAATAAGTATTTGCTTTCCCCTGCATTGCTATTATCTCCCTCATTGAGAACTGTAATTAACATAATTGATCATTTGTGTAGTTTGCCTTCTAATCTTTTTTTTGTGCTATGGTTGACTGAAACTGCATTGTGCATTATGTCAATACAGGAAAAATTATGTTTGATGTCTGCCTTTACACTGGAGTGATCTACCTGGGAGCTGTGCATAAGCTGTTCCTGTGACACACCACAATACATTACAGCATACCTCCAATTCAAGAGGGACAACCATGCAACAAAACTACCCTATCTCCTAAGACTATCACCAAACACTTGAATGAGCTGCTTCCACTTTCCTCATGGTTTTCTCGATGGGGGTAGACAGCCACATCCTGAGGTTCTTTCTGGAGCAAGTTTCTATCACCAATCCAAAGGGGAGGTGATAGAACTGGGGGCGAAAGGACCTTCCTCTCACTCTCCCTCTGCACAGACACTGCTCTCAAGAGGTGGTTTCAAACAGGACATTTTCTGCAAAAATGTGATCTCTGTATGACAACTGAAAACATCAAAAGAGTCTTCCTGTTATTGACTATGTACAGCGAGGGTTAAATAAAGCCACTGCCGTGACGCATAAGGACATGCCCAGTCACAGCGCTGAGATGCAGTGATCAGTGCTGTCTCGCTGAAGACAATGTCACAAAGCTGGTTTACAGCAACTCATATCTGACCAGGCATCTCCAGGGCTGCTGTTCTTCCTGTTTGGGAGAAAGGATCAGTTTACAACCAAATACGGTCATCCTTTTTTTTCAGACAGCCAGAGCTACACAAAGAGTAGATTTACAATGATAAAATTTGTGCAGTAAATTGTCTTGGAATAAAATATTCTGCACAGTTTTTATTCTTTTTTTCCTGGTTTCCATACAGCCATATAGGTGTGAGCACAACTGAGAGGCACACTGGGAAGATCCTCTGCTTTCCAAAGGGTCTCTGAGGAGAAAAGCCATCCCTGTTATGAGAGCCATTGCAGAAGGACCTCAGCATCCCCGAAGTCTGGCTGTAAAGGATGTCAGCTCCTTCAACATCCCCCTGCAGAAAGGGCCATCATTAGAGGCCAACCAGGCCAGTCATGGCATCACCTAATCAAGGACAATCCAACCCAAAACAATGAAGCTTCCCCTCTGTACCTGGCTGTGTGTGCCTTACGCCTGGGCTGCTTTTCAGTAAGAAGCAAGTTGGAAAAGAGTCACTCCAGGTTTTGCTACATCCACCTGCATTATTTCCTAGCCTACTAGAAATCTGTAATGGGAAAGACTCATTATTTCTTTTGTTTTGCTTTTATCTCATCTTGTTGGATAGGAAACACCCAGACTCTTCCCTAATTTGGCATAAATTCAATTCACCTACTCTCAAACCTTCAGAGTGGAGAAGAATCCATTAAGCTCATTTCCATTTGTTCTAGTTACAAATCAGTATATGGAGACATGAAGAAAATAATTTTGAATTACTTTTTCCATTATCTAGTTCTCACTTCCTGCCATTTCCCATTTGCCTACCCTGGCTTCTTTATTCTCCTTGCACCCAGCCCATAGCAATTATCTTGATATCTAGGAAAAAGCATTAGGTTTTAAGATCTCAGGCTCCATTTTGACAAAGGCTTTGTGATCCAGAGACACTAAGGGGAAAGGATTAAACTTCCATCTGTTTGCCTTGAGGGGGCAAAGCAGAGAAATCAGAGAGAGGTTTCAAAAGATGCTCGTGTGATAACATTGCACGCTCACTAGACAGGAAAGTATCAGGTAAGATGTATCTGCCTGGGAGTCATCCCAGCCACCAACTGAAACTAGTTCTTAAAAATTAACTTTATACACAGCAGGCTGGAAAGATTCCTTCAGGTCCCTTTCTCCAGAGTGCCTAATTGCCTCTCTAGACCTGTGCCATCTGCAACTGCAATTTTTTGGACAGCAGTGAGAAAGTGTCTCAATCCTGCACACTGCTGAAACTTGAACTGAAACACCACTGTATCTACGCCCTGAGGGAGCGGAGAGATCCCATGGAGGAGCAATCCCATGCCTTCTTATAGATGAGCATCCCATGGCACAGGCAGGGCAGCACCTGGCCCCTGCAGCACCCCAGTCCTGGGGCCACTGGCCTAAGGAGAGGGAATGTAGGAGCCGTTGCAGTCTGGCCCCTGCACCTCAGGCTGGCACTGACCTTTCTGGAGACAGAGCTGAGTGGGGCTGTGACTCATCAGTCTCGTCTCCCTCACCAGTGGCTGGTGACTAATTGTATTTAGTCCCATTCTTCATGTTTTGGGGAGAACAAACATAAACAGACTTAGCAGTAATTGTCGCTATGTCTCTACTGTTTCCTCCTCTGACTGAGTAGGGGTTTTCCCACGTGCTCATAATGTTTAAGCAGCATTTTAAGTATTTTTTCTTATTTTTAAGAAAGTAGTGTGAACGTTTCTTGAGTGGTGGGAAAAGAAGGAGGGAAACTTCAAGGAATAATTTCTTATTTGGTGCAGACTCTGGAGAAAAAGTTTCTCTAACCTGCCCACAGAAGAGGGCTGGTCCACTCTGGGCACCAAGCACAGCCACGATGCAGAGCAGATTGCTTCCCAGTGCCCTGGAGGAGTCCGGATTGGCTCTGGAAAAGTCAGCTGTAAAGATTACTTCTCTAAGGGCACAGCCCAGAAACATGGTGCCCTTGGAAACAGGTCTCCCGTGAGGAACACCGAGTATCTCAAAGGCTTGTCTGAAGAACCAGCTTCTATCACACACCCTTACGTACTTACCCACACACCTATAGTTCCTTGCACACACTTGCACACATGCAGGTGTCATTTACACGTAGATACATTTGGTGGGAATCTGCTGCTCATGTCTGGAATGGACCTGAAAAGTCCTTGAGAGGTTAAGTCTTCTCCCTAGCTGGAGAACATAAGGTTGGCCAGAGGAAGCAGACAGAAGAGCAAACAATGAGTGTGTGGTCAACTGGACAAGGCACTCACATAACTCAGGTTCTATTGGACATATTGTTAATTATACAAAACCACCAAAAAATTGTAAAACAATTTGTATATTACCAAAATACAAGTTAATTACATAATCATAATTCCCAGCAGAAGACTAAGAAGATGATTTTATTTACAAGTTTTATGAAGACATATTTTTATGTATTTTAGAATATGTATAACACAAAACTCAGCAAGTTGGACACTTTCCTGAGAGATGGGAGACCTTTGGTCAAGTTTTCACTTATGCAATACCCAGAGGACTGTTTAGTGACAGCAATGGCCATGACAGTGACAGTGCCCTGGCAAGGCAATCTGACCTAGGCTGGCCCTGAGCACAGACTGCCAGCCTCTGCAGCCTGCAGTTAGGTGTTTAATTCAAGGTTTGAGCTTATCTCTGTGTTTTGTCTGCAAGCTGGCCTGTTTAAGGAGCTGAAATCTTGCTGCCTGTGTTGTGCACCCAGTGGCTCCCACTGTGCAGCTGCCTCTGGTGATGGCTTTGCCACGTCTGGGAGCTGGGAACTTCTGGGGGGTGATGCCTGCTGCAGTGCCCATGAAGCACGAAGCACCATGAGGCCCAAACTCACCTGTTCCACATGCTGTGTAGTACAGCATCACTGAAGAGCTGTAAGTAATTGAGTTGAACCCCATACACTTCCTTATGTTGGCTGCAGCCATCTCATCAGACCCTTGCCCAGTGCAGTCATCCACAGGCTGCAACAAAAGCCAGTCCTTCATACTCCATGAGAACACTGAAGGCTGGAAGCCAACTCATCCATGTTATATTACAGGGCTGTGATGAATTCATCTGTTGCTTTTTCTGTTAATTTTCTATAACATACATGGATATTTTCGGGGAATAAAATAGATTTTTGCATGCTCTGGGCTTCCCTTTGTGCCAAATTCTTCCACATTGGTCCAGACAAAAACTCCCAGTGACTTTCTCTGGCCATACTCCACTGTCCTGTTCTGAAACCTCATGTTTCATGGCTCATAATCTCCAATTACTGCCGTTCAACTCTACCAGACTTTTAGAAAGCTGTTGGTGAAACATAAACAAAAATCAAGGAAAAATACATTTGGTGTCTCTAAGTCCAGGTTGGCAGGTGAGGAAAATGTCTAGTTGTGGAGGAAATCAATGAGATAAGATACTTAAGTAAAGATGGGAAACTATCCCTGTATATTGCATTTCTGATTCACTTTCACTCAATCATCTAGGTAGCAGATCCCTGTAATCTTGCTGTTGGATGTTTCTATCAAATGAAGCTGTGACAAAAACCCACTGAAAGCATCCCCAGCTGTGACTAAACACACACTAGGACATCTGTCCTGCAGCAGCACTTTCCTCAACAGCAGACAACTCAGGCAGCCCAATACTGGCAACTACATACTTACAGATTTGTCATATATAATGAAATGCTCTGGAAACTATTTGTGAGCAAACAGTTCCCAGCGTATTTCATTACTCATCACAAATTTGCAAATTGCTCATGAATGATCAAATATTAATATGTAGATAGGGTGCAGTACCAGAAGGGATCCACGGTTTTGATAAGAGATTAGCCATGTTCAGCGGGCGCCCTGTCGGTGCTGTACTCGGGACTGTCACACCAGGCTCACCAATTGCCATTTAAAAACAGGAAATGTCATTGAATATTTGGCCATGTATTGAAGATTACTGGAGCATTATAACCTGCTTGCTAAGATGCTCACGGGAGAAAGTGAAACACCTCCCACACACGTGGAGAGACGCTCTGTGCAGAGAGCTGCTGAAGCCCTCGGGCGGCGGGTGCGCTGGCTCCGGCACGTGTGCAGCCCCAAGGTGGAGCAGACTGTTTTTCTGATACCATGTACGTAACACTCCACCCAAGCCTCCCTGTGTAAATAAAAAAATAAAGTCAAATTATGCCAGTAAAGAGTGGATTACACTGGTCACTGGGAGTGCTTGTGTATGTTCAGCCATAATCTATGATAAGATGCCTGCCATAAAATTCCTCCTGGAGGCTGCAGCTCTCCTGGAAGCTGCAAGATGCCAGCAGAACCACTGGTGTTTTTTTTCACCCAGTGGGGTCAGCAAGGGGGGCACTAAGGAATGGGTCAGAGACCCAGAAGACTGCACAAGCCCCTGGGGCCAGTGGGGGGGTCCATCTCTCTTGCAGGAGAAAGACAGGAGTGCTGATTGCCACCAGCAGATATAAGGGGACAAAGTTCATTTCAAAGAGGTAAAGGGTGACAACCTTTCTACAGAAAAAATTATCCTGCAGTTAGTAAGGCACAGCAGCAATTGGGACAGATAACAGAGCATGTAGTGAAGGCAGAGATTACAGAAATCCACAACCAATTCGTCCTGCAGCAAAAAGCTGCTGTAAAACAATTTTGACCCAACCTATAAACACAACTAGAAATGTTATGCTTTGGTGCACAATGTTTTTAAAAGCAAAAACCTTATGACAAGTTTCATTTGCATTTTAATAAATAAATAAAACTCTGAACAGGTCCCAAACGCAGTGCATTTTTTACAGACTAAAATAAATAAATAAATAAATAAATAAATAAATAAATAAATAATTTCTGTCATCTGTTGATGCAGAAAAAAAACGTATTTGCGGCTTCTGATATAAAAGCTTCATGAAAAATCACTTTCAAGACAGTGTGCGTTATACTTTTTATTTATGAGAGGAAGACCCCAGTGTTTGGACCTGTCCCATCCTGAGAGGAGGCTACTAGTCAGTGGAGGCTGGCAGAGGCTTGCGCTGCTCATCCACCTAGGAGGCCATCACGAGGGAACCACGCTTCCATCTGCTCTCCCACTACTGAACAGGCAGGTGCAATTGGGTTGGAAGAAACATAATTGTGGCCGTCCCTACAGTCCCCTAGGGAAAAAAAAATCAAATAAGGGAAAGGTTATTGCAGACTGATAACAGCTAGGGAGGCTGGGAACGGTACCTGTTGCCAGGGAGAGTTTGCTCCAGCGCAGGCAGGGCCCCCTGCACCTCTGGCCTTGCTGGGAGAGGTTGAGGAAAGGCATCCAGGGGAGGGAGAGCCTGCTCGGAGCACTGACACAAGATGAGGAGTTGAGGAGAGATTGCAGCCAGTGGGACCAAGGCCCAGATAGTCAGGGAGTGAGATTTGAGGAGGGGGTTTTGTGGAAAAACCATTGCATGTGTTCATCTAATTAAAACCTTCACCATCATGAATCGTAGGTGAAAAAGGGGGATCATGACTAAGCATGCAGCTTTGGCCACTTGGTAGGCTTCAAGAGCTGGTTTTCTGCAGGCTTAGCAATCATGCTGTGATTTCTTGTAGGCAAAAGCATAAAAGGTTTTAGGTGATGGAAACGTTTTGCAGAGAGATGTAGAAAAGAGCAATCCTGACAGCAACCAGACTGCTGCACAAATGTCTGTGCTGCTGTACTTGCTGCTTTGTGCCGCTCTTGCTTGTGCCATGAGCACGCTCCAGGGTGAGCCCAGGGCTTCTGCATGGAGGTACAAAAGGATGGAAATGCTTCACCTCATGGCTCTGGAAATCAGTCATGTAAAGCCATGTCTTGGCCTGGGACTTACATGCCAGTGAGGCGCTCGTAAGCACAGGGCAGAGGATGGTTTGGATTTGTTGGGGGGCATTGCTTTGTGTTTGTGAGGCTAAACCAAGCATGACTTCAAAACCTGTAAACCATGACCCTTCCTGAGCACAGTCTCAATGTGCAGTGGGGCCAGCCCAGCACCCTTGAGCAGTCCTCCTCCCTTTTGTGCTGTCGGGATGCTCCTTTCTACACCACCTGTGGAAAGAGCAAGCTGCAGTCTAGGACAAGGCTCCTGAGACAGGCGAGATGCCACTTTGACAAACACACATCCACAGTAATTTGGACCCTGAATTGTGTCCAGCGTGGATTTTTGGTCCCCCACTGCCAGCCACAGCCAGGGCAGCCAGGGAAAACACCAACTCAATGGCCACCAGTGGTGTGACCGAACACTGGCATTAACTCTCAGCCCCCACAGTGCTTTAGCAAAGCCAAAGCCATGGCAGGAGGGGATCCCCCAGAGCCTGCTGCAGCCCCCTCAACAACAGGCCCACTGAGAGTGCAGGTACCCAGCGCAGAGCCCTGCAAAACCCTGCCAGCAGCTGGGACAAAACAGCCCCTGGGACTGGAGTGAATTATGCACATCCTTAAATATTTGCAGAATAGAGGCCTTAGTTCACTGGGTTAAAATACCAGAACAATATAAAACACCTCTGCCTCTGGAACCCACTGCACTTCATAAAAATGCTGGGGACGCTGCTGGAGCTAAGCCATTGTCGATAGCCATAAAAAATTGGTTAATAAATCTTCTTCCACTGATGAAATAGCTACTTCACAGCCAGAACTAAACAAATTGAGCATTTCAAAGCAACCTGCTTGACACAAGCCCTGATTTGCACACCAATAGAAGCATCTCCAGCCTGGACAGGACACTGGGCCGGCACTGTTCCTCCCTCCCTGTTGTCACAGCCAAGTGCCAGGAGGAGATTTAGTGCACCAATATTTTCCTCCCTAGTGACAGGAAAGGGATTTACATCTGCAATCCGCAGGCCTTTGGAGTGAAACGATCCCAAAAGCAGAGACTAGCCTGGCACAGAGTGGGCACACTGGCTACCCCACCAGCACTGCTGAGGTGATGACCTCCCACCCCCCAGAGCCTCTTGAAGACAGATACCAGAAGTTCATCATTGTGCTGCTTCTACCTTTTTTTGGTTGAAAAATAGAAATATAAAAATAAATGTTAAGAGAAAGGCAACTGCTCATTGCCTTGCTGCTGCACAGACACTATCCTGAAAGTTTAATCTAATAGGTAAAAAAGCAATTACAGAAGAGGCTCCACTCTTGACAAGCTGTCACAAGTCAGTATTTGTCAAATACAGTCGATAGCCAAGGGGAGTGCAATAATACATTTAACTCATTTTTCCCAACTGCACAGCCATTGAGACATTTGTGTGATAACTAGAAAGGGATAAATACTGTAACATTTTGGTTTTAATCAAGTCTTTTAAAAAATTGAATCACCCTAAGTTCATGCCACTGTGTTTTTTTATGAAGTCAGGGCTCACTTCTCTTCCCTCCTGCTTATGGGAAGAGAGCAGCGCTGGGTGGGGAGGGCAGGGGGGCAGGACCTGCATCCAAGCAGAAATATTTATTCAGTGAAAAGCTGTATCTAAACATTGATGTTTCAACAGAATTTACTATTTCCTTAACTAAATGTTATAGATATGCATAGAGATTCACACTGGGGAATAAACCCCACATTTTTAGACCCTTTTAGCAACACTGGATGACTTTGAAAAATGTAGGATTTGCTCATCACTGTTTCCAAGCCATGTGATTTGGGGCTAGATTTCCTGTTAAATGGTTAGGATTTGGGTTAGATTTCTGGTTAAATTGTTAGGATTTGGGTTTGCAAGACAGGTGTTTGGCATTTCTAACTCCCTGCTCCCTTTAGTAGACATCAAACTGAGCATTAATCTGCTGCGGTCTTGAAAGTTCAAGTCAAGGTGGTTTTTGTTTTGCTTTTCCCCCTGAAGGTCAGTTCAGGATTGAATCCTTTTGTCAAGGTTGGCTGGAGAGCAGAAGGCTCTGTTAATCTGCAGGCACTGCAGCTCCCTCCTGGCTTCCTTCCCTTGCAGTTTGTTTTACTTCAGGATTCACCCCCTGGGATTGTAAAGGCTGCAGATGAAGGTTAGAGGTGAAACAAAGAAAACGAGGTTGGTTGTTTATTTAGAGGGAGCCAGAATTCATAATGTTGGAGACACTGGGTCCCTCCCAAGAGATAACCATAATTTTACAGCACCTCTCAATTTTTTTTCCCCAGAAATAAATTACAATGACAGATCCAAAATACCATTTCCCCAAGTAATTCCTAGAACCAAAACAAGGAAGATTTTTTTCCTGCAAAGTGACCAGACACTGGAACAAAACAAACATGCTTCCAGTGACCTCCGTGTGGGAAAGCATCTGGAAAAAGAAATTAAGGCAATTTTGCCTCCTTCAGAGACCTTCTTCTTTTATTCACTCAACTTGTGCCTCATTATGGTGGAGTCTTTTTTGACAGCAGATAATTTTTCCTTGGTAAATCATTTTTGCTTGGTAGATAATCTTCTTATCTCCTTCCCTCTCAATGAGGAGGCCAAATTTTACTTTCATTTATTCACTGTGGAACCCCACTGACCAGTAGCCAACAGGCACATCCCATCCCACACAGGCAGACTGGCAATATATTTTCCCTCTTCATACTTTGTTTTAACAATCACAACAGCATCAAGGGAAGGTGCAGATGCATCTATTACACCCAAGAAAAAACCTTGCTCTTTTCCCAGGCTTTTCTGGGTGTTTGCCCTCCAGGGCATCATCCATTTGCAATGAGATCCCTGGATTTACAACAGAACAAGTGGTTGTGCAACAACAAAAACTGGATTCCGGGGTCCTGATAAGGGAAGACAAGCATCCTGCGACCAGAGCCTGACCAGTCACCCCACCACTAATCTGGGTGAATCAGCTGACGTCAGTGGTTTTATGTTAAACACACACTGGGGTGAAAAATGAGAGTCACTCTCAGCTCCGGCAGCCCAGCTCCAGCACTCTGCTACCAGAAGTGGCTGCTTACTTTCAAGCTCTCTGCACAGCCTGTAATCACTCAATATTGAAACCAGATTTACAAGCTCTTTAGAGGAGAAGTTTGTGATTTCCAAAGCAGACGCATTTGGTATTTCAGAAAAAGGTCAAGCCCCCTGTGGAGTAAGGGGTTTTTAATAGAATCAGTTCAGCAGGAGTTAAGAGGAGACATACCAACCCAGCAGCTCGCAAAGCCAGGAGAGGCAGAGACATAAGAAAAGCCACAACCGTTACTGTTTTGAGGAAAGAATTGGAGAGAGGTATACTAAATCGTGGACATTTGATTTCATTTATTCCAATCCAAGAGACTTTCTCAGTTGGAAATAGAGAGGGCTGCCCTTCTTGCACTCCCAGGCTTGCAGGGGTTTCGAAGAAAGGATCGTTTGTTATTGTCTGCAGGGGAAATCTGAGAGTGCATAGTACAATGGCAAATCCAGGCTCTTAACTCAAATGCATTTAAAAAGGATAGCCTTTGCTTACTGTCTCACATCTTCAGCCTCTGGCCAGGCTCTTCAGCTGTTAATATTTATGGTAACACCAGGTTGGGTACAGTGGGTCTCTAGGACTTGTTCCAGCACCCAGGGTGGTACAGCAAGGAACATCACCAAGGACCCTCCTTGTCACAGAAATACAAGTTTTCTGAACGGAAAGCTGGTGGTGCTGAGGTCTGTGGGCTACATAAGCAGCCACCACAGAAATACTAACTGGCAGTGCAGCTGCCTACTGCCTGCTCCGACAACCTTCGGGCTCTGTAGTTTCAGTAGTTTCAGTGAAAAGAGTTGGGGCTCGTTCCATAACTCACATAGCTGTTGCCAGACAGACATTAGAGCTTATAACATAGTTTCTTGAATACAGAGGCTTTAAAATAGATTAGAAATCCAGATTTCATACTGTCCTGGTTTCAGCTGGAAGAGAGTTAATTTTCTTCTTAGTAGCTTAGAAGACTCATAAACCAGAAACTTGCAGGCCATATCAGCTACCACACCTAAACTAGAAGTACACCAACAGGTAACAACCCCAGGAGACAGCAGCTGTGAACTCAAGCCTGTCCCCAGCGACTCTGTGGCACTGCTCCCATGACTGCAGGGGATGGCAAACAAGCTCTTTTCTTCTTTAAAACATCTCCACAGCAAGGGGCCAATTAGAGCATCCTGGTCTTACTAGCCTTTTAATGGCAAGCATAAATAGGCCCTTATGTATTCAAATCAGCAGCAAATGAGTGGTGAAGGTCACAGGATGCTTAAATGACTATACAACCTGCTCCCTCTGATTTCTGGAGAAAGCACTTAAAAGGTTTAGCTATCAGATGTTCCAAGTTGTCTAGTAACTACTGGTGCAGCTACGCCTGACAGACAGAATTTCAGGTTTGTCTCTTTCAGCATCAAGTTCCCAGTCAGTCATTCCCAAAAATAATACACTTCGTGGAGCAGACAACTGCCCTAGACTTTCAGACCAGTGCAAAGGAAGGGCAGAGCTCTTATAGGAAAGCAGCACCTTGAAAGGTCAGCCAGAAGACCACAGGCCAGATTCCAAAAGAAGTTGTGTCCATGTAATTTCTTAAACTTTAGCAGCAGAAGGAGGTAGAAATCAGAGAATACGATTCTTTGCATTAAAAGCAACTCTCCAGGCACTTTGAGGAAGTAAAAAGGGTCAGCAGCTTGAGGTACAAAGACGAAATTAATCCTTCTAAACTGCACTTTAATATTGCAAACATGGGCACGGTGGGACCTTGGCATTCCCGAGGCTCTCACTGCACTTGGCTGGTACGAGTGTTTAACTGTAGGGGTAAGTTTGCAATATCAATACCTCTGTTTGCACAGCAAAGTGACCAACTTATCTCCAACAACAACCCTACCACATAGTTTAAGTGTACTTTCAGGAACGCCAGCTTATGACTTAGAGGGACAGGTTTTCCTTGCTTACATCCCTTTGCATTTCAGGCTGCATATCCCCAAGCAATCTACCACAGTAAACAGTACTCAGGGATCAGAGCATTGCTGCAAGGTTGTTGTAACCCCATGTGTGCCATTCCCTTTTTCACTCCTGGCAACAGTAGGAGCTCAACATCACAGCCAGAAAAGAAGGCAGAAGCACTTCTAAAGCTGTTTAAAACATAGATGAATAGTAGACTCTTGCCAAGTTTTATCTTCTGCAGCAGCATTTTGGATGCTTCTTTCACCATGATGTATCATCAGCCTTTTAAGCAAGTCTACTTTAATTACTGCAAAGTCTAATAAAGCAAGAAAAATAAATACAATAAATTCCTTGAATAATCCAGAGGTTGTTTGTTTTTAGCAACAAAGCATTGAATAAATGAAACGATCAAGTGAAGCCAAATAGCTGAAGGAGTAAGAAACAACTGAATGCACAAATATTGGCAGGGAAGAAAAGCCACCTATGCAAGAGTATAAAGGAGGAGCCAGAGATTAAAGAACACTGTTGATACATCAGTCCCACACAAAAGTAGCAGCATGTGATACTTAGTTACACGATAGAAGAGTAAGGCAGATGCTTTCCACTGTGCCCAGAGGGGCTATAAACAGAAAGAAAAAAAAAAAAGGCAAAACCATAGCTGAATAGGCAGTGTGGTTTTGGTGTTTCCCTCTCCTCCCCAAAAGAGTTCGAGTGTAAAAGGTGCAAAAGGAAAACAGATCATAGAAACAGGAATCGTGAGACAGGGGAAGAAAACCAGCTATAAAGAATGGAGTCACTTTCTGACATGGTTTGCACAGAGAAAGGAAGTCTTTCTTCATTACCAGAGTGGAAGCAATAGTTATCACACAAAGCTTTGGAAGAATTCACTGAGGTTATGAACAAAAATCAACAGCCAGGAATTGAGGATGTAAGTTCACTGCTACTTGAAGTATCAAACAATACAGCTGCCACCTTCATTCTGAAATAACCACCTAATTTCCTTCACAGAGTAGGAAAAGAGTTTGTTTTCAGAATCTAATTGTTATGCATGGCATTACCATGCATACCACCTTGACTTGTTTCCCCCTACCATCCCAAAAAAACCCCATTTTCCAAAACAAAAGCCACAAACAAGTTTCAGACAAAATATATATATTTAAAAAAATCTTTACAATAAGTCAGGAAACATAGGAGCTTGCACACAGTTTATTATAATAACTTGGTTCTCAGCTCCCTACAGTTCAGATAACCCTGGTGACAGTGTTTACAACTTCTAATTTTTGCTTTCATAACTTTGAAGCAAACAATACATTTGAGTGTATTTTACTCTGTGCAAATAAAACAACTTTTGGAATCCTTCAGAAGAAATATCCAAGATTCTGTTTGCGAGGTCCTTTGTTTCTCAAAGATGATTTATGAGAGTTTTTGTTTTAAGATAAAGTGCTCCTGTCCAGCAGAACCCAAAGGCCTTCTTCTAGAGTTCAGAGAGCAAGTTTAGCTCAGATTAAAAAATAATTGGTCATACAAATTCCAGCTTCCCATGTCCGCTGTACATTCCCCAGTGGACTAGCGAAAGAATTTTATCATTGCTGAGGTCTGAATGTCTCATTTTATCACAGGTCATGCAGCAGTTCTCGTGACCAGTCACAGGCACCATGCATTCCAAGTCCAGTTTTGCCACCTGCCCTTTTTTTGAGTGATGTCCATGAAAACTATAGTGCAAACGGGAGAGCATTTGCTGCCGTTGATCTTGCAGTCTCTTGTTTTCGCTCCTGAGCATCCTCAAGGCCAGCATGATAAGGAGCACCAAGATTAGCCCACCAGCTATAGGAACAGCAATTACAGCTGCCCTGAACCATAACTCTTTTGAAGAAGTCAATTCCTGCACCTTGGTGATGAGATTCCTGCTGCTGTCATGTTGGTATCTGCTCCCTTGTCCTGAAAAGGGGAAAGATGTGAAGCTTATTTCAGGACTTATATACACTGGTTTACATATAAGCAACTTCCCTATCTCACACTGACAAGTTTAAGGAGCGACAGCAACAATCTGCAGTATCTACAGAAAATACTCCTGGTAAAGAAAAAGATGAGTTTCTAAGGCTGCTTATAACACAGAATTTCTTACTCCAAGAGCTGATTTCACTATGAAAACCACTGCCACTGATTCTTAGAAGTAATATCAAAAGTTGGCAAGAGAGACTTACAATATTAATACAGATAAAAAAGCTAATTGCCCAAGATGCTCCCCTGCATCCAGCCACCCACTCCTCCCTCTGGTGTCTCTACTTACATTTAACAACTAAATCAATAACAGCAGACACACAAGGTTTAGCCTGTCACCAGCCTGATGGCCAGAAGAGAGATTTCACTGAAACTTGATTGCCCTACCTGAAGTATCGCCCCTGGAAGGAGACAAAACATCATGCAGTCCTCGGTAATTGCACATGTCTTCATGACAGCATTCCAATGTGGACATGGTGGTGGTGCCAGAGTGGTTTTGTGCTTGTTTGGCTTGGCAGATATCAGCTGTGCTTGCAATAGAGTCCAAGCAGCCATGAGTAAGCGGGGAATGTGTATTCTGAGGATCAAGCAGTCTGGAGAAGCAGGCACTGAGCTCAGATTTGCACATATAGCCAGTTGCAACACAGTGTGCAGCATCACAGTAGCATCTGATCTCACCTGAAAAAAAAAAGAAAATGGTGTAGGAAAGGTAAGAATTTGGTCCCCTGAGGACACCTCACTAGATATTCTGATTAGCCACAAGCATCACACAACCAAACTCAGTGCCAGTTTTGAGACTATAGATCCACAAGAGCCGGGGTTGTTTCCTTCCCATCGCTGTACAGTGCCTACCTCGTTGTAACCTCAATCCCTCCAAGTGCCTTGGGGCACTCGCTTTAATTACTAGAACTACAGTCCTTTGAATTAAAGCAAAAGCATTTCACTTAAACAGGGACTGGGGAAGAGTTGGAGGGAGGAGAGGGGGAACTTACAGTGGCTTTTTTTCCAAGGTAAATAACTAACAAGACCATTTTATAGCTACTTCCACTTGCTGTCAGCAATTGCATTTAACTGTATTTAAAGTGAAATCCCAGTTCTAAAAGCAACAGACACCTTTAGTCCTAGAAGAAAGTCACATCTATGTTTTAACCATTACTCCAGGAACAGCATTCTATTTTTATAAAAGTAACTTTTTTTTTAACCAGGCATAAGCACACAACAAAAAAAACAGGTTTAAATACTTATGTGACCAAAAAAAAAAAAATCGGAACTGCTGGATTCTTTATTACTTCTCAATACTGTGCCAAAATTTAACAGGTTTAACTAACACCTTATAAAGCTATTAGCTAGAACCATTACCATCCAAGTCTCCCAGTCAGGAAGGTTTTTACTGTGTGAAACTAAGCAACTATCTAATTTCTCCAGAAAGAAAGAAATTCTTTAAGTAGTTATTCATGCAAAAAGGTTTTTCTATCAGTATTATAAAACAACAAAGTTCCAGTTTATAGTTATTCTGTTCATCAATGTCTCTCAACTCAAATTTAAAGTTATTAAATGGGGTGAAATTGCAAGGCTAAAAGCTCCCCCTTTCCTCTCCCCAATTTCACATGCAATCCAACATGCAGTCAAAAAGGGGAAACACTTAGATTGAAAATCCTCTACTGGTCCTATGAAAAAATCTCAGGAAACCTCAAAAATTTCTGAAGGAAGCGATAAAAAGGTTTCCTTCATAAAACTCTTCATTTTGTGCTCTCCAAAATGCTCTGGTACGAATTAAACATGTCCTGTGCTGTAGTGAAAACTTACTCTTTCTAGGCAAGTTGCAACTCAAACATAATTCAATGTGCCATCGAGCCAAGGTTTAAAAGGAAGCCAGATTTTGGAGTCATCCTTGGAAGAATGGACTTAAAACTACTTCTGATGTGCATGTTGTACTTGCCATTACAGTGGCACCAAGGCTTTTAAAGTCGATCAAATCGACAGATTTCTTCCTTCTACAGTCTGCAATTCAAAAATCAAACTACAGGCTTCCCAGCTGCCACCCCCTTCTTATGATGCTACTTACCACCTATACCTAAAAAAACTCTTCTGCAAGATGTTAAAAATCATCCCAATCAAGTTAGCTTCCCCTCATTGGGCCATTTTAAAACTTTCTCCAAAATGCTACTGCAGGCTCCAGGCCCTGAAGTTCCCGCTGCTCTTTAATAACTCTGCTTAATAGAAGCCAAATGATGGAGTGTCTCACTGTCTCCAATCCAATTCCCTTGGGCTTTTAGACTAAGTAACCTAATTTTTCATAAATTCACACTCACTGTCATCCAGCATGTTACAGAAAAAAAGACTCAGTCGTTTTCTAAGCATTCCATGAGGTCTTCCCTCTACCCTCTCTGAGAAAAATACTCTTCATCATTTTCTCACTGTATGAGAGTTAAAAGTAAGATGCAAACATGGCACAGTACCAGAGCTGACAGCCCTTTCATGAGTCTCAGCACAGCATGGGAATAAAGTGAAACAATACACATACTTTTATTTTAAATGCTTATACAATCATGTTTAAAAATCTATGTTTTATTGACTTAATACAATCTTATGAACAGAATCTGACAGGCTAGTCATCAGGTTAATTCAACTGCTTTTTAATTAAAGCCATGTTTTCAGCGAAACAGAATGGACTTTGTATTACTGTATTAAAACTGTATTTCTGTCAATTCATAAAGTTTCTTCCTGTGCTATGCAAAAGGCCAGAAAGGGTATTTAGTATTTTGAAACAGTGAACAATGCCCTTCTGTTCCCTCCTCTTTCTTGTTACTGTATGTAGCTATTAAAGAAAAATGTCTGCTTTTAGTCAAGATGGCTACAGGAGAGACTGCAGGCTTCTCTTAAAGCTTTTGAAGTCAACAGCAGCCAGAAGTCTGTGATCCCCTAATTATATCATTATCAGGCACATAGTTTCAGTATCTGCGACTTCACATCACTCAGTCACTCCCTGTTCTGCCCGCTTTGATGGGGCCAGCAGGCTCCCCCCTGCACACTGCAAGGCTGTTATTTAGGGTTAATTACAGCCTTCCTTCCAAAATAAATAAATACCGTCGCACATCACCACCGCGCTAACTTATCCCTTAACGTCCTCCCCGGAGCACGGCGATTAGCGGCAGCCAGCGGGTCGCCTCTGCCCCGGGAGGGCGCTCCCCAGGCGGCCAGACCACAGACCACAGAGCCCCCACAGCCCCCAGGACCACAGAGCCCCCGGCGGGCGGTGACGGAGCCGGGCGCGGCCGCCTCTCCGCTGCCGCCGGGACACCCGCGGGGCCGCGCCCGGACTGACCGGCACCGGCGGCCAGGTGGGAAGGGAGGGCAGGGGACGGACGGGGCGGGAGGCGCAGACCGGGCGGCTCCCGCCGCCAGTCCCGGCTTGGCGAGGGGCTCCCGGCACAGCGCCGGCCCGGCTGCCCTCGGGCAGCAGCACCGCCGGGTCGCCCCGCTCCCCCCGGCGCGGCCCTCTCACCCCCTCACCTCTGGTGAGCAGGACGGCCATGGCGCACAGCTCCAGTTGCAGCCAGATGAAGATGTAGCTGGAATGGCGATCCATTTACCCGGCGCCGCTCGCCGCAGCCCGCAGCGCAGGCACGGCCGAGCCGCCGCCCGCCCCTGCCCCGCCGGAGCGCCGAGGAGCCGCTCGCCCGCGGGCAGAGCCGTGGCGCGGCCACCGCTGCGGCGCGGGCCGGGGGAACGGCCGCGGCTCTCTGCCTTCCCTCGCTGCTCCGGCCCGGTCCGCAGGAGCGGCAGCGCTGGGAGCGGCCGGCGCGGCGGCTTTGCCGGCGGGCGCTGCCTCACTGACACGGCGGCGCCGCCGCCCGCCCCGTAAATACGGCCGGGCCAGGAGCGGGCCGGCCCCGCCCCTGCCCCGCCTCCCCTCCCCATTGGCTGCGCCTCCCAGGGGTGGGCGGGGAGATCGGCGGGCAGGACCGCCCGACGCCGTTCCATTGGCCGCGCCTCTCGGAGGTGGGCGGGGACACCCCTCGCCCCGCCCCGCCCGCCCGGTCGCCGGCGCCACGCGCGCCCCGCCAGCGGCGCCCCCGGGCGGCGGCGGCGGCTCCGGGCGGGCCGAGGGGGAGGGGAAGGGCCGCTGAACTCGGCCCGGGGACCGCGCTAAGTGCGGGGCTCCGATCCCCGCGGCGCTGTGGGGAGAGCGGCCGCTAGCGGTCTCGCTCGCCGCTTTAGGTTTGGGGCTCTCCCGGGTCTCCGAGATAATCCCCTGCGGAGGCAGCAGCGCTGGGTTCCACGAGGAAATGTGATGTCCTGGCTGCGAGTTCGGCGGAGCCGTGATCGATGGATGGATGGGTGGATGGATGGATGGATGGATGGATGGATGGATGGATGGATGGATGGATGGATGGATGGATGG